>OY856186.1:402732273-402787614 GCA_963693315.1 Diogma glabrata
CTGGGTTAAGGATTTTGATATAGTTTTCGGCAAAAAACTTTTATGAGGACGGTTTTTAGTTTTGGGCAGTGATGTATATTAAACATAACTTTTTGTTAAAGTACATGTATTTTTTATCTCTGATTAGATATGTATTACAAAACTAACACGAGACGTCAATACGTTGTCGGAAAATTATAACACATTATAAATTAACATAATTTACTCTAAAAATATTGCATAAATTATAACAAAATCAAAAATTGTAACTTTTTCCATAATTATAAAAATTATAATAAAATCAAAAATTTAAAAATTTTTCAAAATTCTAAAAATATTCCAAAAATTCTTACAAAACCAAAAATTGAAACTTTTTTCAAAATTCTCAAAATATATATAAAATTCAAAGTTCTATTTTTTTCAAAATTCTAAAAATATTCCAAAAATTAGAATAAAATCAAATATTTAAACTTTTTCTAAATTCTAATAATGTTCCAAAAATTCTTAAAAATTCAAAATATCAAACTTTTTCCAAAATCCTAAAAATATTGCAAAAATTATAACAATATCAAAAATTGAAATTTTTTCCAAAATTATTATAAAATCAAAAATTTAAAATTTTTCAAAATTCTAAAAATATTCTAAAAATTCTTACGAAATCCAAAATTGAAACTTTTTTCAAAATTCTAAATATATATATCAAATTCAAAAACTCTATTATTTTTTCAAAATTCTAAAAATATTCAAAAAATTAGAATAAAATCAAATATTTAAACTTTTTCTAAATTCTAATAATATTCCAAAAATTCTTAAAAATTCAAAATATCAAACTTTTTCCAAAGTTCTAAAAATATTGCAAAAATTATAACAATATCAAAAATTGAAATTTTTTCCAAAATTATACTAAAATCAAAAATTTAAAATTTTTCGAAATTCTAAAAATATATATAAAGTTCAAAAATTCTGTTTTTTTTTTCAAAATTCTAAAAATATTCCAAAATTTAGAATAAAATCAAATATTTAAACTTTTTCTAAATTCTAATAATATTCCAAAAATTCTTACAAATTCAAAAATTCAAACTTTTTCCATAACTCTAAAAATATTGCAAAAATTATAACAATATCAAAAATTGAAACTTTTTCCAAAATTATAAAAATTATAATAAAATCAAAAATTTAAAATTTTTTCAAAATTCTAAAAATATTCCAAAAATTACAAAAATATTTCAAAAACTGTAAAAAATTTCCATGTTCAATTATATTTACGTAAACAAACAGCTAAATTTTTTTTCCAAAAAATTATCTAAAAAATAAATAAAATCATATTTGTGACACACTTGACAATATTTTTTTGACAAACTTATAATGCAATAAAATTCTCAATAATAATAATTTCATGTTCATTATACATTTCATTTCATACAAATAACTAATTTTATTTTTTTCTAAAAAATAAACGAAAATCATTCTTTTGACACACTTGACATTATTTTTTTTGGCTAACTTATAATTCTCAATAATAATAATAAAATTTCATGTCGTACAAATAATTAATTTTATTTTTCCAAAAAATTGGGTAAAAACATAAATAAAAAACTTGACAACATTTTTTTGACAAACTTATAATGCCATAATTATCAATAATAATAATAAAATTTCATGTTATACAAATAATTAATTTTATTTTCTTCCAAAAAATTGGGTAAAAAGTAAACAAAAATCTTTCTTTTGACACACTTGACAACATATTTTTGACAAACTTATAATGCCATAATTCTCAATAGTAATAATAAAATTTCATTTCAAACAAATAATTAATTTTATTTTTTTCCAAAAACTTGGGTAAAAAAATAAATAAAAATCTTTCTTTTGACACACTTGACAACATTTTTTTGACAAACTTATAATGCAATAATCTAGATTTTGGTCTCACATACCAATCCCGACCATCAAGATTTCTCCAAATTCAATGTTCCTACTCGTAATCACTTAAAATGAATGTTTTTTAAGAAAAAAATGTGCAAATTTCCTTGTTTTGACACACTTGACGATTTTTTTGACACACTTCCGGTACAATTATCGAACACATCGTCCTTTCGGCTCTTTCCATTGAGTAAACCTATTTAAAAAAAAAATTTTGAAATTCGTCCAGCGGTTTTCTAGATTTCGTAGGTTGTGACGGCCGGCCGGCAGCCAGACATACATTTTTTTCTTTTGCTTTTTTAGAATCGGTAGGTCCTAAAACGTCGAGAAATGCCAAAAAAGTGGGGGTAAGAATTTCACTTTTGGCTCATGAATGCAATACTTAGGTCTTTCAGACCGAATTAAAATATGAAACCTTAAATTATGATGCTTAAGATGATCATGTTTGATGGTCTTACGTAAGAGGTTATTTTGGGATCTCACAGTAGTGACTACATACAGAATCGCATTTAAGAGGTTTTAGTCTTAGCTAAGAGAAAAGTCTTTGTTATGACTATTTTTACATCGGTAAGGGTATGTCAGAATCAGCCTGTTAACTTAGTTTATTACGGATTATCATACACTATGTAGAAGAAACTTTGATTTATTTTAACCAAAACTAAAGAACTCTCCTATAATAAACTAACTTTTCAAGCTTTTCAAATCAAACCGAAATAAAAAAAAATTTATTACTTTTGATTTTTTTCATTTTATTTAATCATTTAACTCGTTTTATTTATGACTTTATTTTTATCTTCAACTCATAAGATTTCCCATGATTTTCTTGTTTTCCTTTTCGAATTGTTTTTCCGTAAACGAAAACTTTAAATAACTAAAAAACAACAACAAAATCGGAGATAGATAAATAAATAATCTGTTTTAGTAGCAAAATAAAAAACCATAAACCTGAAACAACATTGAAAAAAGCTTCGCATTTTTGTGTCGTCGTCGACTATCTGGCGCCTTCTCAAATGTGGAAAAAAAGAAAAATAAAATTTCACATAAAATGTTTGTTTTTTTTTGTTTTTGTGTTTTGCTATTTTTGCGATTTTTTGTTGGTTGAATTAAAATATCTTTGGCATTGGCTGTCGACAGTTTGGCGCCATGTTACATGGGAAAAAAATAAATAAATCGGGAAAAAAATGAAACAGAGGAAAACGTGAAGAGTAATTTTATGCGGCATTTTTTTTCTATCTTAAGAAAAATGAATAAAAATAATATTTTTATAGTTGTGTTTGAATTAAAATTTAGATAGTTAATTTTTCTCGTATTTATTATTTGGTTTGTATTAAGTTGCCTACGTAAGAAAAATGGGATTTCACTTGGATGAGCTGGGAGATGAGTTGGAAACAACATTTATTTATTGTAAAAAAAGATTTATATTAGTTTTTATTATTTTATACGTATAAAGTTTTCTATTATTGTAAATAAATAGATAAATTCAAGGATATAGTTAATAAGCAATGGCATATTACAAAAACAGGTATATATATATATATATATATATATATATATATATATATATATATATATATATATATATATATATATATATATATATATATATATATATATATATATATATATATATATATATATATATATATATATATATATATATATATATATATATATATATATATATATATATATATATATATATATATATATATATATATATATGATTTTGATAAAGACAAATTAAGTTTATATAGAGCGATTTTTCTGTTCCGGTGTTTGCCGCAATGGCGCTGCAAATGGGGGATAAGAGAACAAATCACAAAAATTTTATATGGGATTCCATACAAAACACAACTTGAATAATTTTAAAAGGTATCTATAAAATTTCTCATTTTACCACAATAGCACAATTTTAATTTGATTATAAAGTATTATTGACTATATATTAAGCGCAATATTTTTTTTGTTTGACGGCGTTCATGCTCCATGTAGAAGCGTTGCCAGGCGAATCAGCTTTGAATATTCACCACGGTAATTCGCAACGGCGACATAATTACAATGGCAGCCGATTTTTTTAAGGTCGTTTATTACGTTAGTCTCCCATTGTAGTCGTGGTCCACCTCGCGGTGGCCCACTCTCTGGGGTACTAACGTTCATTTTTCTATTCCAGACTGTGAATCAACTCGTAGAACATGCCCAAACCAAGCAATCCTATTAGAACGGATACAACCTATTATATCAGGACCCTCAAAAAATGTCTCTGATCTCAAAGTTATACCGGGTTCTATACTCTCCATCGTCTGTCTTAAGTGGACCAAAAATGTAGCGTAGGATCTTACGCTCAAATACAGATAAATGCGATTCGTCATTTTGTGTAAGGGTCCACGTTTGTGACCCATACATCACAACCGGTCTAATCAATGTCTTGTATAACTTGAGCTTGGTGTTAGTTGATACATACGGTGATCCAAGAAGAGGTTTAATTGAGTAGAAAGTTCGATTAACAGCGCCAATTCAAGATTTAATATCTGTAAGTATGCTGTTGTTTGAGTCAAACATTGATCCCAAATATTTAAAAGATTCAACTCCTTCAATTCGTTCATCGCCGCACATCAAATCTTTCTTCTCAGCCTCTCTTGAAATATTCATATGTTTGGTTTTATTGTAGTTAATTTGTAGACCAATTTTTCCAGCACCACTCTCAAACGACTTGAAAGTTTCACTCATAACAGCTTCACTTCGGCCGAGGATGACAACATCATCAGCGTAAGCAATCATCTGTACTGAGTTTATTGACAAGATATTGTTATTAGTCGGTAGTTTCTTTTGACGGCACACATATTCCAAGGCTAGATTAAAAAGTATAGGAGAGATCACCTTTAGGGTTGGCAATACCGGACCAAAAAATCGATACCGGTATTTCGGTATTCAATTATTTCAATACCGGTATACTGGTATTATACCGGTATTAATCAAAACGAAAATAAATAGTAAAAAACATAAAAGAAGATATAATTTTTATTTAAATAACAAAAATAGATTTCATTTACATAACATTTCAATTTTCACTGACTAAAATAAGCTAAAACAAAGCAAAATAAATGGAATTCATTTTTTTTTTTTTTTTTTTTTTTTTATTAATTAGTTAGACATGTTTAGCACACTAAATATGAAATATTCATTATTTAGACTCTTTGAATATCCGAAGATACCATGTCAACTATAAAGGAATGGAAGGAATGGGGATATAGGGATAACTATACTAATTTTTTTAAATGATAATGGACATTTTCTTTAAATGCCTGAGGAGAAAATTCATCGGGAAATACAGAGGAGGGCAATGAGTTCCATAATTTGGCCACTCTATTGAAATAGTCGTTTTGGAAGGACACAGTTCTACAACGAGGTATTTGTACAACAAATGGATGGGATAACTCGGCAGCTCTTGTTTGTCGATTATACTGCGCACACGATGGAAGAATATTTTGAATTTCCTTAGAGGAGAATTCGCTAAAGTTATATTTATAGTATATTGACAATTCAGCCACATTTCTTCTGTGCTGGAGTGAATCAAGCTGGTCCGTTAGTTCGGTATTACCAATCAACCGTATTGCTTTTCTCTGTACAGAGTCTAAACAATTTATTGTTGACTGACAAGCACCTCCCCAAACATGACAGCAGTACTCCATACATGGACGAATAAAGGACTTGAAGATTAGCAAAATTTGCTCGGGATTGAAATACTTTTTACATCGACTCAAGAATCCTAATTTTTGCATTGCAGATTTAGCGAGGTTGAACACATGTTTATTCCATTTCAGGTTATTTTGAATATCCACTCCAAGAAGTCTAACTGATTCAACCTCACGCAATTCCTCTTGGTTTATTTTAATAGGAAAATTTTTATGTCGCTCCATTCGTGAAAGACGGCATAATTTGGTTTTGGTTGGATTAAATGAAACGAGATTACGATCACCCCATTCCATTATACGCTCCAGATCTTTGTTGATGGAATCAATTAGCAACTCTCTATCAGTGGTAACTGCAGTATGAGATCGAAATTTAGGAGATGCATGTGATGCATGTAATGTGCTGTCATCAGCAAAACTATGGATTGGGTGCACTGTGGAAATAAGTAAGTCATTAATGTATAGAAGAAACAAGGTTGGTGAGAGTACCGAACCTTGGGGAACCCCAGCATTGGTTGTGAAAATATTGGATGTGATACCATCTAAATTAACATGAAATTGGCGACCTGTAAGAAAACTATGAATCCATGAGACAGTAAGATGGTCTATGCCATAAGATTTTAATTTAGCTATAAGATTTTTATGCCACACTTTATCAAATGCTTTAGAAATGTCAAGTGAAATACTGAATGTTTCACCGTGGTTTTCCAGCGATTTGTTCCAGAGATGGGATACGTAGGCTAACAGATCACCTGTTGCATGACTTCTACGAAAACCATACTGCTTATCATCAATAATTTGCGACATTTCCAAATAATCTATCAAATTGTAGTTAACATATTTTTCAAATATTTTAGCTAAAACCGACAGAATTGCAATTGGTCTATAATTGTTAGGGTCTATCTTACTGCCTTTCTTTGATATGGGTTGAACGCTGGCCAGCTTCCAAGAATCGGGAAATATTCCGGTTTTATAAGATAAATAGAAAATTTTTGTTAAAACTGGAGCTAGTTGCCTAGCAAAGTTTTTAAGAATGAGGGGTGGAATACCGTCTGGGCCAGCAGATTTGTTGATATTGATAGAAAGAAGCATTTTCCGTACAATATTGCAACGAAAAATAATTGGTTTCATTTTCGTTACAACTGGGGGAATGAGTGTAGGAGAATGGGGGGGTTCAACTATGTTTGAGTTTTCTGCGAAAATACGACCCAATAGATCCGCTTTCTCTTTCGAGTCGCTCACGGGAATGTCATTCAGAACTAAGGTTGGAATAGAGGATCGAGTAAAATTGCTCTGGACTGATTTAACTGCCTGAAAGAAACTACGTGAGCCAGATGGGTGCTCGGCGAATTTCTTTGCTTTCTTCTGGATAAACGCGTCTTTGTCCAAGTCTATTTTGAATTTACTAATATTTCTGGCTTTCTTATAGGCGCTATGGGTTTCAGGTGTTTTATTAGCGTTATACGTCTTGAATGCTTTGCGTTTATTCCTCACTGCCTCATCAACATCCCGTGTGAACCAAGGCTCAGTTTTAGGAGTGATTAATCGATTTGGAATAAACCGCCGCATTCCTTCTTTTATGATTTCAGAAATTCTTATTACCGATGTGCTAGGATCTTGATCAACACAACAAATAGTTTTCCAAGGTGTTTCGTCATAAAAGTTTCTCAGTCCCTCCCAGTCAGCGCGTTTATAGTTCCAAACCCGGCGAGGATTTGCTTTAATTTGTGTCGGTGATGCAAATTGCACTATTGCTGATATTAGTAAATGGTCTGATGTTCCGAGGGGTTGTTCAACTTTTGTCTTCGTAGTATCTGGTTCGTTTGTCAAAAACAAATCCAGCAAATTATTGTTATGATGTGAATTGTCTGCGATTCTAGTGGGACACTCTATCATTTGCGTCAAACCGTGATAATCTGCGAGTATCAGTTCGGCTTGTCTTCCTACGTCGTCAGTGCGCGATGAATACTTAAGCCATTCTTTATTATGAATATTAAAGTCTCCAAGAATGGCCAGTCTTGCTTTGGGGTAGTCCGTGGTAATCTTGTCTAGATTAGCCGATATTTGATCGAAAAAGGGACATCCTGGGGGAGAATTTGGGGATCTATATAATCCTATTATAAACATAGTTTCATCAACACCTGAGATCTTCAGTGCTATAGAATTATGGTGCTTAGAGTTCAACTCGTAGGCCTTAATTCTCACACATGAAAGTGAATCTCGAACAAATACACAGACATCATGCTTGTTATAAAAGGAATGTTCCAATTCGTAACTAGGCATCCGGTATTTGTCGGGATCCAACTTCGATGCTTTGCCACTAACAATTGTTTCGGTAAGAAACAATATGTCAGGTTTATTTTTTTCGATGTAGTGATGAACCTCGTTTAGATTCGAAATGAGACCTCTTATGTTGGTAAAGTCAATGCTAAGCTGTTGGTTCACTCTGCGGCCATTTTGTTGAGACAAAGACTTACCCTTTGACATTGCAGGCATAGCTACTGAAATTCGGCCAGGCCTAAATTTCAACACTAAACAGTACAAAAGAAACTGGGTATCTCTGTCACAAAAACACGGTAGCAGATTTCATGCAACAGTAGCACGATAAGAGAAAAGCAAAAAAAAAAATGGAGACACAAAATACACTAACAAAATTGACGAGCACAAATAAAGGGTTAAATTCGAAATTCCTAACTTTTGTCAAAAAAAAACATTTCACAATCAACCAACTGACACTTTCCAACTCCCAAAATAAGTCCGAGGTGGGAGGAGCTAGATCATGTCACAAAACTTCAAATAAAAAAAAAAACCCAGGCAATCCAAAAAAATCAATAACAACTAAAACAAGATTTTTGGGTTTCTATTACCAAGACAAATGCTTTAAAATAATAAATAAATTTATTACATCAAAGCAATAAAAGGTAAAATTTTACCTGCCTACCTCTTGGTAATAGTGAACACAAAATACCAAATAATTTTTTAATAAAGAACAATCTCACCAATTATATAATTGTACGCGTCCGTTCTTCAACACTTTTATTTTTCATAAACATTAACACAAACACTATAACACTTATTTACTTATTAGCTACTACACTTACTAACACTTATTAACACTTATAACACTATTATTTATCTATTTTCGATTATTATGTTTTTTGTTCTTTTTATTTTAAAATTTAGGAGACGTCGACTCGTCTGACTCCGAATGATGAATGAATTAGTACTAATTATTCATAGTATACTATTAAAATGGGCTCTTAAAAAGCTGATTTCATCAAGGCTCTCATCTGAGAGTCTAGAGCGAATTTTGGTGCATATTAACCCAGTGGACGAAAACGCTCTTTCTGATTCAACGCTTGTTGGACGAATTGTTAATAGCCAGTCATATACAAGTTTAATGAAATGTCCCTGGATTTTTTCTTCTTCGTAAAATATCAATTCCTTTCTTATTATTTTGGAAAGATCTTTTCTGCAATCTAATTCTTCCTTATTTTGCACACATGTTTTTTTTGATATTGCAATCTGGAGCTTTTCTTCCATAGAAAGAATTGTCGTATCAACTATACTCACATTGTTATCATCTTCATCTTCAACAATAATTGACGCAGAGGTAGACTGAATATCTCCATCTTTTTTAATGTTTGCTAATCGTTGTACTAAATTTACTATTAATTTAATAGCCGAAGCTGTCGTTATTGGTTTAAAAATATCTCTATCTTCTTCGTCAGTTTGATCGGTATTGTGTAAATACTGCAATAGGCTTGACAAATCAGTTCTTCTGACACTCATTCTGATTTTTAGTGCCGTAAAAACGTCATTAGCTAATGGTGATTGCTGTTCCTTGAGAGATTTTAACATGAAGTCAATCGTGGCATCTGCTGTTAATAAAGTTGAGTCTTGTCGGCACAACGCTTCTACTCCTAATTTTAAAGGAAGCAAGACCGAAATTGTACTCGAGATCATTTCGAAATCGTCCTCAGAAAATATTGTTGTATTTTTCAAATCAATCAACGCTTTCTGAATGCAATTTTTCAATTTAAAGAAACGCTCCAGCATTGCTAACAAACTACTCCATCTAGTTCGCGAATCTAAAACTAGTTGTATCTCCTTGCCAAATTCTTCCCGAGAATATTTTTGCAGAACTTGATCATTTTTTGTTGGTGATTTACGGAATAACTTTACCACTTTTCGTATTCTCGTAATGATAGGTAAAATAAGAACATGGGAAAGATCACACCGATTTGAATCGCTATTTGCATCACCATCACATTCTTCGTCCGTTTCACTTTCATCGTCTTCGGAGCATTGCTCTGGTTGTTCTCCTATATTGTTTTGATTAGTATTTTTTTATATAGAACACTTGTAACAGCTAATTGTACACCATGTGCGAAGCAAAGTTGTTGAGATGCTCCCACTAACCTTCCAAGTTTCGTCATAACCGATGCTCCATCGGTGGTAATACATACTATATGCTTATTAAATGAAATTCCATGATTTTCAAGTTTTGTTTCTATAAGCTTAATACACTTTTCTGCGGGCATTGAACCGAAGACCCGACTCAAACCAAGATTCCAAAATTCTTGTTTCGTGTGCAGATTGATATTCAAATAGCGTCTATTTCGTATCGAGGTCCACTCATCTAACGTTAAGCTAAACCTTTCATTATTTTTTATCCGATTCTTTAAATTTGTAACCAATTGGTTCCTTATTTCTTGTCCATATTTTAAAACTTTTTGTTTTATTGTGTGGTGTGACAGAGGTATGTTAGCATATCCACATGCCACTAATCCTTTTCTTATATCAATGGATGAACAAATTGTATGAAACGATAATCCATCTTTTGCTACCATGCGCGCTAAAACTAACTCTAATGAATCATTTTTATCGCTTTTAAAAAAACTCGTAATTTTTTTTGGTGCAACTGATTCCATTAATTTGCTTGAGTTTAAAGAAGATCTACTTTCTGATAATTGCGATGAAGTATTAGCTGCAAGGTGCTCCCGCTTTAAAAGGTTAATATTGTGCGCTGTTCTTAGGTGTGTATGAAGACCACTTGTACTGCCTCCGACAATTTTAATTAGCTTAGAACAGTGATTACATTTTGAAATTTGTCCATTCTTCTCACGTAGAAAATTGAACCATGGCGAAGTTTTGTCAGTAGAACTTTTTTTGTGTTTCTCAAAACTATAATGATCCATAAGTATGGAAGTACAATTCGCAATATAAACTTCTAAAAACTATTTAAAATTTCGATTAAAACCATTCAAATTAAAAAAATTGTTCTTTTTAGCTTACCTTTAAATTTAAACAAACAAATCTTCTGTATTTTAACTAATATTATTTAAAACAAATTGTAACACAAACACTATAACTCACTATAAGTTAAAACTCAAAATAAATTAATGCAATGTTAAGAAAACAAAACTATTCCTGTTGTGAAATAATTCGTATCTTAACAAATTCATAGAAAAAACGGAATAAAAATTAACAAATTCCTAGAAAAAACGGAATAAAAATGAAAGTGTGTCAATGTGTTTATGACTTGGTCCTTCATTTACATCATTTTTTATTTATTGTACTTCATTTACACTGTTGATTTTGATTACCATATATTTTTAATTCAAAATTCAATAGAATAACCCTACATTTGATCATAAATAAGAATATTTTATTATTAAAAAGCTATTTATTAATTATTTGATATAAAATGTTTAAAAATACCGAAAATACCGGTATTTTAATTTTATACACCGGTATTTTCGAAATCAATTTTTGGGCGGGATACCGGTATTTCGAATACCGGTATACCGGTATTGCCAACCCTAATCACCTTGTCTTAAACCGGAGTCGACTTTAAAAACTTTGATATTTCGTTCTCTACTCGTACACAGCATTGAGAGTTCTATACTGTCATTTTGCATAGTGAAACCAGTTTAACAGGAATTCCCATTGACACCAGAGCAGACCATAGAGTGTCTCGTTCGAGAGAGTCGTAGGCCTGCCTGAAATCAATGAAGAGTTGGTGGACAGGTATGTTGAACTCTCGGCACTTTTCCAAAATCATCCTTATCGAGAAATATACAAGCGCAATATACAATAGCTATTTATGTATTAAGGGCGTAAAGTATGTCTTTGCCGCTTGAGAGTGAAATTGTTCAACAGCAACAACCACTCGAAAGCAAAAAAGATACTTTATGCCCGAATTGCATACAAGATTTTTTGTACGAATAAGAATCTGTTTTATTTGCATAAATAAAAATACATATATTTACACAAAATAGTAAAATATTATTTCAGAAAATGTTTTTATCCAAGTAGTTCTTCGTTTGTTATTCATTTTCCTAAATTTCTATAGCAACCAACTTTTTTTTAAATTTCTATATGAAATTATTTAAAACATTTTGTTTTTCATTTCATTTCGTAAGTCACGTTCAGTTCACATATATAATTCTATAAAATGTTTAGCGATTCACAAATAGCAGGACAAGCAACTCTGGAGTTATTACCGGACAAATCAAAGAAAATTTATATTCAGCAATATGAAAGGTTTGTAAATTGGTGTAAGGAAAAAAAAGTTAAAAACGTACAGTGAAAATATACTACTTTCGTATTTCTGTACGGAATTAAAAGGTTTGAAATCGTCCACATTATAGTCGATTTATTCAATGTAACGAAGCACATTGTTAACTAAAAACAATATTGACATCAAAAAATATTCCAATTTAAAAGCATTTTTGGAAAAAACAAATGGTCGGATACATTCCCAAAAAATCATTTTCAATTGTTGAAAGTTGCCAGAATGTGAAAAATATACAGGCCACTCGTTTCGTAGAGCATATGCTACATTGTTGGATAATTCAGGAGGAGACATGTTAACATTAAAACGTCTTGGTGGGTGGAAGTCTTCAAAGGTTGCTGAAGGTTATGTTGATGGATCGATCAAAAACAAAATCGAAAGCGAAAGGAAATTTTTTGGACAGAATCTTGAATTTGCTGCAGGTTCATCAAATATGATCAAACCACATCTATCAACAGATGAAAATATTCCAGACGAAATTTTAGGGGCAAACACTGAGCCAACGGTGTCTTATAGTCTACAACCGGAAACTAGTGAAAGCTTTTATTTAGAAGATGGTTTAACTTTTACTAATAAAAAAAATGTTTTAGAAAATTTAATGACCCCCTCGATTCCCGGCATAACCATTCAAAACTGTTCTAACATAAATTTTAATTTTATAAACAAATAATTTAAATTTTGATTTTACTATAGTTTTTTATTATAGTATTGAAAATAAATATAGTATATTTAACAATTGAAATAAAATAAATTAGTTTTATTACAAAAATAGACAAATACATTTATTTACACACGAAAATAGACATAAAGTATATCTTGTTCTTTTGAGTTCGTTTGATGTTGTCAAAAATATTTACGCTTTAGGGCGCAAAATAGTAATTTTAGATATTGTTATTTCAATGTTAGACATTGTTATTTCAATTAGAAAAAAAGGCCTGCTTTACGTACCATTTTTGAATCGCAAAAGTGCGTTTTACGGTTTACTCGTACAAAAACAAATTTAAATTATTTAATTGTAGTAAAATGAGAAATTTCATAGATGATTTTTAAAATTATTCTATTTGTGTTTTGTATGAAATCCCATATAAAATTTTTTGAATTTATTCTCTTATCCTCTTTTTGCAGCGCCATTGCTGCAAACACCGGAACAGAAAAATCGCTCTATAGTTTATAAAAGATTTTTCACAAAAATAAAATTAACATATAAAAATAAAAGAATAAAACAAGCGTTAAATTCAAATTAAGGTTTAAAAAAGAAGTAACGGAAGTATCCAAAAACGAGAATTTGGTATATTTTTGTTTAGGACAAGAACATATACGAATTTTTAGTATGTCCATTGAGCTTCAAGCTGCATATTGTTATTGCTGAAACTGCTGTTTGACGATTGAATATACGAGTCCCAATCTCTAAGGAGCGACTATAAAATCTTCGACCTGTTTGTCCATTACAAATGTAAACGTAATCAGCATATGACGGCTGGATAACTTTGATTTTAGAAATTAAATAATTTAGAAAAAATTTTGCGTCAAAAGAAGAAATCCGAAAAAGAACACTGCAGACTCGAAAAAGAAAAGAAATTTTTACCTGAACGTGCGCAGTCTGAAAGCCCTTGATCATCTCAAGAGTCTAGAAACGGAAGTTGAAAGATGAAGATAAGGTGTAATTGCTAATTGCATAATGTAGATAAAGAAGCACAACCTTAATCTCCGGAATTTCTCGATTGTGATCTAAAGATAACCAAAGAGAGTGGGATAAATAGCTAAAATTTCTCGCAGAAAGTTGATATGAACTTTGATACAGCTACTATCCATCACAATCCAATCTATTATGCATGCAATTTTACAAAAACACATGAATTAAACATCCATGGAGATCCTATCATCCATATGTTTTTGTAAAATTAGTTAAGCAGAAGGTGCATGCGTAATAGATTAGGAGAGATTGGATTGTGATGGATAGTAGCTCCTATCATAGTACTATATACCATGGTAGTAGTAGTACTATATACCAGTAGTATATAGTACTACTGGTACTATATAGGATATAGTACTACTGGTAGGTAGTAGTACTATATACCATGGAACTATATACGATAGATTACTACCATAGTACTATATAACAACTATGGTACTATTTACGATAGTTTACTACCATAGTACTATATAACATAGTACTATATACCATGCAGATATGTATGTTTAATCCATGTGTTTTTGTAAATTAGTTAAGCAGAAGGTGCATGCATAATAGATTAGAAGGTATTGTGTAACGACGAACTATTTTCAATTTTTACTCTAAAATAATAGTACTTACATTCAAAGAAATTCGTTAATAATTTATTAAAGTATTCTCTTCAATTGTAAGAAACGTAGGGACAGTTGTTTGTACTACTGTGCAGAAACATTTTGTTTGTTAACGGTTTAGTTACGTCACTCGATGTCAATTAATAATACATGTTTTACATAAATGATCGTTTAATTTGTAAAAAGTAGAATTGTTGTCTGTATTAGTGAAAATTGCTTACATGGAGAGGGAAACAGGAAACCTAATATGTGTATATATGCGATTAAACTGTTTTGATCTGTAGAATTGTTGTCTGTATTAGTGAAAATTGCTTACATGGAGAGGGAAACAGGAAACCTAATATGTGTATATATGCGATTAAACTGTTTTGATCAAAGATTAGTTATAAATTTAAATCGAATTGATTAGTATGCAAACTTAAATCAAGAAAAATTATTATGTAAATTTGAATCGAAACCGAGGCTAATTCTTATTATATATATATTCTTATTATATTCTAAATGAAAATAAAACCAAGACGTACATGATGCAATTTTAGCTAGGAGCAAATTTTCATATCAGTTTTATTTTAATCGAAATATTTTTGAGAAAAATAAAATGAATTTGAACAAGGTTGGTCATTTTCCGATTGGTAAAAATGTTAAATACAAAATATCTACATAAGTCTGTTATTTTATAAGCAACAGCTAACCTTGATGATATTTAAATTTCTAGGCTACTGTGTTTTCTCAGTGCAAATACTATCACGTTAAATTCGCACACTACTTTATGTTAATAAAAAAAACTTCAACTTAAACAAATATTACTTATCCTGTGTATTTTATAATCTAAGGTTAAACTAAACTTATTCGCTCTCCATTTTTTATTCTTTGAATTTATTATTCTTATATATATATCATTAAATAAAATTCGTTTCACTTCGTTTTTTATTATTACTATATATACCAAAATCACAAATAAAAAACGAAGTGATACATGTTATAATGGCCACAAAATAAAGAGTAAATGCGTACATTTTGCCACCACACCTGGCGTCACGCTATGATGGCACTATGTTAGCAATATGCGGATGTACTTGGACGTCCAAGTGACAACATGCCATGACGCGCGTGAACGCATTGTGCTAGCATTGGGCCGCCACGGTGTTTGTTGGCGTTTGTTTTCTCACTTGGACGTCCAAACGCATCTGCATGTGTTAATCATAGTTCCATCATTTTGTAACGACACGTAGTGGCGAAAAAATGAATGCACAACGAGCGCAAAGTGACGGCATGAAGTGTTAGCACGCCATGGCAATTTTATGACGCACGCGGTGTTTTTAGGGTTACATTTTTCAGTTTTAAAATTATTCTAAACGTAAGCCTAACCTCGTTTCAATTCTGTACAAGAAACTGATGCGGTGCGTTTTCAGTCATACAAAAAAATGAGTCCAATGAAAAAATGAAAATAAAACGTTTGTCGCGCGTTTTCAATCATACCAATATAATACATTTTACGTTTCATTGAATTTTGTGTTTTCCACGGGTTTTCAATCATAAGCCCCAATATCAGAAGTAATTGACATAAAGTTGTGTTGTAAAGTCTTTATATTGCCAAACCATATACACATAAATGTTTCATCATAAATGTCGATAGTAAATGTCAATCTATCCTAAATTGATCGAAATGACTACAAAAAAGTTTTCTTGAGGTTAAATCTTATTCACAGCTGTTTATATTAAGGGGGGGGGGGGAAGGTATGGTTTTAAAGACAAAAAAAAAGCATATTTTTGTGATCTTTTGCGGCGACATGAGTAATATAATTTTATTAAATTTAATTACATATTATTGTACAACTTTTGGAGTATGTTTAAGAATTTCAATTAAAAATATTGATAAATTAAAAATTGATAAATTAAAAATATTGATAAATCAGCCAATGACGTTGAATCTCCAGAGGCGCCTTGAAAAAAAGTAATTTTGCGGTGAACATTATAACTCGTTACCGGATCATGTGAAACAAAAAAATTGATATGAGTTTTGAAGGTGATGTATTTCTCGAGGTAATCAGGAAGAGTTTTTTTTCTATTTTTTGCAGCACTTGGAAGTGAAAATCGCGATTTTAGCTCAAAAAATCGCGTTTAATTTGTTATAAAAAAATAGAAAAAAATTAAAAAAAACTCTTCCTGATTACCTGTTAATTTATGTGAAGAAGTAATGTTCAAATTTTCAAAAGGATTGGTTCAGTAGATTTTGAGTTCTAATGTTCACGAGCTTCAAAAATGACGTTTTCGGGAAAATGGGGTCAAACGTTAAAACGCTGTAACTCCGTTAGTTTTACTCGGATTGACATAAAATTTGTACACAATATTCTCGACATATTGTTCATTCAGAAAAAAAAATAAAAAAAAATGCAAAAAAAATAATTTTAAAACCATACCTGCCTCCCCCCCCCCCCCTCCTGTTGAAACGCTGTAACTCCGTTAGTTTAATTTGGATTGACTTAAAATTTGTACACAATATTCTCGACATATTGTTCATTCAGAAAAAAATGCAAAAAAAATAATTTTAAAACCTTACACGCCCCTGTTGACATGCTGTAACTCCGTTAGTTTTACTAGGATTGACTTAAAATTTGTACACAATATTCTCGACATATTGTTCATTCAGAAAAAAAAAAATAAAAAAAAATGCAAAAAAAATTATTTTAAAACCATACCCCCCCTTAACTAAAGAAAGATTCAATTACACCAGCTTGTAAATGATTTAAATTGGAAAAAAATGTTCTGTCTAAATTCTAAAAAAAATTGCAATGCTTCTTAAATTAGGTGTTCTTTCAAATGACACCTCACTTGGCCGGGTTTTAAATGGTGTTTTTACGCTTCTCATGTCCACTCCCTTAATAAATATAATTACGAGTATATGACACTTTTATACATTTTTCCTTAAAAACTTATTAATTTTTCTATCACTCTAAATACATTTTAAGATTTTCGATCAATTAGGTTCGGAACTAATCAAGGAAAGAAAACGCCGTTATTCAAAATTATACAAAAAATGGTGGGGTGTATAATTCCAAAATAAATTTTTAAGGAATGCTGAAGTAGAGCTGTTTTATATGATACCCTATACGTGACTTTATAGAAAAAAGTTATTTTTAAAAGGCCTCACATCGTAGCCCTGTAAAACAAACGAAAACCACTTTATTTATCTTTTAACCAGTTATCTTTTGTGGATAGGTTAGTTTTGTAAGCACCTTAAATTTTAGGTCAATAGGATTTATGGTTTACGAGATAATCAATATAATGTGAAAAACACGTTTTACTCTCACCAATTCAATTACATCCGTTATAAAAAACGAAATCCTAAAAACCAATAAAATGACAAAAGTGTTAAGCCCGAAGTAGGTTTTAAACAAACAATTGATCAACTTTTCAAAAATACATCTACCCCTCCTTCTTTGTCCAATTTTGCCCAAAGGCTTTTCAGCTCACCGTATTTTAGACCACCACATTTCAAAAATACATTAAAATTGACCCACTAGTTTCATGTTTTAATCATTGAGAAAGACAATGTGTTGTGTTGCATGATTAGAGAATGGATTATTGGCAATTTTACTTTTACTTCGGTCTGAAAGACAGCGGTATTACATTCATGAGCTGAAAGTGAAATTCTTACCTCCACTTTTTTGGCATTTCTCGACGTTTTAGGACCTACTGATTCTAAAAAAGCACAAAAAAAATGTATGTCTGTCTGTCGGCCATCCGGCCGTCACAACCTACGAAATCTAGAAAACCGCTGGACGGATTTCAAAAATTTTTTTTCTAAAAATAGGTTTACTCAATAGAAAGAGCCGAAAGGACTGTGTTCGATAGCTGTACCGAAAGTGTGTTAAAAAAATCGTCAAGTGTGTCAAAACAAGGAAATTTGCATATTTTTGCTTAAACAACGTTCATTTTAAGTGATTACGAGTAGGAACATTGAATTTGGAGGAATCTTGATGGAAGGGATTGGTATGTGAGACAAAAATCTAGATTATTGCATTATAAGTTTGTCAAAAAAATGTTGTCAAGTGTGTCAAAAGATAGATTTTTATTTATTTTTTGGAAAAAAAATAAAATTAATTATTTGTTTGAAATGAAATTTTGTTATTATTATTGAGAATTATGACATTATAGGTTTGTCAAAAAGATGTTGTCAAGTGTGTCAAAAGAAAGATTTTTATTTATTTTTTTGCCCAATTTTTTGAAAAAAAAAATAAAATTAATTATTTGTTTGAAATGAAATTTTATTATTATTATTGATAATTATGGCATTATAGGTTTGTCAAAAGAATAATGTCAAGTGTGTCAAAAAATGATTTCATTTATTTTTTTAGTCAATTTTTTGCAAAAAAAAGTTGAAATGTTTTTATGACGTAAATTTAATTGCAAATGAAATTGGACATGGAAATTTTTGAATTTGTTACAAGCCAAATTACACTAAAAATTTCATGTATCGAAATCCAAATCCAAATCTGACAAAATAGTTGGTTTTGAAAAGTCAGATTTGTATTTTAGTTCGCGTACTCAACGCCTAATTCGCTATCCATCATTTTTTATTTCTAACAGTTGTCAGAATTTCAAAATTTTGAAATTTTGACAATTTGACTTTAGTATTTATCAATAAAAATGAAAGTATAATAAGTTTAAGTATAAGTAATGTAAGTATATTAACACGCAGAACTATCAAATTATAACAATAATAAAAAATTAAATAAATAAGTTTGCTGATTTTTGTATTTTTTATTTACTTCCTGAACAAGTACTACCAGCCTCCAGAAAACACTCGATATCCAAATCGAATTCTATGGTTTATTTTATTTAAAAATTGCGTATTGACAGTTCAATGCGAATTCCGATTGGGCAAATAAAATACTACTAGTTTTTGAAATACTATTGGAATTTTGAAAAAAGTTTCAATTTTTGATTTTCTAATAATTTTTGCAATATTTTTAGAATTTTGGAAAAGGTTTGAATTTTTAAGAATTTTTGGAATATTATTGGAATTTAGAAAAAGTTTAAATATTTGATTTTATTCTAATTTTTGGAATATTTTTGGAATTTAGAAAAAAGTTTCAATTTTTGATTTTGTAAGAATTTTTGCACTATTTTTAGAATTTTTGAAAAAAAATTTTAATCTTTGATTTTGTAATAATTTTTGGAATATTTTCAGAATTTTGAAAAAAGTTTGAATTTTATTTAATTTTTACAATATTTTTGGAATTTTGAAAGAAATATGAATTTGTGATTTTGCAATATTTTCTCGAAACACTAAATGAAGAGGTTTTTGAGTAGTTTGCTGAGTGTATCATCTTTTCACTAAATTATGTTAATTTATGATCTGTTATAATTTCCCGGCAACGTATTGATGTTTCGTGTTAGTTTTGTAATAAATTTCTAAACAAAGATAAAAAATACTTATACTTTAACAAAGAGTTATCTTTGATATACACCGTTGCCCAAAACTAAAAACCATGTCCTCATAAAAGTTTTTTGCCAAAAACTATATCAAAATCCTTAACCCAGACCGAAGTCTTGATATCTAAGAGCTTGAGATTTCAGCCCCTGCATATTTTCCCTTTAAATTTTAAGTTCCTGCATCAAATGCAAGTGTCTTTAAAAAATTCAATCTTCCCTTTCACCGACATCAAAATACGTGTTTATCAATACTACAGTCCATGCAGTTACAGTATTCAGTTATGAGGTGTTACATGTTCGGCGAACGGTGACGAATCTGTGTTCCTTGTTCGGAGTTTAGATTAGATTGATTACAAGTCTTGAGGCTGGTAAATTGTGCTTTTTCCTAAACTCCAAAATAAGTTGGTCATAAATCTTTCTGTAATGTCCAATTGTAACTATACAACCTCCCCTATTTCAACATTCCTTTTTTGTTGATTAGCTAGCTCATCGAGTGTACAGAAATTTGTTTTTCATTTTAATAAACAAAAAACTGTTAACATAAAATTTTAAATGTTTAAGTTTTAAACATCCCTTCGAATTTGCATACATCTTGTAATTCAAAACATCATTCTATAATGATTATTATGAAGATGATAATCATGTTTTTTGTTTTGCAACTGTTTGGCTCGCTAACATTCTTGTATTCTAAAACACTTAACAAATTACTTTCAATGCTTTTAATCCAAGAGGAATCCGAACATGAAACTATAAATAAAAATTATTATTAATAAAATGGTTTTTTTTTAAGAATAAATATGAATTATGAATGTTTTCTTGTTAATAAATTGAAGATATAAGTAAGGGTGGTGAATGGGTGATATGTCATTTATTTTTATTTTTTTTTTGGATTTTTATATTTTTAAGTTTAAAGTTTATGCAATAAAAGGGTCGAAATTAAATGTGACTAAATTTTTATATTTTATTATTTTTACATATTTCCAAATTTTTTTTATTATTTTTATTGTTTGTGGTTTCACTTAAATAAGAGATATCAAAAAGTCTTACAACTAAGATGATGTGCAAGTTATTTGATATATTTGTTTGATGTTTCGGGTTTAGTGAAAATTGAAAGAGGGTAAGAAATTTGTAAATATTAACACTATTTAACCCAAGTTCAATTTGTATTAATTTACAGAAAAAATTAAACTGGATTAATTGAATTGATTAATAGTTTAAAGATTTTTCATTTATTGTGTTTTATTTTTTTAGTGACACATCATTTTATATTTAGTTTTAATTGAATGTTGGACGTCGAACAATGAAATGAACAACTTGTCATTTTCTATAATTTTTTGAAAATTTCTGCGACATTATCTCTAGTTTTGAATGTGTATTAGAAGTCAATTTTCTCAAAGTGGTTGCAATACATTTTACTAAAACTGTCTTTCTTATCTGATTTTTATTATTTTTCGTTGTCCTTACAATTTTATTTATTTATCAGTCCATTTGTTTCCACTCGGTCAGTGATTTTTTGTACTCACATTATATGGAATTATGACGCAGCTTTTTATAGAAAACTACTTTTATTTATTTATTTTCTTTACTCGATTTTGTTTATTACAAGTCCCATATAGTTAACGATGATCACAGGGAAATTCTTTTTACCAAGTATAAGTTATGGTTATTTTTTAATTCTCAACGCAAAGGTTATGATATTCGTGAGTTAGTAATGACTACCACTACCATATAAGTTAGTCACTAGTGTATTGTTAGTTTAATATTTTTCATAGTTTCTTCAGCCAAATTCTATCCCAATCTTAAAAGGAAATGCCCAATCTAAACCGAGCTCATATTTAATCTGACTTTGTTTCGCCTGCTTTACCTAGCTTGGATAGTTTGAGGGGTTACATTCCTGATTAGAATACGTTGGAATTATTTGCTGTGGTCAGGATTATGTGTTTGCAGTCAGGATGACGTGTTTTGAATTCCTTCAACTTAGTTAGTGTAGAAGGCATATTTTGGGTTATTATGTGTTATTACAATCGTTCGATATTTTTTACATTATTAGCTAGATACATCGAACTAATTAAAGACTCATATAAAGAAAAAAAAATATTGATCACATCTCCGCAAAAATACGATTTCTCAGTGTAAAGGAGAACTAGTTCCATCGGAAAACCAATGGAGTTATTATAGCAGGCCGCGTACCTAGTTCAATATTGAACCCTAAACTAGCACTAGTGGGAACGAGAAATTATACCTGCCGCCTAGTACAAATTGAGGAATTTTACGCATATATTGTTTATAAATCAGTTCGGAGATTGAAAGAAAAGGTGAGAAAAGGAGGACTCTGGCTGCCCTGCAGGTTGAAAAAACCACGACCGTCACGTTCACCTCCATAATTACTTACGTACACTCACACATACATACATACACACACACGCACACATACACCCATACATACATCCATGTACATACACACACTCCCACAACCCTGTACCTATATGTAATTTAAAAGTACTCACCCCATGCTAGTAGTAGATCTCTCGCCCTTGTTTCCGCTGGATCAGCAGATCATCTCTCTCAGTCCAATTAGATGAAGAGGATCATGCAATGGTTAATGAATATATACTGCTGATGTTTATAATTGGTACTATGGTTGAATAAAACGTAACGTGAGCAACGGCAACGATGAACTACAGAGCTATTGTCCCATGTAATGTTGAAAGAATATATATAGTTGATGTTTAAAACTGGTACTATTGTTGAATATAAACGAACGTGAGCAACGGCAACGATGAGATATCCAGAACTATTGTCTCATGCAATGTTGAATGAATGTGGGACGGTTGGCATGGAAAATTTAGATGCACAAAATAGTAGAAATTTTAATAGTAACCGCACTGTTGAGCGTCATATTTCCAGTGACGGCAACAGCGCCACAATACACTAAAGAAATTTTTTTCGCGTCAGCACTCTTCCTGTTTGTCGCCATCGTTTATAGGATGTGGAAAACCAGCTGCATGTTCCCTACAGTATCGGCCATAGATCCTCATGCTGGCGCTAATACTCCAAGAAAACGTTCCTTCACGGAAGAAGAGTTACAAGCTCTAATTAATGAGAGAGCGACAGCACTCATGGCCGAAAAAGACGCAGCACAGGGAACCTCTGCCAGCAAACCACAAAGCCCTCAAAATTTTACCCCTTCTTGTTCTTCGGAACCTTTACTTCAAGAGGCAACCCAAATTAACCAAATTTCGGTTAAAGTTTTTCCATTCTAGACAAATCAACCAGACACTTGGTTTACAATTCTAGAAGATCAATTCCGTATCTCTCGCATCAAGTCCCAAGATGCGAAACACAGATATGTCCTAAGCGTTCTCACCCCAGATATTTCTACACTCATCTGGGACGTCTTACATGCACCTAAGGGAGCAAATCCGTATGACCACGTTAAAGCAGCTCTTCTCAAACGCCTCACTTCTAGCACAACTGAACGCATCAGAAACGTGCTAAAAGGAATGGATCTCGGCGATCGAAAACCTTCCCAGCTTCTAAGGGATATAAACCGTGAAGCACAAAATGCCTTTTCTGAGGATATCCTCAAACTGCTCTGGGTAGAAAAACTACCTGCTTCTGTTCGTACAGCACTAGCTGTTGTCGAACTCGACCTTGCCAAAACAGCCGAACTGGTTGATGGTATCTACGCTGCTCATGTAGGATCATCTGTCATGGCAGTTACCTCTTCCACTGCTAATTCAAATGAAATCGCTTCTTTGACTGCGAAGTTCAACGAGCTCCAGTCCACCTTAATGAATGCTATCTCAGTAAACCAATTTCAAAGTAGAAGTAGGTCCAAGGACCAAAACTACAGCCGAGATTGTACCCCTAGTCGCTTCCACTACCGCCCAAGATCTAGGTCTAGGTTTCAACTGTTTGATGGTGAATGCTATTTTCACCATAAATTCCAGCAAGATGCCAGACGCTGTGACCCGAAGTGTAAGCACTTCAAACCACGCAGCCGAAATTCTTCTCCTACCCCTTCTACTTCAAAAAAATAGATGGCTCGTCACAAGTGGCGGCATGTGACAACAGCCAATCTCATCACCGCCTTCTCGTTTATGACCGGACTTCACGAAAATCTTTTTTAGTCGATACAGGGGCCGAAGTGTCAGTTCTTCCAGCTACTGTGGAAGAAAAATTATCTAAAATGTCTCATTTCCCACTCTTTGCAGCGAACGCTACCAAAGTCAGAACATATGGTACATGAACCCTCGAGTTAAATATTGGTCTCAGACGATCGTTCTGTCAGACCTTTATTATCGCGGACGTTACCATGCCTATACTTGGCGCTGACTTTTTAAATAAGTATGGTCTTTTAGTGGATATCAAAAACCGACGACTTGTCGATCCACTAACCAACTTATTCGCTGTAGCTGAAATCTCCACTTCTCCAGTCCCAACTTTAACTACAATCGACAATTCGATTGACCCTTCTGTCGTCAACATTCTACGGAATTTTAAAAATTTAACTTCTGCAAGTGATCTTGCTTTACAAGTCAAACATAACGTTACACACGTAATTGAAACTCGTGGTCCTCCCATTTCTTCAAAGTACCGTAGACTAGCTCCGGACAAATTGGCGATAGCCAAGACCGAATTCGACACCATGCTGGCTCAAGGTATTTGTCGACCTTCTAACAACCCATGGTCGTCTCCTCTCCACCTCGTCAAAAAGAAGAACGGCGAGTGGAGACCTTGCGGTGATTATCGTTTTCTAAATAATGTCACTACTCCAGACAAATATCCTATTTCTCACTTGCAGGACTGCACTCAACAACTTCATGGATGCAACATCTTTTCTACAATTGATCTCGTTCGTGCCTATCATCAAATTCCTATTGATGAGCACGACATTGCTAAAACAGCAATATCCACACCGTTCGGACTCTTCGAATTCGTTTGAATGACATTTGGATTGCGAAACGCTACGCAACCATTCCAACGGTTCATGCATTCAATGTTAAGAGACCTCGATTTCTGCTTCATCTATATTGATGACCTCCTTATTGCTTCTAAGACCTTTGAGGAACACCTCATTCACCTTCAAACTGTTTTTGAACGTCTTTCTAACGCAGGTCTCATCATCAACGTTGAAAAATGCCACTTTGCAAAAACCAACGTTGACTTCTTAGGACATCACATTGACTCGACTGGAATTAAGCCGACTTTAGAACGTGTAGATGCGATCAACAATTTCGATCGTCCAGAAACCGTTAGGCAATTCCGTCGTTTTCTAGGTATGATAAATTTCTACCGTCGATTCATACCTCATGCTGGTGGCAATCAAGCCATACTCAATGATTTTCTTAAAGGTTCCAAAAAGAATGACAAACGAGTCATTCAATGGTCCGAAGACGCCATTCAGGCCTTTGACCTGTGCAAGCGGCAACCCGCCGAGGCAACAACTCTTGCCCATCCCTCGCACACTGCCCAACTTGCGGTAATGGTCGATGCTTCTGATAAAGCACTTGGTGCGGTAGTCCAACAAAAAATCAACAACTGTTGAACACCTCTCAGTTTCTTCTCTGTTCGACTAAACGAGTCGCAACAGAAATACAGCGCTTATGATCGCGAACTTCTAGCAGCTTATTCTGCTATTAAACACTTTCGGTATCTTCTTGAAGGCAGAACCTTCACTCTCTTCACCGATCATAAGCCTCTTATCTACGCCTTGTCACAGAACCCTGCCAAAGCAAGTCCTCGCCAATTCAAGCATTTAGATTTTATCAGTCAATTCACGACTGATATCCAACACATTGCTGGGATTGAAAACGTAGTTGCAGATACACTTTCTCGTATCGATCAACTATCAATACCAGAATGTTTTAATTATGACGAAATTGCTGATGCTCAGTTCGATGACTGCCAACTAAAGGAATTAATAGACAATAGCTCCACACTTCAATTCCGATCTTTTCCATTAAATTTTGGGCAATCTTCTAAAACAATTTTATGCGATACATCTTCAGGTAACGCACGCCCTTTCATACCAAAGCAATTTCGTCAATCCGTTTTTAAAAGCCTACACAATTTATCCCATCCAGAGGTTAATAGTTCTGTCAAACTCCTTACGGATAAGGTCATTTGGCCATCTATTAAAAAGGACGTGAAATAAAGGACGTCACACACAATCTTCTTTGGGTAACTATGCCCCAACTTCTCAACGATTTTCCGAGATACATATGGACATAATTGGTCCACTTCCTACCTCTGAGGACAAACGCTACTGTGTCACAATTATTGACCGTTATTCTCGCTGGCCTGAGGCCATCCTCATTTCGGATATCACTGCTGAAACGGTAGCCTCAGCACTCTATTCTAATTGGATCGCACGTTTCACAGTACCTTCAGTAATCGTCACTGATCAGGGCTCCCAATTTGAATCCAATCTCTTTAGTGAGTTGTCTAAACTTCTAGGTTTTGAACGCAAACGCACTACCAGTTACAGCCCTAAATGTAACGGTCTAATCGAACGTTGGCATCAAACACTAAAATCTGCTATCATGGCTTACGACAGGACAGACTGGACAAGGATATTACCGTCAATCCTACTTGGTTTACGAACCACTTTTCGCGAAGATTTCCCATCTTAATCTGCAGAACTAGCTTATGGTACGCAAATCCGTCTTCCTGGAGAATTTTTCAGCAAAAATACCAATTTCATTCCACAATCTGATCTTGTTTCACATTTGAAACAACACTTCGATCACCTTCGTCCCATTACTGCATCAATGCACTCCTCCGAAAAAGTTTTCGTTTCCAAAGCCCTTGATACTTGCTCTCGTGTCTTCTTACGCACTGACTTAGTACGTAAGTCGCTTCAGCCTCCATACGAAGGTCCATACCTAGTCATCAGTCGCGATACAAAGAACTTCGTCATTGATCGCAAAGGTCAACACATGCGAGTCTCTATCGACAGATTAAAACCTTGTTTCTGGTCAGAATCTGAAGATATCTCGACTCAACCTCCATCGTCTTCTAGCACAACCCTTAGTCGCACTGACAAAAGATTGTCTGCTACAGACAACGTCCAATTTGCTTCTTCGGACATCTTCAATTCTGTACCTTCTACTTCCACAAACACCGGAAACAACAACACAGATGCCACTAAGTCGACTAGAAAGGTAAGATTCGACCTTACACCTCAATTTTTCACCTTCAAACCTTCCGATGCAACTACCCGAGCAGGTCGAACTACTAAAACGCCTGCTCGCTTTCTTAATGCTACGGCGTACTAAATCTCCTTTCTCTCTTTTTCTTAAAGTCCCATCTGCGATGGCACTGGGGGGGAGTGTTGTGGCGAACACGTTAAATAATAAAATATAACATTAATAATGTCACGGTGTAAGGGCCAGTAAAAAATAATGGAGAAGAACATTAATAACACCACGGTGTAAAAAACAGATTAATTTTGACAGTTTTTTTATTAACACGCGTTTTTCTATTGTTGATTTTAACAAAAAATTTTTATTATAATATAAATCCTAAAACAGTAAATCTGGGGTAGCTTAAATAATTAATTGTAATAACTCCAATAAAATATTACTAAATATAGTTCAGTTGCAAAATATTGTTTTCTGTATTACTTGAGGAATGTTGTGAAGTAGAAATCGAATTCAGAAACTGGAAATAAAGAATTTAAAAGGTTACATATACGAATGCATTTGTTGGTTATTTAGTGGATAAAATTATACTCGATCAATAACAGCATCAATAAATCTCCGTAAGTTTTGAAATATCACTGGAAAGAGCAAGAAATAGCTCATTGGATTATACTTCGACTCCAACAACAACAATCAGTTCGAATAACATCTGGACATACAATTCAACGCCACTAGCAGCCGTCCAGGATTACCAAAGGTTAACATTGATCAATCAATCTAGGATACCATAAATTTTCAATAAACATTTGTTTGTAAAACCACGGCTCACTTTATATAATTCTTCCTGTAAGCTTTCAGAACTATAGGTAGTCGTACTAAAAGCTTATGTGCCAAGTTTCATCAAAATCGAATTAACAGAATTTACAATTATTGTAATTCTAAATAAATAGTTGTTCGGAAAATCCAAAACTACGAGAAATTTCAAAAACAGAAGGGATAGTTTCAGATTTTGAAAGTCTCTTATGAATCTAAAACTTCTTCTTTCAAACCAAACAAAAGAGAGAGCATTTATTGGAAAAATTAACAGTAAATAAAATTTCGAGGATCCATACCATAGGCGTATTGAACAAGAATAGTATCTACAGAATGCAGGTAATATTACGAGTATACAATTTTAAATTAATACAAATAAATTAGATAATAATTAATACGAGCAATCATCTACGATCAACATAGATTAAAATTAAGAATATTTTAGAAATAATCTAGAACTAATTGTATTAATATTAATTTTTTAATCATAGCGGGCGAGACTCATTGAAGTTTGTGAATGAATTTGTTATGATTATTTTTGTTAACACCTTTTTTCAAACTGTAAATATGGTAGTATCTTTGATTGTTTCATGATAGAGTATGCTGTCCATAAAACCATAGAAGAAATATAAATATCATTTTAAATAATTTGAAAAAGTTGTATGCAAATCATACTTAATATTTTTGTTTGAAAATTTATATTTCTTATAGGCAAATTGTGTATTCGTTGAAATTTGATGAGTTTTTCATGACAACCGTTGTCATGACAATTTTGAATTGATTAATATTTCATTACGTACTAGTGCGTCATAAAAAAAACAATAATAAAATGCACTATCTTACATTGCTAAAAATCTTAGTTTGGTCGTAGAAAATTTTATTACATATTTTTATGTTTATTAAATGCCGTTAGGTATGTTTAGTGTAGTGTTAATTATAATAAATTATAGATTAACGTCTCTGAATATCCGAAGTTATCATGCCAACTTGGGATTAGGATTTTATTTAAATAAATTAAGTTTCTAAGGAAATTATAATAATATGTCACAAATAACAAAGTTTAAAACATGATAAATTTAGTAATTTCCATTATATTTGTTGGTATTCAAAGATTTTATTTATTCATAGCAGCATACAAATGCTGTAACTGTGAAGCGGTAAAGTTATAAGTTTTTCATCACTTCACCGCACAAAATACGATTTCTCATCTAAGTTCCAGTGAGAGTTTTTGATAGTGAAGTTTAAAAAACTAGAAAATTAACACCGACTATTTGCTTGGTGATAAAATGATATTGTTTCTTTTGTTGTTATTGACATTATGTTAAAAAAGTCAGACAAGTGCGAATAAAATTCGCTCGTCAAGGGTTCCGTGAATGTAAAAGAACACAATATCAAAAACTATTGACAAAAAGTTGTGTTGTAATGTCCTTATATTTCCAGAGCATAGACGCATAACAAAATAATTAATGTTTAATCGTAAATGTCCATAGTAAATTACAATCAAATCCACATCGATCAAAAATAACTCAAAAAATGTTACATTAGGTTAAATCTCATCCATAGATGTTTATGGTAACTCAAGAAAGATTCACCAGCTTGTAAATGGTTTAAATTTGATTATTTTTTCGGTCAATCAAGTGTTGAAATTTAGGGGGGGTAAAGAGGCTACATACTAAAAATATTTTTTTTCAATAACACAAAAACTGTGCACCGCTAAGTTCTAAAAAAATTGTAATGTTTCTTAAATTAAGTGCTCCTTCATATGACACCCCATTGGCTTGGGTCAAAAGTGGTTTTTTACTCTCCTTACACCCATCCCCTAACCACACAGAAATATAGTTATTTGAGACTTTGTTATGATTTTCATTCAAAATTTACAAATTATCCTGTCTCTGCGAATTTTTTCAAATTTTTCTGTCAATCATCGTCGAAACGTAGGGAGGGAAACGATCTGAAATTTGCACTTTTTTGATAATAACTCAAAAACTTTACATCTCAAAATTCTAAAAAAAACTGCAATGATTTATAAATTAGGAGCTCTTTTAAATGACATCTCACTCGCTTGGGTCCAATAAGATTTTCTTTTACCCTCTTTACCTCGGTCTCCTAAACGCACAGAAATATAATTATTTGAGACCTCTCTATAATTTTCATACAAAATTAACTAAATTTCCTAGCTCTGTGAATTTTTTCAAATTTTTCTGTCAATCAGTGTCGAATCGTAGGGGGGGAACGGTCTGAATTTTGCACTTTTTTGCCCATAACTCAAAAACTGTGCACCGCAAAATTTAAAAAAAAATTGCAACAAATTCTAAATTAGGTGTTCTTTCAAATGACACCCCACTCGCTTGGGTCAAAAAAATTTTTTTTTTATCCTCTTTACTCCGGTCCCCTAAACACACAGAAATATAATTATTTGAGACCTCTCTATAATTTTCATTCAAAATTTACTAAATTTCCTAGCTCTGTGAATTTTTTCAAATTTTTCTGTCAATCAGTGTCGAAACGTAGGGGGGGGGGGCGGTCTGAATTTTGCACATTTTTGAAAATAACTCAAAAACTGTGCACCGCAAAATTCTAAAAAAATTTGCAACAAATTCTAAATTAAGTGCTCTTTCAAATGACACCCCACTCGCTTGGGTCAAAAAAATTTTTTTTTACCCTCTTTACACCGGTCCCCTAAACACACTGAAATATAATTATTTGAGACCTCGCTATAATTTTCATACAAAATTTACAGAATTTCCTAACTCTGTGAATTTTTTCAAATTTTTCTGTCAATCAGTGTCGAAACGTAGGGGGGGGGGGGAACGGTCTGAGAGTTGCACTTTTTTGAAAATAACTCAAAAACTGTGCATCGCAAAATTCTAAAAAAAATTGCTATGTTTTCTAAATAAAGTTCTCTTTCAAATGACACCCCACTTGAACCCATTTTAAATAGTGATTTTACCCCTCCTCATATCCACCCCCTTAATAAATCTAAGTATGAGAATATGACACTTTTTTATATTTTTTATTAAAAATATGCTAATTTTTCTATCATTCCAAATACATTTGAAAGTTTTCGATCAGTTAGGTTCGGAGCTAATTGAGGTAAGAAAACACGAAAAAAACGTCATTATTCCAAATTATACAAAAAATGGTGAGGTGTAAAATTCCAAAATAAATTTTTAAGGAATACTGAAATGAAGCCCTTTCATATGATATCCTACTTGAATCTACAAAAAAATATATTTTCTCAAAGGTCTCACATCGTACCCCTGTAAACCACACGAAAACCACTTTAGTTTTATTTGTATCCGTCATTTTATGTGAGCAGATTAGTTTTATACGCACCTCAAATTTCAATTCCATAGCATTTATAGTTTACGAGATAATCGATATAATGTGAAAAACTCGTTTTACTCTCACCAATAGTGTTCCGTATAAAAAACGGAACCCTAAAAAACCATAACGTCAATATGAGATTTGACATTTTATACTTTATATTTCTAAATAAACTCATGATTTTATTATTACATTTAATTTTTAAAATATTTACATACAGTTTTGTAAAAATGAATGTTTGAATGTTGTTTAAACTTATTTGTGTTTTGAAATAATTAAAAGGTAAACATTTAATTTTATGTATTTTTGAAGTTTAATAGGTCGCCGCTTGCTAGTAGAGATTTTAAAACTCACATCACATCTTAAAATGATAAAATAGATAAAAGATGAGTAATAAAATCGAAATAAATTTTGACTCTTCACCTCTTCACAGTTACAGAATTTGGCTGCAGGTGAGTCGAATTTAATTTGTTTGATGTTTGTTTTTTACGTTTCCCTAACAATTATTAGAACCATGATTTTTACTTCGGTTTTGAAAAGACCAAAGTATTGAAGTCGTGAGCCAAAAGTGAAATTCTTACCCTCACTTTTTTTGCATTTCTCGACGTTTTAGGACCTACTGATTCTAAACAAGCAAAAAAAAAATGTATGTCTGTATGCCGGCAGGTCGTCCGTCCGTCATTACTTACGAAATCTAGAAAACCGCTTGAGGGATTTCAAAATTTTCTAAAAATAGGTATACTCAATGGGCAGGTCCGAAAGGAGGATGAGTTTGATAACTATACCGGAAGTATGTCAAAAAATCATTAAGTGTGTTAAAACAAGAAAATTTTTATTGGTTTTGTTTAAAAAATGTTCATTTTAAGAGAAAATGAGTAGTAACATGGAATGTGGAGAAATCTTAATGTTAGATTATTGCATTATAAGTTTGTCAAAAAATTATTGTCAAGTGTGTCAAAAAAAAGATTTTTGTTTATTTTTTTACCGAATTTTTGGAAAAAATAAAATTAATTATTTGTATGACATGAAATTTTATTATTATTATAGAGAATTATGGCATTATAAGTTTGTCAAAAAAATAATGTCAAGTGTGTACAAAGAGAATGATTTTCATTTATTTTTTTAGAAAAAATAAAATTAGTTATTTGTATGAAATGAAATGTAATGAACATGAAATTATTATTATTGAGAATTTTATTGTATTATAAGTTTGTCAAAAAAATATTGTCAAAAGTGTCGAAAAAATGATTTTATTTATGTTTTTAGCCAACTTTTTGGAAAAAAAATTTAGATGTTTGTATGGCGTAAATGTAATTGAACATGAAATTGGACATGGAAATTTTTGAATTTGTTATAGTTTTTGAAAAATTTTTGGAATTTTGAAAAAAGTTTGTATTTTTGATTTTATAATAATTTTTGCAATATTTTTAGAATTTTGGAAAAAGTTTTAATTTTTGATTTTGCAAGAATTTTTGAATATTTTTAGTATTTTGAAAAAAGTTTGAGTTTCTGGAATATTATTAGAATTTAGAAAAACTTCAAATATTTGATTTTATTCTAATTTTTAGAATATTTTTGGAATTTTGAAAAAAGTTTCAATTTTTGATTTTGTTATAATTTTCGAAATAATTTTAGAATTTTTGAAAAAAGTTTTATTCTTTGATTTTGTAATAATTTTTGGAATATTTTTAGAATTTTGAAAAAAGTTTGATTTTATTTAATTTTAACAATATTTTTGGAATTTTGAAAGAAATATGAATTTGTGATTTTGTAATATTTTCTCGAAACGCTAAATTGAGAGGTTTTTGAGCAGTTTGCTGATTGTATCATCTGTTATGATTTTCCGGCAACGTATAGATGTTTCGTGTTAGTTTTGTAATAAATTTCTAAACAGAGATAAAAAAATACATGTACTTTAACAAAGAGTTATGTCTGATATACATCGCTGTCCAAAACTAAAAACAATGTCCTCATAAAAGTTTTATGCTATAAACTAATCAAAAGATTAGTTTATATGCTATAACTAAAGCTATATCAAACCAAAACCGAAGTCTTGATATCTCAGAGCTAGAGATTTCAGACTTAGTTATAAGATTCTCAGTTTTTCAGAAGCTTCCAATTATTGAATATTAATGTACAAAGAAAATAAACGGTTTTTTTGTTCTCTAAAGTTTTTCTTTGTTCTCTTGTCCTCTTTATCAAAATATTTTAAGAGAAGGTTTTATTAAACAGTCTTACAATATTTGGAAATAAAAACGCGCAATAAGTACTTAGAAAGTTGTTCCCTTTTCAAAGACGTTCCAGTATTTCTTCATTTGAATTATTCACCCCTCTATTAATCGCAAACTCCTAATCATAATTTATGGATATTTTATGTTGTCTCAATTGAAATATGTATGTATACAAAACATATCATTTTAAAAAATCTATCGAGTAGATTCAATCGAAAACAACAAGAAACATAAATATAAACAAAATCAAAATAATATCGTGATAATTCAATCAGTTATAGACGATTAATTTTTTAGATTTTATACCAAACAAGTTCTTATAGATATTAACTCACCCTTGTTTGGAACATCCCATTATAACTTTGATTGGACCTCTTCGTAATGGATTGGATAAGGAGAGTTATTGCTATAAATTTGACGATGAAATATTAGACGATTTAATAAGGATAACAAATGCAATGTTTTAAGGAAAACAAATGAAATAAGGAATTAACGAAAACGAACATATATTTAACGTTAAGAATTAAGATTAATTAATTTATTTTTGTGAAACTTTTTATAATTAATAATCTTATGTATTGTTAGGCATTTCAATAACGACGACTTAAAAGGATAGTGATAGTATTTGTTGATCCTAGTTTGTGAGTTGCTCTACTCTAAAACGGGTGGAATAACGTAAAATCAATGGCTGAGCTAAAAATATTTACAAAATCAAGTTTCCAACGTTGGAGATTTGGAGATTGGAGATTTTTTCACTTAACGTGTACACTGAGAGGAAAAATTCGATTGCTACGATTTTTTTTGTGTCAACCGAATGTTCCACGTCACGAGATCGATAGAATGCATCATCTTACGCCCTAAAACGTTTTTTTGGCGTCCAGGAGTTGCCTTGGTAAAAATAAAATATGCTCTTCTATCCATTTACAGAAAAGTGACGTCATTCATTATTCCTTCATCATTCTCGCATCATCAACACCAGCGACAACAAATATAAATTAGTAATTTTAATCACCAAGTGTTATGCTGAACGATTTTTTGTAATTATAGAATTATAAAACACGAAACACGTCAGAAGACGGAGATAGAACGAGACGCGAATAAAAAGTGAGGATCTACAAATTTTGTAGTGTCACAATGACACTACAAAAAAGAAGCGAATATCTTGATGAGTTTTATCTTGAAATCGCAAACATGGCAAACGAGCTCATTCCAAGATGTGTCTGATGCATTCTACGACCTGCTAAATTCCAAAAAGTTAAGAACATAATTTTGAAAGTATAACTTTCTATAAATACGAATTTCATTTAATTGAAATTATCGTTATTTCTCTGTATCTTTTCCTTCTCGAACCAACAATCAGATTTTGTCTACTCCAACCTCTGGTTCACAGAGATCTTCCCCACCAGATACTTAAAAAAACTCAAAACATAACTTATTAGGAAAATGTAAAACATGTAATTAAATTACAAGCTTAATCACTTGCCAAAAATAATTATTTATGATGTATGTACTCGATACGGTTTACTCATTTTCGCCAATAAATCAAACTCTCCCTAAACCTACATTCAGATATGAAAATCTCTCGGTAATAAAATTAAAATTTAGAAATTAAGGAATATTAAATTGACCATTAAAACCGGACTTCCAATGTGTGTATATATGAAGTGATTTTGTAGGGTTGGTGACTTTACAAACTTGGTCTCTTATGTCATTTAAATATTTGTTTGCATTTTGAATATTCTTTGCTATATTCAGTTTGGCTAATAGATTTCCTTATTATTTCGTCAGCTATCGAAAACATCTAATGACATTCTTCATTAGAGGTGCTAAGTGCAAGATGGCAAATTTAGTGCGAAATAAAAACGAATGATCAAAGCTGTTTTATAACTGATGGAAACTGAGCTTTTGAATTGTGAATTGTTCTCCTTTATGATTTTTCAATGAGCGACAGGCTTATTTCATAACCGTCACAATATCCATGATGAAAAGTTTCTTTGCTTCATTCGTTTCTTTACAAACTTTTGATGGATTTGACAGATAAGAGAGGGCATGTACAGTGAAAATAAGTTAACTTAGAGCTTATGAATTTTCAAAATGTTCGCTTATAACAGCCAGTTAACAACTACGCAAATCAAATGTTTCTTGTAAGATATATTTTTTAGAAATGAATCCAAAAAAATTATTGTAATCTTAATGAGCATAACTTCTGTTTACAAATCAAGTCCTATTCTCAAAACGTATGTGTGGGGAAGAATCTATTGAAATTCTTAGCAACAAAATTTCCATAAATATTCTAACAATGCTTTTGCAATGTGATCACCAAAATAATCCCATTAACTCCATCCATTAAGTAAACTAATATTTACTGTCATCTCTCCTTACAAACAACATTAAACATAACTTTTCAAAACTAGTGAGCTGAGTGAATTTTGTTGTTGTCATTTTTATTTGTCATCAATAAGATTAGAAGCTAAACACAATACGAATATAAAAAAAAATTGAATTACGTACAAAGAATTGTTATGAAAAGTTTTTGTTTTTCTTATATACACCTAATTCTGTTTTTACACGACAGATTGGTTCCAGAGAAAGGCGTGTAAAAAAAATTCGTGTAAAAATATACATTGTATATATGGAAAAATGGAGGATTGGTTCCACTCTCAAGAAATCAGTACAAAAAATATTGGACACGCTGTTGCATTGACTCACACCACCATCAGATCTGAAAATATAGTACGCAATTATATATATTATTCAATTGATGGCTAGCTGTTGCCATAAATTAGTTATAACTTTAGAAAATTTGTTAAATAAAAGTAGAAATTCAATAATTTTATCGAAAGCGGCAAACCAAAAATTTGGATATGCAGAATTATTGTGAGTTTTTAAAACTTCACCGCTTCACAATTACAGAATTTGTCTGCTGATCCAATTTTAGTATTCAGGCCCAAAACGTAAACAAAATTCAAAAAAGTCGGCCAAGTGCGAATAAAATTTGCTCACCAAGGATTCCGTGAACGTAAAAGAACATAATATCAAAAATAATTGACAAAGTTGTGTTGTATGTATATAGTCTTTCTATTGCCAAATCATAAGGACATACTAAATGTATATTTCCTCTTAAACGTTAAACGATTTTGCCACCTGTGCAATCAGCTTCCATTCATTTCCTTCCATGACTAGTGGACCCCAGTTTGGACATCCTGTATCACGAAGGTTTTGTATGATGTCATCACGTCAACGTTGTCTAGATCTTCCTCTCCAACAAACACCAGCTGGTTGTTGTTGAGATGCTTTTTTTATTATTCTATCTAGTGGAGCTTTTTCTACAAGATCTAATTATCTAATCCGGTTGAATTTAATGAATCCAATTTCATCGCAGCTGCCAAGGAGCTGTCTGATTTCGTGATCCATTCGGTTTCTTTACTGATTCTCAGCAACTTTGCATGAACCATAAATTCTTCGCATGACCTTCCTCTTGAATGTTGATAAAATTCTACAGTCGGTGCGATTCAGTGTCCAGCTTTCACTTTTCAAGTAAGGCACAGGTCGAATTAATGCTTTGTAAAGTGCGACCGCGAAAGAAATTTTGATCGCAGAAGTTTTAAGTATGCGTAGAAAACTCTGTATGTGGCAGTGACAAGGGCTTTGATATATGCCTGCATGTCATTTGACGCTGTTTTTGCAGACCCGAGGTATTTGAAGTTTTCCACGCGTTCCACTTTATAGTCACCAGTATCCAGATTTCCGGGAGTTATGTTCCTAGATGTTGTTAGATGTTTAGTTTTGCCGCTGTTGATGCATAATTTAAGTCGTTTAGCATTTATTTCAAGCTATGAGCCTTTTCTTAATATCAATTGACGAGCAAAGCTTATTATATGACTGATGGCATACTCGGCCAAAGTGAAAATGTTATTAGTAAAACTTTCAAGTCACTTAAGAATGGCGCTAGAAAAATTGATCTGCAAAATAACTACGATAAAACCAAATATATGAATGATTCAAGGAAGGATGAGTGATCAATGCTTGACTCAAACAGCAGCATACTTACAGATATTAAAGCTTGAATCATTGCAGATAGTCGAACTTTCTACTCAATTAAACCTCTCCTTGGATCACCGTATGTATCAACTAACACCAAACTCAAGTTATACAAGACATTGATTAGACCGGTTGATGTATGGGTCACAAAACTGAATCCTTACAAAAAATCACATTTATCTGTATCTGAGCGTAAGATCGTACGCCACATTTTTGGTTCACTTAAGACAGACGATGGAGAGTACAGAACTCGATATAACTTTGAGATAATAGGTTGTATCCGGTCCAATAGGATTGCTTGGTTTGGCCATGTTCTACGAGCCGATTCACAGTCTGATTGGAATGGGCCACAGTCTGACCGGAATGATTAAAGAAATGTACGTCAGTACCACAGGGAGTGGGCAACCGCGAGGTAGACCGCGACTGCAATGGGAGATGGATGTAATAAACGACCTTAAAAAAATCGGCTGCCATGGTAATTATGCTGCTATGGCGAATGACCGTGGTGAATATGCAAAGCTGATTAGCTTGGCAACGCCCCTACATGGAACATGGACGCCAAACAAAAAAAAATTAAACAAAAAAAGAAATATTAAATTATACCAGCCTGAAAATTGTTTATATTGAAATACACACTATATTGAAACACGCACTGTTCAAATAAAATTATAATTTATAAATTATCAACTCAAATATAATAAACGACAATAACTCAAAAACTGTGCACTTCACAACTATGTAAAAATTGCTATGTTTCTTAAAGCAAGTGCAAGTCTTTCAAATGACAGCCAGTTTAAGTCAAATAAAAATTTTTTCATCCTTCCCCATTTCCATCCCCTCAAAACACAGAAATATAATAAGTGAAAACCGTGCGATTTTTAGATAAAAATTTATAAAACATTCTCCTTTTCTAATTCTGACTCGTATCACGGATCGTACAATAATGAATAGAGAGTAAAAATGTAAATACTTACTGTATTTCTACTCTACTTTTTAATTTTAAATAATAATAAAATAATACACGCCTTATTCTTTTTAAATTGAGATTTATTTCACTAAATGCGAATTTCGAAAGCTATCGTTTCATCGACAGTAGTACCTAAAAACGTTTAATACTACTGTCGATGAAAGCATATAGTTTTCTAAATACGTATTTAGTGAAATAAAACTCAATTGAACAAGAATAAGGCGTTTATTATTTTAATATTATTTAAATATCTTGTTACAGTTTAGAACTTCTAAATCAAAATATTTTTATGTTTTACTGATTTATTACAAGTCGTTTAGACCTTAGTTACCGAAATAATAATGACATTCTTAATTCCCAAGGGAATTATAAGAGGGAGTTATGGATTCATAATAGACCTAGTTTTCATTATAAATTTTTGTTTTGTTTATTTAAAAACAACATTATTTACATAAAGCCATAGAAACGAATAACAATACCCCAGCAATACAATTTGAAATGAAAAACAACTAACTTGATCAATTAAAATGAAAAATCATGCTATCAAAAACTTAATAAAAATAAATGTTTTAGTTTAATAAATGTTTTAGGTAGTAAAACATATAATTATTTATGTATCACGTGAATTATTAGATGTCAATTACCTTGTGAAACTTACTAACCCTCGGGCCAGAGGCCCTCGGGTAGTAAACGTTTCCCTCGGTAATTAACATCCTTATAATTCCCTTGATACCTAAATAACTATAATTTTATTTTTTTTGGCAAATGTATTGTAATTTGAAGCGTCTTTTAAAAATATATGTAGTACTTTATATATTTTTAAAAGCAGCTTCAAATTACAATACATTTGCCAAATTACAATGCATTTGCAATTTGCTTCTGGAAAAATCGGATAAACGGGCGAAAAAATTTAAATTTAAAGGTTTAGTCGATTCGTGTTATTTCAAAAATTTTCGTGCATAAAGAAAATTATTTTTTTTCTCCAACTCGTGTTATTTCAAATTCGTGCATAAAAAATTCGTGCAAAAACAGAACTGAGTGTATTTGGAAAATATGTATAACAAAATCGAAGGAAATGTCATTGAATAAAAACTGCAACGACAACGGTTGAGCAAACATTAAAAAAATAAAAGTCAAGTGATGTATTTGTTGTGATTTATGGACAAACTTTCCGATTTGTGTGCATACACATTTTTGATTTTCGTAATCTAAGAGATATGACGGAAATTAAGAAAAATTGAAAATTGAAAAAATGGGAAGTGAACAATGTTCGACTGAAAATTGTTTGTTCTTAGGAATAAAATCAATCAGTGATGGTTAAAAGTTATCTTTGAATAAAGAAAACTAAAATGCGGATTATTCATTGATTGTTTCGGTCCGAATTTGTACTTTCCACAATTTATAATGCGTATTTTTGTCCAATCTGATTCGATACCGTCTTCTTTTTTTTGTAAACGGAACTAAGTATTAGTAGTATGTATATTTTTGTTTTATTAGGACTTATATCGTTTTTAAACGTTTCTTTGCGTTTTTTTTTTCTTTTAGATAAATATGCGATAGAGAATTTCCACATCATCGCAACAGCATTTGTTCTAGCATGTGACCTGACCCCCTCTGATTTCGATAAAATTTCATATACAGATAGCCAATGAAAAAATAAAAATGCCATTTCTTTCAAAAAATTAAATTTCGCTCTAGGGATGATACAGGGTGGTGGCAAAGTTTAAGGGGTTTGCGAAACATGAGTATCTTTGAATATCGATTGCTAACGATTAACTAAACCGATTTAAGTCATTTATAGCTCATTAGAAAGGTAATTGATAGGACTTATAAAAAAAAAATACTTAAAATTTTTTAATAATTTTTTAAAAGTGTGTTAAACTTAAAAAAAAATTTTCAAAGATAGCGCTGTTAGGGGTACTCTCACTTTTACCACTTTTTTTTCCAGAAAAAAAATGTTTAATTAGTTCGTAATCTAAAATGAAAGTTTCCCAAGTACATAATTTCTCGTTTTAAAAATAAAATTTTTACAAAATTTTCATTTCCGTTTTTTTTTTTCAATTTTTTAGCCAATGCAGTGAATCATCTATTTAGCTCAACCCACCGGAATTCTTGTTTTATAATAATTAAATGACCATTTAATTATTTTAAGGATACAAATTAAGTATTTGAGGGTGTGAATGCTTTTTACATAATTTATCTTTTCATCAATTTATAGCTATCCGAAATTAATTTTAAAGGCATGGACAAATCAAGTACCGTACTTTATTACCTGTTAATGATAATACCTGTCATAAAATGAGAGCGCAGTATTGAAAATAATAGTCTTTAGAGATATTTTGAGCGTATAGCATAGCATCATTACTAAATTTATTTGTCAATCTTGCTAAAAAAATATTTGTGTTGTGTTAGCAAAGAAGCTTCAAAGTGTTTCAATAGTTAAAATAAGTTTTTTTAAAACATGAGTAAATATCATTGTTTAAAACCATTTGGTATCGGCAAGTGTTCAAAAACTTTAAAAAATGTTACACCTGAAGTTCAGAATAAATTACGTTCGATAAACTTTGTGTTTAATTTACGTACGCAAAAGCGAATTTGTTCGTCTTGTAGAATTCGTCTTTTAATGATCAGTTCCACTGGAGGTATTGAAACTGAAAATACAGGTGATACAGAATCAATTGCGAGTGATGAAATAATTGGAGGAACAGCCACAGCCTATCAGCGGACCAAGCGTTGTATGAGATCACCAACGATAGTCAATCTGGAACGTGATGAGCTAATTAACCGGATAAATGAACATATTGTGCCATTTGTATCTAATCAAATTTCACCTATTAATCGAAAACGGTTATGTCGCAGTTTTGAGTATGGAAAGAATAAATCAGAGCAACTGCGTAGAAACATACAAAATGTTTTAAGTGGGGAAAATCTTGATTCTTCTGATGAAATAAAAGTGCAATTAAAATATTATCGAGATATTATGGAGAACCTAAAGTTGTCCTTTAAAAATGGCGATTATATGGAGAAACGAAAAATATTAACTCTACTACCAATGGATATGAAAGTGCAAGAAATACAAAACTTATTTGGAACAGAAGCAACACGTCACTTAATTGAAAAAGCAAGAAGGATCAAATAAACCAATCCACAGTGCTGTCATCATTTCCAAATGCCGATAAAAAACTACCAGAAGTAACTATTAATGAAATGAACATTTTTTATACGAATTATTCCATTAGCAGATTAATGCCAGGTAAACGTGATACGATATCTGTAAAACGTGGTAGTGAACGAATATCTCTCCGAAAACGGTTACTGCTATGCACGTTAAATGAAGCATACGTTGAGTTTAAGAGCAAGTTTTTAGAATTAAAAGTAGGATTTTCAAAATTTGCAAGTCTTCGGCCTGATGAATGCGTAAAATTAGCGCAAGGAGTTCATAATGTGCGTGTCTGCACAATCCATTGTAACGAAGTAACTACGCCGCCGTTGGATAATTCCCTGATTCATAAATTCACTACTTTATCATATACCTCAGGTTTTCATTACACCCGACTTTTGTAACTTATTTTTTTTTATTTTTATTACCATACTTAATTCATAGTACTCCGTTAATATATTTGTTCCACTACACCAATTTAGTATTCCAATAAAGATAATTTCTTCATGTGTAATATCCCGATTTTGAGTCACCCTGCGTTCTCACAAGCGTAATGTCACTATAATGATTAATTTATTCCTCCGTACACTTAAACCATAACCGCCGTCTGCTATTGCTGTCGTGAAACCTAAAATAGTTGTGCCTGTTTATCAATTTGTTTTCCTACCTTAACACTGTATCCGGCAATCAGTATAGAAATTGTCCTCAAACTGTTATATGTATTATCGATTCGTCTTTCCGCTATATACATATACATATATGAATCTCGCAAGCGAGATTCTGCTGTAAATCAATTGTAGTTTGTTATCTGAATACTGGTTGTAATACGTAATTATCAGATACCCTAATAATACTGGGTTCCAATTGACTGCGATCTGGATTTGGTTTTATAAAATTGTCGAATTTTAATTATAAATGATATGATCAAGTTGTCCGATATTGTCTAACGTAAGAATTGGTTACAGATTATTTAGAAGCCACCTATTGATTTGGTCAAATTAAATTGGTTGTCTGACTTGATTTAGTCCCCGTAGTTTTCTATTAATTGGTAAATCACTGTAAAACTGTTATAAAATCGGTTGTTTATTCTCTTTAGTCGGTACTCATGTTAATTACATGTATATTTCTTTCAAATGTTTCGTAGTATCTCTCTTTGAAATGTTTTCGCATTTCTATTACAACCCAATAACCAGTATTACTTGATAGGAGGAATAAAATAACGACAATTTTTAAACTCTACAAGAAACTGCGTTATCGATTCTATTATTCACCTATATATAGCAGCTAAAATCTCTTAATCTCTCTATTAGTCTAATTTCTTTTGTCTGATTGGATTTTTCTCCGATTATTGTGTTGTCTGTCAAAAACAAATAAAAATGTCCGATGTTTAATTTAGTTAGTGGAAATTTAATTTATATTAATTGATAAAATAATAGATACAAAAAAAAATCGAAATTAAAAGAAAAAAAAGTATTTTTTTGTGATGTCTATAGTGTTGTTGCTAGCTAAATATATTTCATATTATATATCAAGTAAATTGAATATAAATTTAAATTCGTATTCCGAAATCATTTTTGTTTATTATGGTGAAAGTTCTGGCATGAGCATGGGCAATCGTTATAAAAGTTAAGAAAGTGAAACGCCAACCAGATGAAAATATAACCAATATCAACACGAGGAAGAATAATCCAAATTATTCTCGAATCATCTTGCATAAAAAGAAACGGGGTTTTGACTTTTCGTCAGTTTTTGTTAATGGTGATTATTACTTATCCGGTAACAACCGTTCAGCTTATTTAACAATAAAAAAGGAAAGAAGATCATGATCAATTCTACCTATCGTTGAAATACACTATTTTACTAGTGGAGGAAACGATAGTTCGATAGTAAACGATAGTGGAGGAAACGATAGAGGTGTGACCACGCTCGTATTTCGTTCATCAACATCATAGTGTTCAACAATAAACCATCTTACAAGATCGCAACCATCTTACAAGTTTACATATCCGCTAAAACCTTCAGTCAATATTGTAGAAAACCAACGTGGTTTGTTTTGCTTCATTTTTTTTGTTTGATTCGATACCGTGGTACGTAGTATTGCCTGAACTAATAGTCGCTCAACATACAGCATTATTTGAGGCAGTTCGCCTAGCATCCATCGCAGCCGTGCCATATTAAAGACCAGCTGATAAGTTATTATCCAACATTGCTTGATTCGTCCAGCGAGTGGCTGGTATTGACTAAGTTGATGCAGAGGGACGGATGATTGGCTGAGCAGATCTGTGAACAGGAACGGGGTCAGGAATATCCATGGGGTGAGTGTTGTTTTCTTTATTTTTTTTTTTTATTTGATTTATGTATGCGAAAGTGTGTATGTAAGAATGTGGGAATGCATGAGATATGTATGGGCGGGTGATCGAACTTACAATTTTTACAGGCTTTGTATTTATGTATTTAAATTTTGCTTGGAGCATTGTTTTATGTGATTTAGTCATTTAGTTTGTTTGGCAACCTTTATGTTTTACTTTCTAATTTAGGATAATTTTTCTGATGTTGAATCGTGAATGGTTATGGTTAAAAGTAACACATAGAAGAAATGTAAAGATAATGTGCCAAGATAGAGAAGGATACCAAGGGTAAAGAACAGAGATTCAAGAAAAAGTTTATCACCGTATTTTTGTCGATAAACTAGATCATCATGATATTGTTTGGTATAGCAATTAGTTGATAGCAGGAATTAATTGTTGGTTAATTGAATGTTGGCTTGTTTGTCCAGCTACTCAATTATAGTTTTGCATAAAATCATAGAATATCCAAATGTAATTAAATATTTACTTTTTATCCATCCATTTGATGCAGTAAAAGATGTTTCAAATCATAGTTTATAATAGTTTTTTATTTTTATGGGTACTAATATAACTGAACTATCAATTTATCGAGAAATCTTGTGGTGTAGCTCTACTTCTAGATGAATGAAATACACAAGAAGTGTTAATTGTAGAACGAAATGATATGTCTTTTATTAATTGAATCTCCCGAATACACACCAAATGCATTTTATATCGTTTCAGTTGGAAAATCTATGATCAAGATTGAATTAAATTAATTGCTGAATTAATTAGTGAATTAATAATTAATTGCTGAACATAATCCGTGATACCAATTTTAAAAATACCATCTGGTAATTAACATTGGTTTTCACCCGTGTGGTATTGCAAGAATATTTTAATAAACTAAATATAATTTATAATGTGCAAAGATAGAAAGTGAGCCATTGAATACCGAGCAGGAATTTAACTTTCGTTGAAGGAAATGCTCGAATAATTGGGTCATCATAGGCAGATTTACTTCAATTAGAATTCAGGAGTTAATACTTTTTTATTAAGTTTTATTTTTGTCGTGTTTACATTGTAAAACATTAACCCCCTTATTCATCGTAGTAGCTTGATACTATAGTTACAAAAATTTTTATCTCAAGTTCCAACATTTGTTTTATTTTATTCTCAGCCTTTAGGGTACCTGTAAATGAAATTTACATTCTACATATTTTTTTTCTTAAGTATTATATATATTATGCTATTTAACTCATTTACAAGACATAAAACATATAGTTCTTCGTAATTTATTGTATAAACAATTCATAATAAGTTGGGTCATATATTGATTGCCGACTTGCATTGATATTTTTTAAATTGTATAATAATTTATTTTTTTTGAATATAGTAAAATGTTCTTACGTATTGGGTGTATGACTGTAGGTATGGGTGTATGTGTGCATGTGTGTGTGGGAGGGTGTGAGCGTGTATGAGGTGTGAGAGTGTGAGAGTATGTGATTGAATGTGGGGTTGGATGTGCTGATCACGGTTCTTTCGCCAAAGGGGTCGCCAGAGTCTCATTTTTTTTCACTTATCCTTTTTTTCCATTTCCGTATATATTTTGTTTTTTTTCGCGTACATTACGTATTTGTGCTGGAGTAGCAGGAATTACAACTCGATCCTAATGCTGTCGCTAGTCAGGAGCATATAAATAAACCTCATAAGTTACGCGACCTGCTATGCCTATTCGTTGATTCGTCAACGAAGAAAGCGCTTCATTACACCATCAAAACTTGAAACTAATGTTTCAGTATTCAAAATTAAGTTGTTTCGGTAGTGAGCAATTTCCAGACTACAAAAGTTTAATAAAATTTGTTAGCTGTGGTAAATTACAAGATGAATGTCATTCATTGCAGTGGGTGGAATGTGCTGAAAATCTGGAAAAACTAGCAGATAAATTACATGAAAATTATGAAAATAATGGAATTGTTGAGGTGAAATACCTGCAATGAAATACCAATGATCGATGCAATTTGGACACGTTCGTCGATTCTTCTTCAGCATTTATACATAAATTAACTCGCAGCCTAAAATTATTAATACCTCACCATTTTATTGCGCAGCAACAGTTCATGTATTTGAAAAACACAAAATCAAACTTGAAAGTAGGAGAGTGCTTAGTACTTGGCGATTTTTCGGAAAATTGCTTTTTTTTTATTCAAGATTCTGTGCAGAGTTATCATTGGAAAAATTCACAAGCAACGATACACCCATTTTTAATATATTATAATTCACCTACTAGTCAAGTTATCGAGCACTTAAGTTTTGTCATTATCTCTGATATAACTGAACATGATAGTGTGGCAGTGCATCTATTCATATCACAAATGATAGATTTTATAAAAGATAACATAGATCATCCTATTGAAAAAATCTATATGACTAATGGTGCCGGATCTCAGTATAAAAATAAATATAATTTTATAAATCTATGCCACCACAAATCAGATTTTAATATAGACGCAGAGTGGCACTTTTACGCTACCAGTCATGGAAAAGGACCGTGTGGAATGGAATGACCGATGGAATAGGAGGTACATTGCAACGAGGTGCTCCTCGATATAGTTTGTCTAACAAGGACATTATTCAAACTCCAATGGATCTTTATGAATGGGCAAGAAAATGGCAATCAACAATAAATTTTCATATACCAGCAAAAATGATTACAATGAAATGAAGTTACGGCTAGAAGCAAGATATAGAGAGGCTATAACAATAAAAGGTACACAATCATTTCATACATTCACCTATAGATGAAAAAACATTGCTTACAAAAATATATTCTAATTCCGTTAAAACTGTGCTTTTTAAGATAAGATTTACATATGGTATGTAAATTTATTTTATATTAATAATGGATGTATATTGTTTGTTATTACATAGCCTTGAATAAAAAGTTAATTATTGTATGAATTCAATATAACATGCATTTTATTTCGCATCATTTTCTCCACTATTTACTTCTTTGAATGAGTTTTAACATATTTCAGGTAAATGTATTTATAATTACTTTTGAACAGGTATAAATTGATGAAAAGATAAATTATGTAAACAGCATTCACACCCTTAAATACTTAATTTGTATCCTTAAAATAATAAAATAGTCATTAAATTATTATAAAACAAGAATTCCGGTGGGTTGAGTTAAATAGATGATTCACTGCATTGGCTAAAAACAAATTGAACAAGAAAACGGAAATGAAAATTTTGTAAAAATTTTATTTTTAAAACGAAAAATTATGTGCTTGGGAAACTTTCGTTTTAGATTACGAACTAATTAAACATTTTTTTACTGGAAAAAACAAGTGGTAAAAGTGAGGGTCAACAGCGCCATATTTGAAAGTTTTTTTAAGTTTAACACACTTTTAAAAAATTATTAAAAAATTTTAAGTATTTTTTTTTTATAAGTCCTATCAATTACCTTCCCAATGAGCTATAAATGACTTAAATCGGATTAGTCAATCGTTAGCAATCGATATTCAAAGATACTCATGTTTCGCAAACCCCTAAAACTTTGCCACCACCCTGTGTCATCCCTAGAGCGAAATTTAATTTTTTGAAAGAAATGGTATTTTTATTTTGTCATTGGCTATCTGTATATGAAATTTTATCGAAATCAGAGGGGGTCAGGAACATCGATGTTGCGGTGACGTGGAATTGCTCAATATCTAACACTTTTCACTCGCTTCGCCTTATAAAACTGAAAATGAAATATGTTTTCTAACCATTCCAATTGTTAAAAAGTGATTGAAGTAGGATTGAAACACCAAACTTTTCAGAAAAGAACCCTTTTACAAGTTTTTACGTCAAGTTGAGAGCTTTGGGGAAAAATTGCAAATTTCAAATTCGAGAAAATTCGAGAAAATATTTAGTTCTGAACTTTTAACGCAACTTCAGAGAAGGGCCGACTAAACATGTTTCCTGCAAACAACAAACAGTTTTCAAGATATTGGAATATTTAAAGTGATTTAACCAACCATATGCGATTTTCATGTTTGTAATTTTGTTTCATTTTTGTTGTGCCATTTGAGATTAAGTTCATTCAAATCAAACAACGGTTCGAACAACACACAAACCTAATAATTCTAGATTACTCTATATGTCAAATTGAGAATTTATGATTTACTATAATTTTTTGACGAATTGAAACTATCATATATGGAAGGTCGAAAAACTATGTGTAATATGAGTATTCGTTTTCAACTCAAAAACAATATATTTGATGGCGTAAAAACCATTACGATACATTGAACCACGTAAACCAATTTTGAAAAAATGCATAAAGTGTGCGTGATACAAAATTGCCGTGCACAAACTTGTGCATAACATATTCAAGTACAAAATCTTAAATTTTCAAAATTTAAATTCTGCAACATAATTGATTTATATATAAGTTGTAATACAGATTTTCGAATAAAAACTGCGAGCCATTTTGAGTTTTCCTTATTTCAACGGCGTTTATGTATTTTTTCTTTTCATTTTGAGGTGCATCGTAAATAATGTTTTACAAGTTTAGTCGTTTCAAACATCAGTTAAGAATTCTTGTAAAATAGTAAAGTATTAAGTTAATTTATTTAAATGGCGTCGTCGAGAAAGTTTCAAGTGTAAAAATAGTCCAAATTCATTTTGTTTTATTTGTGAAATTTGGGTAATACATCCTTCTATAAAATCACTCCATTTACAAGAATTGCATATCTTCATTACTTCAGCATAGAATTGAATGAAGATAAACCATGGATGCCGAAAAATAGTTATGTCAACTGCAACTTAACATATTCAAGATGGCACAACAGAGAAAATGTTTATTTATCGTTTTAACGTAGTGTTAGGACCAGGTTTTGACCATAACTTGCAAATTAAACTCGAAAATTTGTATAACAACTCAGACATAAATCAATTATGTTGCAGAATTTAAATTAAAATTTTTTTTCCCAAATTTTGAGTTTTGACTTTTTGTGGGAAAACCTGAATAACTTGGTGCAGCCTGCACCAATGTTCGTTTTTTTAACTTAAGAGAATTAACTGTAGCCTCCAAGAAATTAAAAAAATTTACAATTATTGTTTGTTCAAAATTTATGCAGTTGAATGTTGAAAAATTTTTAAAAAACATAAATTTTTGATTTTTTTTTTCGAGTGAGAATCCTACTTTAACAAAAAATAGATCAAAATTATCTTTGCTATGCACTTGTTTTATTAATATATTAAATTTATTTGTTTTGTAAAATAAGCGATCCAAAAACCGAAATAACCTTTTTGTTCGCCAAAACAATTGGTTTTTCGTAAATATCTCAAAAACAAGAGCTAACCTAGAAAAATGAATATGATATTCGTGTTCAGCAGGTCAAAATCTATAAGAAAAATTGAATTTTATTTAGGAAGATTTTTCTTGTAAACTAGTGTAATAAAAACAGACGAGTTCGAATATAACCCGCTCGCCGAGGGATCCGTGTATATAATATTCTACGAGAATAGTTCTTTTCAAAACCTTTACAAACTACAAGCAAAATTTCTTTGGACCGGAAAAAATCACCTTTCATATGACACCGCAGTCGTCAACGTTAAAAATATTTTTTTCAAAATTTCCACTCTCAACCCCCTCCAAATAACATTTTAAATGTTGAGTTTTCATAGTTTCAATCTTTACAACATTTCTTATGACCGTGAATTTTTTTTAAATTTTATCTTTTGTAATGTTCGAAGTTAATGAGTTTCACATTTTTGAAAATAAGTAGAAAATCGTACTTTCGAAAATTACAAGAAAAATTGTTTTGAACTAGAAAAAAATTCCCCTTTCAAATGACACCTCACTCGTCAAGGTCAAAAATATTTTTTCAAAATGTCCACTCTCAACCCCCACCAAATAACATTTAAAATGATGAGCCGACCGCTATAGTTTTCATTCAATCTTTAAAACATTTCCTATAACCGTGATTTTTTTCAATTATTTTCTCGAAGTTATGGGGAGGGGGCAGAAGTTATGGGGAGGGGGCAGAAAATTTTTCACGTTTTTGAAAATAAGTCGAAAATTACAAGAAAAATTGTTTTGGGCTAGAAAAAATTCATCTTTCAAAAGACACCACCCACTTGTCAAGGTCAAACATTTTTTTTTCAAAATTTCTCTATAAACCCCCTCCAAACAACATTTAAAATGATGAGCCAGCCACAATAGTTTTCATTCAATCTTTACAACATTTCCTATAACCGTGATTTTTTTAAAAAAATTTCTTTGTACAGGAAAAAACCCAACATTTTTTGTAATATCTTAAAAACAAAGCAGTCGATAATTTATTGAATTTTTTTTGAAATATTGTAATTATTTTCGATTTTTCTAAATCAAACTCGATTCCTTAAAAAACATTTCTTTTGCTATCTCCTTTTTATGTCTATAAATTACAGAGAAAAAAAACACATTTTATAACTGTAGAAAATTTCAAGTTGATAGCACTTATAGTTTGTGAGAAAATCGATTATGTATTTGGACGGACACCAAAGTCTCACCAATAGGGTACCGTTTTTACTTTTTCAAAGTACGGAACCCCAAAAACGAAACGAAAAGAAACGAAATTTATTTAATGATAATAATAATAAACAAAATTAAAGAATGGAAGAATGAAAAAGTATTTTTACATTTTATAAAATGGTTAAATTCATTACACTTTTGACTTTCGTAATATTAACTTGATGATCTTTATCTTATTTCATTCTAAAATTTGTACGGAAGAATATTTTTTGGGAAGATGATGAAAACAAATACAAAAACCAAACGGGCACTTTGAATTATTAATTTTGATGATTTAAAAAAATTATTATATATGTTTCATATTTTTTGTTAGTGTTGTTTCATGTTGGTTTACTATAATAATATTAAGCTAATTATGGCAAATTAATATGGTTTATATATGTAAATCAATAAAACTTAAATTTTTGATTTTTGTTTTTTTATTAAAATTGTATCATTAAAAAAATGGGAAAAACTAGAATTATCATTTACAAATGCAATCACACACATACATTTTCAATTTACAACTTAAAAATACGACAGCTATCTTTATTTGTCGTAATGACAAGTTGTAGTTTATCATGATTTTAATATTGTTGCAGGGGGCCAAATTAAACATAATAATATGAATATATTTCATTTTATTATGTTTATTATGTATACATACAGCTATATATGTACAGCTATAAAAGAAATACATATCTCTTGTGCAATTTACTAAACATTCCTTACACTCGAAGCATTAAGATCCCTGTCAACATTTAAAACACTTTGGCAGCTGTCATATAATGTGATTCTTACATAATACATAAATATCCCAACAAAATCAATCTGATAGTTGTCTGCAGAGAAGGCCCAACTTATTTATCGCGATCATTATAGTTGATAAACCATGAAAATGGTTCAAAACTGTTCTTTCTTGATTAACAAGAATTGATGTTCTGTCCACAATAACATGAATAAAAAATTAGAAACTTTTATCAAAGACAATTTATCTTCCCTTATATTTTTGTGTTTTGTTGTGTATCAAAATAAAACATCGATAAAAACAATTTGACAATTTATCCAATCTCAAGTCCAATTGACTTTGTTTATTGTGCTCTAGATCTAAATATAATGATATTCGTATGGAGAATTATTTACATAGTTTTATCTTTATTAAAATCTAAAATGTTTCGTAATAAAATAACAATTTAATTTGAATTAAGTAATTTTATTGATGAAATTATGTAAGTAGAATTTTTTAGGTAGATTTGTTTTAGAATAGTTGGCAAAAAATGGTTGTATTTCAACTGTTGGTCGAAGTGACATGAAAATAAAATGAGTGAGTGATTTTAACGGATCAAAAGCTTGAGATGAGGCATATATTTATAATTTATGCTTACCATACCAGCACTAGATTTCACTTTAAACTGGCGAAAGTATCTATATTTCTAAACTTTTTGCTATACATATAAATTAATAAATCTATCTCCATAAACAATTGACAACATAACTTGACTAGAAAACATCTTTATTGTCCTGACGACACATTATTTGCCAAACCAAAATGAACGAACAAGGATCAACCCCTCATCAAATCTAATTTATTATCTTTGACATGATTTCATAATAAAAACAAAACTCGATTAAAATATTAACCGAAGGGGTTGGCATTTTGTTTTATCGTTTTTAAGTTTTTTAAATTTAAAAGTTTTTAAGTTGAGTCATATTACTATTTCCATGGATTGAAATAAAATTTACTTGTTAATTTGCAATAAAAATACTCAAGCATAGATATAACCGAGCAATTCATAAAATTTAGTAACTGCTATTTGTTTTTGAATTGCTTCAAGAATTTATGATTAAATTCATAAAATATTTGATGGGGAACAAATTTAACTATTATAAATTTATAATTTAATTTTTTTGTTATTTAAAAATTTAGTTATTAAAATTTATATCTCATCCAAAATATCTGTTTAATGATGCGTTATAGCAATAACATAAAAATCATGCATTTATGGCGATGAATTTTAATGATTCTAAAGGATGAAACGGATGTATTCTAATAGTAGATCGTCTACAATAAATATGATTTTGCTCCTTGGAGCAATGGTTCCAGTTTTTACCATTACGAACTCTGATTATGGTATTGTTGTTTCGATTTCAGTTTTAATTGCTACATACCATGATCATAGGTACTCAGGATTCTTGTAGTAGCAGTAGTAGTAGTAGTAGTAAAGAATCTTTAAAGCATCGATTAAATCTTATCACTAAAGTCCACCTTTAATTTCTATGTCTATAGTTTTGAGATTTAAATGAACATATTTATACAGTTTTAGGTAGATTTCATATAAAAATCTACCTATTGCAATGTGCGTCATCTTGAAATTTCGGAAAAATTTTGGTGTCAAACGACTATATATGATAAGCGCAGATGGAAAAAAAATTATATACATATATATATATATATATATATATATATATATATATATATATATATATATATATATATATATATATATATATATATATATATATATATATATATATATATATATATATATATATATATATATATATATATATATATATATATATATATATATATATATATATATTAGGGTGTCCCAAGACATGAAGCAAAAAAATTTTTTTGCAAAATTTTATACGCATACCCGCAAAATTTTTTCCAATTAACCTTAAAAACTTAAATTAAAAGTTTTACTGCGATTGGATGACGATAACCCGTGCCGACTTGTAGTTGAACTTTAACATACGAGCTTTTACTGCGATTACTGGACAATTTTTTGAGAAATTATTTTACTCTCATTAAATAAAACGCCAATGAATTAGAAAAAGATATTAATTCGGTCTGAAAGTCCTAAGTATTACATTCTCGAGCCAAAAATGAAATTCTTACCCCATTTATCGACGTTTTAGGACTTACTGATTCTAAAAAAAACTGTATGTCTGTCTGCCGTCACAACCGACGAAATCTAGAAAACCGCTGGAAGGGATCTCAAAAATTTTTGTTTCTAAAAATAGGATTACTCAATTGTAACAGCCAAAATGACGATGTGTTCGATAACTGTACGGGAAGTGTGTCAAAAAAAATCGTCAAGTATGTCAAAACAAGGAAATATGCCTATTTTTTGCTTAAAAACGTTCATTTTAAGTGATTGCGAATAGGAACATTGAATTTGGAGAAATTTTGATGGTCGGTATTGGTATGTGAAACCAAAATCTAGATTATTGCATTATAAGTTTGTCAAAAAAATGTTGTCAAGTGTGTCAAAAGAATGATTTTCATTTTACTTAATTTTTTGAAACAATATGAAATTAATTATTTGTTTGACATGAAATGTTATCGAACATGAAATTGGACATGGAAATTTTTGATTTTTTTAGAATTTTTGGAATATTTTAAAATTTTTTGAATTTTTGAAAAAAGTTTAAATTTCTGATTTTGTAATAATTTTTGAAATGTTTTTAGAACTTTAAAAAAAAGTTTAAATTTTTTATTTTATTTTAATTTTTAGAATATTTTTTGAATTTTGAAAGAACCATGAATATTTGGTTTTGTAATATTTTCTTGAAACGCTAAATGGAGAGGTTTTTGAGTAGTTTGCTGGGTGTTTCACATCTTTTCACTAAGTTATATTAATTTATGATCTGTTATAATTTTCCGGCACTTATTAATATTTCGTGTTAGTTTTGTAATAAATTTCTAAACAGAAATAAAAAAATATTTATACTTTAACAAAGAGTTTTATGTTTGATATACATCGCTGCCCAAAACTAAAAGCAATGTCCTCATAAAAGTTTTTTGCCGAAAACTGTATCAAAATTCTTAATCCGGACCGAAGTCTTGATATCTCAGAGCTTGAGATTTCAGTCCCTCCATATTTTAATATTATTTTTAATTACAACAACTATTACTAAGCAAATTTTCTTTTCAATGTTTGCTGTTTGCAGTCCGGATATAACATCTTGTGCTTTTGTACGCAACATAACAAATATTGCCTCAATTGTAATTAAACAATGAAAGTCCTGCATTAATTAGACCGCTCTTTCAGCTGTATCTGAACGATACAGCTGAAATGCTCTAAGCATTGATATCTCCTTTTTAATTATTATTTCTATTATTATTTAATCTACTTTCAATTTATCAATTTTGGAAACAGGCACCATTCCACCTTTTCTCTATAGCATTCTATTTTATGATGATCAACTTTTTGCGAATGATCTCTAATTTTTTGAAAAAGTGGAATGTCCGGGCTTATTATAGGCACTTGTTTTATCAGCTTGTACATGTGATGGTTGCAAGCGAAAATAAGTTTTTCTATATTGATTTTTTTCAATGCGCACACATACGATGTGTATTCGAAGCAGTTATACTATCACAGCAGAGAATTTGCACTTTGTCTTGAGTTTTCAGTCTAAAATAACATTCCAAGCGTGTCTATAGAATTATTCAGTTTTGGCACAAAAATTGTTCTTTGTTTTCGTATGAAATGTATTATATTAAAAAACAATATATTATACAACAATACTATACGAGAGCTTGCCCATTTGAAGGAAGTTTTGGGTTACCTTTTATGTATATTTTTTTGTTTAGAACTACCTAGTTCTACGGACATACTTATTTTTCAAGAAAAATTCGTATAACCGACAAGATATTTAGAAATTATAAGCACATCAAAACAGGTATGCGCGCTAAAGTACACAATCAAGTATTGAGATGTTTAGGTCCAAGTCGGCACGGTTTACTGTTATTTAAATTGCATGAAATTTTTTTTCCAGTTGTTTTGACATAAAAGAAAAAAAATTAAAGGGTATGCGTAAAAAAAAACCATTTTAATTTTTCTGGGATACCCTAAT
>OY856186.1:402787814-403187814 GCA_963693315.1 Diogma glabrata
AGTATGACCAAATTCCACTGACCCAGACATGGTCGCTCTATACCTAAAACCTAAATTAAAAACAAATTACTATAACTAATGCCATTTCTGGAGAGCGCTTCTGAGCGCCAGACTCTAAGTCTTAAACTCCAATGGACATTGTTATATTTATAAACTTTTATAAACTAATGATTATTTAGTAAGAACTATATTGAAAGAAAATGAAAAAAAATGAATTGATTCCCCCCTTCATTCCATTGTAAAAGTTCCTGGGTAGGGAATGGTACTACTGGAATACAAAGTACAAACACAGCAGTAGCCACCCCTGAACACCAGAAAGCTTCCTCGAAATGAAGAGGAGAACCAATTGATCTCGATCGCATATCCCTAGCGGATATAGGCGACCTAGGACCAACAATTTACGTTAAGGGGTGAAGCCCCATCGATGGCTTTTTAGGCCTACCATTTCAAGAAATATTTATTTTATACTAGAAAATAATTCACAAAAACAAACTTTACCATATTTTACAAAATTACACATTTGTATATTATAAACAAAAAACTAAAACTGGTTTTATCAAAAATTTACAAAAGTAAACCCAAAACTGGTTTACTAACACGCCTAAATTATTTGCGCCAAAAATTATAACGCAAAAACTATCTAAATTCATACATATATAAAAACCTACAAAAACCCCGGTCTGTTTCGGCGCCATATCACGTAATTTTTGACTTTTTTCAAATAAAACATAAAATAATTAACCGGAAACTGAATCTATGACAAACAAATTACACTTAGAAATCTCTTATCACAGAATAATGTAATGAAACTATTAATTAGCTAACAGAGAAAATAATTTAGCAGTATCAAAATAAATCAACAAAAATGATACAAATCAAAATACAAAAAAAAAGCTTACATTAATTTATTTCTTGAATGTGGTCTTCTTTCCAAAGCCAGTCCTGTGGAACCAAATGTTGATTGTAGGCTGTAATTCACTTTACTAAACGTAATTTTATTACCATGAAATGATAAAACCAAACTAGATCTGTTAATTTGAAATACATCCCTCATAGTGTGATCGAATTTATTTACACGCCAATAATTATCTGTATTTCAAAGCTCAGCAGTATCATAAACTTTTTAAGCCGCTTGCTGATTGACATCAAATTTATGAATATTTGCATTTAACATTTAACGGCTTGGAATGAAGCGTCATTGTGACCGTTGAGTATAAAAAGCGTGTTAAACGGTTTCGTTATTACTTCACCTGAATAATTATTTTCACGTTTTTGTATTTGAGCTTGTGATTTTTTTAGACTCATTTTTTTCATTTTAATTTTATTTACTAAATGATTTATCAAACAATTTTCACTAAAACTCATTACATTAAAAATAAATAAATAAAAAAACTTTGATACCACAATCAAAACAAATAATTTAATTTTGTTATAATAAAAATTGACAATTTTCTTTCGTAATTAAATTTACACAATAATACTTTTGTTTTATTTTTAATTCATTGCTAAATCTTTGATTTTAATTTATATACTAATCTCAGATCCAAATAATTTGATCGCTTATATACACATATTATAGGTTTCCTGTTTCCCTCTCCAATTCTACTTTTTACAAATTAAACAATGATTTATGCAAAACTTGTATTATTAATTCAACAAAAAAAATGTTCACAGTAGTACAAACAATAGGGACATTTGTTACAATTGAAGAGAATAAATTAACAAATTATTAGCGAATTTCTTTGAATATGAATGCTATTATTTTAGAGTAAAAATTTAAAATAGTCCGTCGTTACAATATCTCAAACCAAACATGAAATAAATTAGTCAATGACCGAATATCCAAATATTTTAATAATTTTCTTTGTTCAAACATAACAAATATTATAATAAATTTCACTGATAAATTAAAATAAAATCGCCAATTTCTTGTTAAATATTAGTTTTTATTTACTATATACGTATTTCGAAAGCTATGCTTGCATCGACAGTAGCATATATCCAAACAAGTTTTCATATATACTACTGTCAGTTTTGATATATACTACTGTCGATGAAAGCATAGATTTCGAAATACGTATATAGTAAATAAAAACTATTAGTTAACAAGAAATTGGCGATTTTGTTTTAATTTATCAGTGAAATTTAATATAAACCAAACAAATACAATATAAAGATTAAAAAAAGAAAAATGTAAACGGCTAGGTACGAGTTACGACTATTATCAGTAATAAAAAGGGTGGTCGAGTGCGAATATTGCTCACTTGCCAAGAATTCCGCGTATGTAAAAATATAAAAAACAGTTTTTGTATATTTGCATTATAGTTCTACGTTGGGTTAAAACTAACCCAATAACGCCAGCTTCTAAATAATGTATATCGGAAAAAACATAATCTACTGTTGTTGGTTCGTGAATTTCTTTGTAGAAAAAAGTTGAGTTCGTGAAATTGTTGCCAACAAGTGCATGATTAAAACAGTCAAGTGATTTGTTTACTGAGCATAGGTGAGATCGAAACTCCCACATTATTTGAACTCCAAATTTTTAATTTCTATTCTATAGTCGCTTTCCAATCGAGTGAATTGCTAAAGAAATTGATTATAGTCAGTTGGTCTAATATTCAGTAAATCATCAAAAATAGAGCCAAAACAACAGAAATAGCACGTTTTTGACATTTAAAAAAAAATTAGACACAAACAAATATGTATACCGATTTATTTTTTTACAATTTTTTTATGGTTGACCATAAACAGTAAATAACGAAATATTAATATGTTGAACTGAAGAACATATTTTTGCCTTCCCTGTATTCAATTCAATTCAAATTCAATTTAAATAGACATACATTACGTTCTGTATTGAAATTGAATATGTAATATTGGAACATGCAAATTCCGGAATACAATCAAGTTTAAGTGAATTGTTAAGTATTTCACTCGAATATAAATTTGCTGCAACGGTGCAAAATTTATCCTCTTTCAAGAGTATTCTAGTTCTTTACAAAAATACAATTTTAATAATAAAACGAAAACTGGGCTTTCGAATATTACAAACAATCCATTTTGGCATGTTTGGGTTGTCGGACTCGACAATAGCAGACAAATTTTTGTCGGACAAGGTTACCTTCGTTTTCTAAATAAATTTCCAGCCCGTTAATAAAAAACAAAATTGTCGTAGTAAATTTCCAAGACCTCGCGCAATCACCGTGTTTGGAGTTTGCCGAGCGAAAACCCGTTCGAATCGAGGAAAATGGTAGATAAAAATGTTGTTGGACTCGTCAAGGACAGGCCTTTCACGAGGTATAAAATATGTGTTAATCATCAAATGAAAGGGGCGAAGGCCTGGTGACTATTTGTGGTGGGATGGAAAAAATAATTCTTTTGCTTTGAAATACTCTAAAACAATGTGGGTGGGTAAAAGGAAAAAAATTCACGTTTTTGAAAATCAGTGGAAAAGTGTGCGATCGATAAATTACTAGGAAACGGAAATAGTAGATTGTATTACTAGTGCGATTGCGTTTTCCAAACAAGAGTTAGTGCAATCACTCGCGATTGGAAAACGCATTCGCACTAGTAATACACACTATTTTTTGTAACAAATGCATAAAATTTATAAATATTTATTTAATTGTTAATTTAATCATTTATTTAACAAAGTTATAAACTAATTTAAGAAACTTAAATAATAAAAGTGCGCCATCTTCGTTGTAATAGTTGTAAATTATACTAGCTCACTGCTAAATTGTACTAAACTGAAAAAATAAACATAACAATCCAACTACGGATTTTTAAAAAGCATAGTAATCCAAGTAACAGTTGTTTACAATTTTGACAACTGGTTTTTTTGAAAACCCAAAATAATTGTTTGTTCTTGCAATTCAAATTATTTTGGGTTGTGTTTAAGTTGTTTTTACTATTTTTTTTTTTTTTGAAATTATTGAAAATTTGAAATTTGACATTATTTTTATTTTGAAATTTTAGTACTATAAAAATATTATATTTAAGATAGATTTAACTACAAATCTCACATGCAGGTGGCGTGCGTGCCAGGCATACAAAATATTTTGTGGTCATATGTGCGGAAAAGTAGTTTTTTCTTTTATTCTATTCGAGTACAAAATTGAATATTTTTTATGCATGTGTTACAAAAAATAATTAATGCGTTATAAAGTTCAGAGTTACAAAGGTGATTCAAAGTCGATATGAGTTTTAGCAAATTTCAACCACACAGTGAAACACTTTAAAACAAAACATTTTAAAATTATAATATTTAATTCATTTCATTACACATAAATTATTTTATAGTTATATTCATTCATGCGTAAAAATTATCATTTGAGATTATCAATAATCATTTTATTTATTTCCATAAAAAGAATAATTTCGTATATAACATCTCCTTCCATTAAATGATAGATTGTTGTTGTTTGTACATTTTAATGTACCACGAATATTAGGGATGAAAATAAAAATAAAATATAACAATAAAAATATAAAAATTTGTCATAAATTTCATTTGTCAAGAAATTGCTATGCAATTTATGGTAATAAGAATAAGAAAATCAGAAAAACAAAATTATCGCTACATCTCCCTTGTTTCCGGAAAAGATTTGTATGATTTTCAACAAAACTTTTATTATTTTTATGAACATAAAGTGAAAACTAATAAACCGGGAAACTTGGGAAAATAGGCTTTTACAATAGACATGAATGGGGTTCATGTATTATGGTGTTCAAATTTCGGAATAAAATTACAATCCTTGGATTGGATTCGGAGTGTAAAATATATTTGAGAGCGTTATACCGATTATTGTTGTCAAGTTTGTGAAACTGCATATATTTCCACTTTCACCATTTTGAGCTCTGCTCTAAAACAAGAAAAAGCTTATCTATAGTTTAATGTTTATCACTAAATATTAACGATTTTGTTTTGACATTTGTCAAAAACAAGTTTTGATGGGCCTCGATATATTTCCTTATATAGTCGGAAAAATAAATTATTGTACCATCTGTTGAGGAATATGCCTGCCTTTGCCGATTAAAATGCACTGAATAGAGAAACTGTTGAAAATGCTGGATATGGAGACAGACCTATTTGAAAAAAGGAAGAACTGATATATGAGGGATATATATCGAGCTCCATCATGTTAGAAAAGTCAAATTTTTTGCAATTGTGACCAACCCAAAATATCAATTTGACTTCAATCTGTTGAATAATTTCTGAAAATAAAGTTGTAACCACAAAATATCAAGATTTAGTAAAATCAAAATTGGCATTAGGAAAAAAATTAACAAAACTGTAGTTTATCTGGAGTAAATAATAAATTAAGCATAATTGTAGATATGTTTTATTGTTTGTAACTAAATAAAATATTCTTAGCGTATAGACCGGGAGGCAGCGTTGCAAATGAAAAAGTCATTTGATGCCGGTTGATTTTTATTTATTATAATTAATTAACTCCAGCTGATGATAAATCTGGCGGTCAGCTGCTAAAGTAGTGGTGGGTGTGGTTGTGGTAGAGTTTTAAACTGGTAAAAAATTAATTCCAAAAGTAATTTGATGCCGCTTCAAAATTTGTATGATGCATGTTTACACCATAACTATTGAAAAAAAAGTCAGCTGATTGGTGGATGGGGGATTATAGGTCAGCTCCTCGTATACATCAGTATAGAAATGCAATATAGTCATGACCTTTCTGCATAGGATCTTGATGAAACTTTGGCAAACGATCCAGGTTCACTTGAAAATGGAAGATCTGAATTCATTTTAAATTTGGACAAAATGGCTGGGGTCTCCCGAACACCTCTAAGTTTTAATCTTCAATAACTTCTAATCCCGACTTATAATCTTATGGAAACTTGGTATATAAAGTTTTAGTACTGTTTCCAATATTTCTGCATACCAACTTCCAGTTTGACACTTCTGGCTAAAAAGTTTTTTTTTTCAGGTGTTTATCCCTACTGTAGTCTACAATTAAAGATCGATTTTCATGAAACGTTGGTAAAAGCTTTCAAGTAACATGAGAAAGGTTTTATTAGCTTTTGGAGTTCATTGGATACAACAGGCGGTTTTTTCCACAATGTTTTTTATGTTTGTTGGGAGCATAAAACATTCGTTCGGGAATGAATTTTGACGAAACTTTGGAAAAAGATGCAAATATGTATGGCAAGAAACTGATTAGTTTTTGAGCGATAGTGAACAAAGTGGTGGGGGGTCCCCCGAACACTTGTTTTTTTAAAGCTTAATAACATCTGTACCTGATAATCGAAGTGAATGAAACTTGGTACATCAGCATTTAGTACGGTTCACAACAGTTCTGCTTCCCATCTTTCGGTTTTTCATTTCCGGTAAAAAAATTTGGTTTGTAAATTTTTGAATTTTTTTCAGTGGCTTTAAGCACACTACAGCCTACAATAATGAAGCGATTATGATGCAACTTATGGAAAAAGTTTCAATTAGTGAAAAATAATTATCATCTTTTGAAACACATTGATTAAAGTGGCGGTCTACCATGCAACTGCTGACTTTTCGCACTTGATTTTTAAAGTTTGTTGGGAGCATACAGACTTCATTCATTAATCAATTTTAGTGACACTTTGAAAAAATATGGAGACTTAAATGACAAAGAACTGATTAGTTTTTGGACAATATTGAGATAAGTGGTGGGGGACCTCCCGAACATCTGCTTATTGTATCACCATTTTTTCAATGTTTGTTGGGAGCACCAAAATTTTTTACCGGAAATAAAAAACCGGAAGTTGGGATGCAGAACTTTTGTGAACCGTACCAAATGTTTATGTTCATTCAATTTGATTATCAGGTACAGATGTTATAAGCTTTAAAAAAAACAGGTGTTTTGAGGCCCCCCCACCACTTTGTTCACTATAGCTCAAAAACTAATCAGTTTCTTGCCATACATATTTGCATCTTTTTCCAAAGTTTCGTCAAAATTCATTCCCGAACGAATGTTTTATGCTCCCAACCATAAAAAACATTGTGGAAAAAACTACCTGTTGTATGGTGAACCCCCCCAGCCCCAACGCTTTATCCAATGTGCTCCAAAAGCTAATAAAACCTTTCTCATGTTGCTTGAAAGCTTTTACCAACGTTTCATGAAAATCGATCGGTAATTGTAGGCTACAGTAGGGATAAACACCTGGAAAAAAAAACTTTTTAACCGGAAGTGTCAAACCGGAAGTTGGTATGCAGAAATATTGGAAACAGAACCAAGTTTATATACAAGTTTATATATTATATACCAAGTTTCCATAAGAATATAAGTCGGGATTAGAAGTTATTGAAGATTTAAACTTAGAGGTGTTCGGGAGACCCCAGCCATTTTGTCCAAATTTAAAATGAATTCAGATCTTCCATTTTCAAGTGAACCTGGATCGTTTGCCAAAGTTTCATCAAGATCCTATGCAGAAAGGTCTTGACTATATTGCATTTTTATACTGATGTATACGAGGAGCTGACCTATAATCCCCCATCCGCCAATCAGCTGATCACTTTTTTTTCAATAGTTATGGTGTAAACATGCATCATACAAATTTTGAAGCGGCATTAAATTACTTTTGGAATTAATTTTTTACCAGTTTAAAACTCCACCACAACCACACCCCCCACAAGTCTGACAGCCGACTTATTTTCTACATCACAAATAATTAATCTATCTATAAAAATTAAATTCAATCGGCATCAAAACAGTAACTAAAATGCAACGCTGCCTCCCGGTCTAGTATAACGAATATAAAAAAACATGCTGCTTAAATTCTGAAAGTGAGAATCTTGGCGTTCCAGGTTCTTGAAAAATCAGCGGTCTTAAAAATTTACTAAGCTTTGTTGTCCTTGATTTAGCTGAAAATGGTCAATCTAACATTTGAAAACTGTTGCACACTTAGATACGTAGATAAATCTATCCAAAACTTAAAAAACAAATTGTTTAAGTTCAGAGGTTGAGATTTAAGACCCTGGGGCTGTTAAAACGAAAACAAACGCAAACGGTCATGCTTTCAAACACAAAAAGTCACTTTAGCTCCGAATTCAATACACTATTTTTTCGGCAAACGTTTAAATTTGTTTAAAAATATGAAATTAATGCATCAAATTTTTTATAAATATGTTTTAGGTAATAAATTTTCTGAAATTAATTTTTATTGATTTTAATTCATTAAAATGAACTGAAATGCATTCTGTTTTGAACAAATTAATAATATCATGTTATTTTACTTTACAGCCGCCGCAAAAATATAAAAATTACTTTACTGCCGCCGTAAAAATATGAACATTACTTTACAGCCGCCATAAAAAAATGAAAGTTACTTTACAGCCGCCGGCAGATAAAATAAAAATGACGTTACTTTTGCAGCCGCCGGCTAAAAAGTAAGACTTTAGCTACTCCCCAGCGGCAGTAAAGTTAAACTTTACAGCCGTTTGCCGAAAAACTTAGTTTTTGTTGTCATGGTTATACAATATGTTTGAAAAAATAACAAATAACAAATGCTACTTTACAGCCTCCGTTATATAAAATAAAAATGGCGTTACTTTCGCTGTTGCTAGACGTTACTTTTGCGGTCAGGCTAAAAAGTAAGACTTTAGCTAACTCCCTAGTAAAGTTAAACTTTACAGCCGTTTGCCGAAAAAAAAGTTGTTTTGAATGTTTGTTGTTGTTGTTTTGAAAATTCATTATTGTTTTGAATTAGGGAATAGTTTCTTTGGGATTTTGGAATATGTATTTGGAAGTGGTTTAGTTAAAATAAATATATGTACATATATTGATTACACATTTACAAAAGTTTTTTATAAAAAGATAGATATTTGTATTATATTTGAGGTGTAAAAGTTGTTTGATGTTGTTGTTAATTATAAATTATGTGTGGTAGTATTGCAGTTGTGACGTAGTTAGAACGTTAATCCACCAAAGGATTTAATATGTGATAAACAAAACTATTAAAACCAAAATTGCATTGATAAAGTAGTTTCCGTTTATGTATTTGGTTTGGTTGGTTTGATAAATTTTTGGGATTATTCTGTTGCTACTTAAATTTTTTATTTAAACTAATCGGACATATCCAATTCTTTTTGTACACAAAGCTGTCTGGTTCCGAAATCTACCTATTTCTAGCGGATATACGTGCCGCTTGGACTTTTTTCCCCTAAACGACGATCGACGAATGGCGATCGACCAAATGAGAATAGTTGGCGTACTAGAAAAATGTAGTAATTAAAAAATTAAAAAATGGTTTTCATTGAAAAAAACACTTCTTTATTTAATGAGATGATTAACATTGAATATCATCAGCTAGTTTTGAGTATATTGGGGTTCATAATTACTTACAGCTAAACGTAAGCAATCATCAAGATGATTTTTAGTCCTACGTGGACGGAATTTAGATTTTGCATAACTCATTTAAGAGAATGACGATTCACATAAAAATATTGACCCAAAACATGAATTTATTCTGAGATAGACATCTTTTAAAAGTGGATTTTTTTCATTGAAAATATTGTTCCATATATCAAATTTATCACGCGATTTCAAGCTAATGTCGCTTTGTAATTCAATTAATTGCATTTCTAAGCTACCTACATCCATACTAAATGTTTTTTACGATTAGTAGAGTCCTCCATATTTTCTATATATATTTTAGAAAATGGTGAAGTTAAAAATGAAGTAGTTGGAGTCTACAAATATTTGTTTAAATTGCAGGAAAATGCTCTCCAAATTATTACTAAATTGTTGGTAATCACACATTTCCATATTTGAATTCATGTTGTCTGGAAAATTTGAAAAATGAAATTTAATCTTCCAATAAATAGTATTTTCCAACTGTTACTTATACGTCGAGAAAACTATTCAGAAAAACTTTACATTTAGCTAAACGATTCCTTTCGAAATATTCCTATTGATCCACAATACTTCTATAATTATCGATATCTAGCATGCAATAACCTGACATATTCCAACTGTTTGTATTATTTGGGAGTAGCTGAATCTGAATTCACTCAGAAACATGTTCTTCAATTGAGGACCTTGCAGCGAAATGAGGGGACATCCAAATTTTAGACATTGCTCTTTGTTCCTAGTCAAAAGTGTTTCCCATAATAAGTTTTTTTGTAAACTAGGTAGCAAAATGTATGAAAATCATTCTTTTAACTTACTTGAAGATATTTTTGACACACCTATAGTTTAATGATCAAGCGCCTTGTTTCACCTACAGATGCCAACCATCAGTTGCGAAGCGTGGTTCTGAAACTAGGGTAGACACTATAGACATATTCAAAAGTTTTATTAATATGCCAGTAGAAACTAATTATAGTACATTAAGATGAAAGGACAGAAAGCTAAGGTTTTTGGACGTATGTGGAGTTTGCGAGTAGAAGCGCGAACCGAGATTTGCACCCACATTAAGCTTAAAATGACTTACGTCCGTGCATCATATACTATATTTTTTATTCGCCGCAAGCAAAATATTTAAAAAAGATTGTTCAATCTAAATAAAATCTTAAAATTTTTAAAATTTTGAAATAAAAATATTTTGTACAAAAGATAAAGGATATTAGCTGCATTTCATAAAACCGTGTGATCCGGATCTGCTTAAATTTTACATGCAAATTGAGATTCAACTTTGTTTTTGGATCACAAATCATGATCTAAATATTAGTCCAAGTTTGAAAATGTAGGTGAAAAAATATTTTGTATTTTGTAATTGGTATAATAAAAAAACAGAAAATTTAAGAACCGAACGCATCCAAAACCAATATAAATAAAAAATATAAATAAAACTTAATAAATTTAATTTAAAAAGTTTATTTACACAAAATTATTTGGGATGTTCACCAAAATTGTTTGAAAAAACAAATAAACTTTTTCAAAATTCTAAAAATATTCCAAAAATTATAATAAAATCCAAAATTTAAACTTTTTCAACATTCCAAAATTAATGCAAGAAATATCACAAAATCAAAAATTCAAACTTTTCCTAGAACTCTTAAAATATTGCCATAATTATAACAAAATTAAAAATTCAAACTTTTCCCAAAATGCCAAAAATATTGCAAAAATTATAACAAAATGAAAGATTGAAACTTTTTTCAAAATTCTAAAAATATTCCAAAAATTAATCCAAAATCAAAGATCCAAATTTATTTTCCAACTCTTCCTGTTTTTCAGAAGTCGTGGAATCGAATCTGGAATCACATAAAATATTGCTCAAGAAACATCTATCTATATATAAATACGCAAGCATAATTTTTGCGGTACAATTTGAAAATATTTGCTCCATCAAAAGTGTGGCAATATGTATATCGTAGGATATGTCTTTGGTAGGATATGTCAGCTATTTGGTTGGGAGGTCTATTTACAAATTCTATTTACAATGGCTGAATTTCGGCCACTGGGCGATTAATAATTACAATTTTTGTCAAAAATGTTTTCCATAATATGTTTCTCAAAAAATTTGGAAACAAAATATATAAACAGAAATAGACATAAACAAAACTGTCTATCCAAGAGGAACAAAAGTTGAAAATTTGTTGTTGTTGCTATTGCTTATTACGGTAGTCATAATTTGCAACGTCTACTGATGTTTCTCAACAAATTTGGAAACAAAATATATAAACAAAAATAGACAAAAACAAAACTGTCTATCCAAGAAGGAACAAATGTTGAAAATTTGTTAAAACGTCTACTTCGAGAAAAACATCTCTGTTTGTTTGTGAAACTGGGAAACGTTTGTATTAAAGTTTCAGGAACATAGCTGAATTGTTTTTGTTCTAAATATTGTATAAAAACTTAATGATTTTCTTTAAACGTTTGACAAAATAGTATTAAGTCGACATTATGCAAACAATATGAAAATAATGTTTCATATTTATATTATGTTTGGGTAGACACTGTCTAGTGTGTCTATACCGACTTCGGTATAGACACACTAGACTTCGGCTTCGCCACTGCCAACCATCAACGAGATCCCACATTCAAAGCTTATTAATTATTATCACTCAAAATATACATTTTTAAGCTAAATACTATGCAACACTGCTTTTTGACCCACTTTAGTTATCGAACCCATCGCCGTTTGGCCTCTCCGCAGTAACCAAACATATTGTAATAATCTTCGTTCAGAATGGGTTAATTTAATTTACTCATAAATAACCAATACATTCTGCTTTCCACATTCAGACTATGACAAAGATGAATTAAAAGTTAACTCCTTTTAACTAATACATTTTGCATAAATTAATTAAATATGAGTTTGCTAATGTTTACGTTTATGCAAGTATGAATGAAAATAGGTGTGGCCTATTGTTTCTAGAAAATACACTGGAAACAAAAACTGAGTAGTAGAAGTTTCTGCTTATTTGTTTTTGGATATAAATAAGCGAACAAAATATCAGATAATCAGTTTTAATTTGGCAATTAAAAGTGTTTTACAAATATTCGCAAGTATAAGGAATAATCGGGTGGTACTTGAGCCTGGGTACTAATAGTGAAAGAATTTGAACCTAGTGGAATAGTAAATGCAGATTTTACGATTCCGACTCTCATTGATTCAAATTGTGGAAAAGCGGTGAAATTTATCGTACACAAATTGGAGACCCTAGATTTTATTGTAATTAAAATCGGAAGCTGCTGTAATTTGTAGACAAATAAAGTTTGAGATTTTGTTAACCAAAGATCCGTCTTTTTACTGTCGTTTTTGCTCAATAATTGAAAAGAACCAACGAAGAGTCGTTGCAATATAGTTAGCTCGTTAGCTTAAATTCCTTACGGTTGATAAACATACAAACTGCATCGTTTTGGTAAAATGAGTGCTATCGTGTTTTTCAAAATCTAATTTTGCCCAATGGCCATTGATAAAATTGTATCCGTAATTGAAATTATATAAAAATCCAGGAACAAATAAATATATTCTTTATTTTTAACAAATAAATAGTTATTTAATAAAATGTTTCTGCATTGAATTAAGTTTTATTCGAAACCATGTTTGATGTAATAATAAAAAGTTAAAACACTTATATTGCAACAAAATAGTACATTATATAATAAGATTGAGAAGTAGACGAGAACTTTTAGATATAATGTTCGAGGACTATATTAGTCTTCTCAACCGAGGTATATATAGAATTTTTTTAACTTCTAACACTAAATATCATATTTGCTTTCATTAGATATTTATGTTAGTCATTTTCCATTTCATTTTTTAAATATCTTAAAATATCAAGTAGCCTGGAAGTTTAGTTTCATACAAATAAAACGAAACAAAGCAATGCAATTATTATTTGTTTGTGTTTTTTTGTTCATTTCAATCAAAAATAGAAGAAAATTTGTCATTATTAACCTAGCTAATTGTTTGTTATTATTATTGACCTAGCTTGAGAAAAATTACTTCTCATCAGTGGCGAAGCGTCGGTATAGACACACTAGACAGTGTCTACCCAAACATAATATAAATATGAAACTTTATTTTCATATTGTTCGCATAATGTCGACTCAATACTATTTTGTCAAACGTTTAAAGAAAATCATTAAGTTTTAATACAATAATTAGAACAAAAACAATTCAGCTATGTTCCTGAAACTTTAATACAAACGTTTCCCAGTTTCATACCAACAAACAGAAATGTTTTTCTCGAAGTAGACGTTTACAATTATGACTACCGTAATAAGCAATAGTAACAACAACAAATTTTCAACTTTTGTTCTTCTTGGATAGACACTAGACAGTTTTGTTTATGTCCATTTCTGTTTATATATTTTGTTTCCAAATTTTTTGAGAAACATATTATGGAAAACATTTTTGACAAAAATTGTAATTATTAGTTAGATGTTTCTTGAGCAATTTTTTGTGTAATTTCAGATTCGATTCCACGACTTCTGAATAACAGGAACAGTTGGAAAATAAATTTGAATCTTTGATTTTGGATTAATTTTTGGAATATTTTTAGAATTTTGAAAAATGTTTCAATCTGTGATTTTGTTATAATTTTTGCAATATTTTTGGCATTTTGGGAAAAGTTTGAATTTTTAATTTTGTTATAATTATTGCAATATTTTAAGAGTTCTAGGAAAAGTTTGAATTTTTGATTTTGTTATATTTCTTCCATTAATTTTGGAATTTTGAAAACAGTTTCAATTTTTGATTTTTTAATAATTTTTAGAAAATTTTTGGCATGTTGAAAAAGTTTAAATTTTGGATTTTATTATAATTTTTGGAATATTTTTAGAATTTTAAAAAGTTTATTTGTTTTTTCAAACAATTTTGGTGAACATCCCAAATAATTTTTTGTGAATAAACTTTTTAAATTAAATTTATTAGTTTTTATTTATAATTATAATAATTATTTATAATTATAATTATACCAATTACAAAATACAAATATTATATTAAGAAACTAGTTTCATAATCGACGATTCTATCGCACGCAATCTGTTTAGAAAACGACCCGCGCAGCGGGGAGTTTTCTAAAGGATAAGTGCGATAAAACGTCTTATGAAACGAGTTTTTTATACTATTGTTTCTATTTTGCATTTTTTGTCTTGAAATTTAAAAAAAATGTGTATTATATTAAAAAATAGTTAATTTGAAATTTTGTTATTATTACTAATTATTTTAATTAATTAAAATATTTAACACTAATTTAGATATTCTTATTAATTTTATTTACATAATTATTCATTTTAATGTTCACTGACGTTTGTATGACCAATGTGACCAACCTTGAAAGACAAAACTTTGCGTATCGTAATGAAGGCCATTTCGATACGCATTTGAGTATCGAAATTACTTTATTTTAGACGCAAAATAGAAAAATATTTTTTCACCTACATTTTCAAACTAGATATTTAGATCATGGTTTGTGGTCCAAAAACAAAGTTGGATCTCAATTTGCATGTAAAATTTAAGCAGATCCGGATCACACGGTTTCATAAAATGCAGCTAATATCCTTTATCTTTTGTACAAAATATTTTTATTTCAAAATTTTTAAAATTTTAAATTTTGATTTAGATTGAACAATCTTTTTTAAATATTTTGCTTGCAGCGAATAAAAAATATAGTATATGATGCACGAATGACTTACATTTTAAGCTTAATGTGGGTGCAAATCTCGGTTAGCGCTTTTACTCGCAAACTCCACATACGTCCAAAAACCTTAGCTTTCTGTCCTTTCATCTTAATGTACTATAATTCGTTCTCTACTGGCATATTAATAAAACTTTTGAATATGTCTATAGTGTCTACCCTAGTTTCAGAACCACGCTTCGCCACTGCTTCTCATTGGGGCATTCGAGTAAATAATGACGATTTCTCAAGTTAGTAGTTAAAAAATATTATTTTTATACGAATATAACATAAATAAAAACAAATCAAAGTAGGCTATTTTTCCAACATTAAAATAACAAATTTCAAAATTTCTGTTGACAGAATTCTATCAACAGAATTCTGTGGACAGAATTTAAGTGAATGAAACCTTTGAAAAACTCGGTCGAAGATTTAAATCAATCGACAAAAATTTCGATCAAAATTGTGTTGGGTGATGTCGATTCTGACAACAGAAAAGATTCTTTCGGCAGAAAAACAACCAATAGCAAATCCAGGCTTACAGGAACTACAACTAAATATACTAGATTTCAACAAAAATATTTATATGGAAAAAAATACTTCTCGCGATCGACTTAAATTTTCTTTGCGATCGACCAATCGATCGCGATCGACGCGTTGGGCATACCTGGTTTAACTTATCTATTTTGTAACAAAGATTAATCTTATGGTGTCAAATAAGTCAATTTTAGAAATAGGCAAAATAGGATCATTGTTTTCAAACAAAGCTCAGTATATTGTCTACTTTTCATACATAAAGTTTTCAAAATTGTTTCTTCAAAAAAGTTTGAATTAATTATGTCTGGCATGGACAACCCATTAAATTTAACAAATAGTGAAAAGGGTATGTCGAGTTATTGTCTGATAAATTATGATTTTCACAATTTTTTTTAATTTCAGTCGCAAAGGATTTCTTTATTAAAATATATTCGGCTTATAATATTCCAATTGATACTGGAAGAATAGATGATTTAACACAAGAAATTCCGATTTGGTTTGATGAGACTAAATATCAGCGGTTTGTACTTTTTGTTTTGTTTTTTTTCATAAAAATTAAATTATGTATTACAGTGGCAGAAAATTTTACGATAAAAATAAATCATCGATAATACAAAGTTATGTTCATGGTATGATTTGTAGTTTTTCCGACCCGACAACTTTAGATATTGTGAATGAATTTTTACCAGAAACAACAATTGCTTTCACGAGAAGGCTTATCCAAACAATATTGCATGTAATCTCATGGTACGACTATGAATTAACAGCAGACTCAAGGTAGGCTTATCTCTCCAAGAAAATATGATATCGTTTCAATCAATTTATGGAATTTATTTATTTAGATCATGGAAATCATTAAATCGAGTTCGCCGTTTACATTTAGCGGCATCAAAACGAGCAATTAGAAAAGGAATTGGTTTTATATCTCAAACAGAAATTTCAATGACATTATTTACATTTGTTGGATTAACAATCGTTAGATCACATCAATATGGAATTCCAAACGATAATGAAGAAGATCGTGTCAGTTTCATTCACTTTTGGGCAATAATGGGACATTTCCTTGGATTAAAAGACGAATATAATTTTTGTTTATGCGATTTGGAAGTTTGTGAAATTATTTGTGAGATATTTATCCGTTATGTGTTTATACCGTTTTTACAGTTTGAACCACCAGGTTTTAAAAGTATTGTGCTACATACAGTTGACGCATTAAAAACTGTTGTACCAGATTTGAGATATGATTCCTTATTTTATATGGTGAAACGTGTGTGTAATATTCCTGGATATCAGTATGGTGTTGATATGAGTAAAGAGAACATTATCAAAGATATCTTTACACGGGATGAGATTCAACTATTACATAGCTATGTCGCACGTTCTAAATATTCGGTTAAACATGCGATTCGAATATTTCCAGAAAAGATTCATATCGTTGAAATCGTTAAAGATATAAATCAATTTATTCATCCAAACTATGATGAACAGGAATTAAAATTCGAGCAATATATTAAGGAAAATTATGAAATTTTAGGTTTAAAGGAATATGAAAGATTTCTAATCAAAACAATAGATCAAGCAAATTATCAGACATATTTTTGTGATACAAAGTTGAGAGAGTTTGCACAGTATGACCGGTTTTTAGTGAGATTTAAGTGTTTTACTCTTTGGCTTAATAGTTTATATTGGGGAAGATATTTCAACAATTTGCTAGTGCAAAACATGTTGAAACAACTACAAAAATGGTGTAACAAACATAAATAATAAAAAGATTTTAATTTTTAACTTGATAGTAAAATTATGTTTTGGTGTCTTATTAAAAATAATGTACCTCTTTTGGCTCTTCAGTATATATTTCTTCGTTTATCTGTCAACGTCGATTACCTTGTAAGTTATTCCTTGTCAGCTATTACTCCTTTTGGAAATGCATGTGTGGTGTGACCGAGTTTAATTAGGCTGTAAATAGAAGAAATGAAGAACATAAGTGTCATGCAATAGTCCAAAGTGTACAAATATTAACTTAAATAAATATCTACTGTTTTTATATCACTTTGAACCACGGGTCCCAGGTCAAATTTTATCTGGGGAAAAAAGCCTTGCATTGAATAAGTTTTGCACTAAAACATCAAAATCAACTTCTATTACATTATTATTTTTGGTTTTCATAAAAGGGATATTCATTCAATTTCATCCCCCTTTTCTTTTTTTTATCTACACTTATATCCGTTATATCGACAACTGAAATAAAAGAAATTATTATTGAATTGTATCAATATTTTTATTTTTATTAAATAAAACATTTGTAGTTGATATCTTCCAGTCGCGTGTCATAATAATAACTAAGAATATTACCGTGACGAAAAATTTGTTAGAATAACGATGTTGTTTACAATTTGTATTTACATGATACAGGCATGATAAATAAAATAGCATAAAAATAATAAAATAAGATGACATTTTTTTATAGAAATGCCTTTAAAATGCAACTTTAGTTTACAAAATCTTCTTACTTCCTTTGTGTTTCATTTGTATGATGTAGCTATTGCCTTCTTGGATTAGAAACGTGTCTTAAATTTGAAGTACTATCATAAGAGTATTGATTCGCACTTTTTATATTTTATGTTGGTAAGTGACATATAGATAGTAGAACTCTCCGGGCATCCTCCAGCAATAAAAGGCTCGGTCGTTTACATTATTTTAAAATAAGCTCTACCGATCAAAAATGCAGTTCTATTTACTATATTATCTTATATGTGATTTTAGCCCTTGAACCTTGAACCTTGAACCTTTAACCCACCTTGATGACAAAAGAGATTATGTCGCGGTCATAGAGAAGTTCCTTCGATTGTTGTAGTATTCTCAATAATTTTAGTGCCATTTTACCGTCTGAGATTCTATTATATATTCAACTAGCAGGACCCGGCGTGCTTTGCTACGCTTATAAATAAAGTTTGTGCACAGACATTTTGCTGATGTAGTAGCAATGATTTCAAAAAGAAGTAATGAGAAGTGATAGCGTAGTTTTTAAATTCTGTTTTTAAAAATATGAATGAAAAATAATCAGTACTTTAGCTCATCAGTTCGGATATATGAAAAATTGGCGATCAAATAAGTTTTCGAGTAAGCTATAAAAAATTAAAATGACTTGTTGAATTAGTAGAGGTGTGTCAACACTCATCTCTATATATAACATTATACAGAACAAAAATAGATTCACAAATGTTCACAGTGCTCATGCATTGTATTTGTAACTGACACGAAACACACAAAAACTTTTCTAAAGAAGTTTTTCTGAGAAATGAAAATGAAAAATGCTGTCAAATTGCAAAATTCAAGTGAATTACAATAATTACTTTGATCTTAATCACTCACAAAATCTCTCAAAATTTTATTTTTTACACCAAATAGCGAAAAAGTTTTGTTTATTTAACATTGGTCGCGTATTGCCGCTATCTCTTAAGAAAGAAAACTCCAGAAAACTCGTAAAGATAACATTCAATTAACATTGTGTCGTTTTTATTGCAACTTATTTATTTTAATATGGAACGAATTTCAAAATGTCGTTTTAATTCTATTTATTTATTCGAGTACTTGTGGGTACACTTTATTTTTTGTTTTTCCGTCTGGTGCGTACACGAATAAATCAGAAGGTTTTCCTAACGCGCCAGCCACATAAAGTTGTCCATGTGAGAAGAACGGATTCTCCAAATCTAGTCCACAAACTTGCAGTAACTGTCCGTGTGCTTTGTTGATGGTAATTGCAAAAGCGAGTTGCACTGGAAACTAAACGTTTGAATCTGTTGGGATCATTGAAATATGTGGCCTGTCTGTAGTGCCAACACTACATCTTCCTCTTCAAATTTTCCACTCAAAACTGTAGCTTCAATGACATTGTACATCTTTGTTTTTACGGAAGTTCAAAAAAGTTTGTGCAATTTCAAAATATGTGACATATTTGAAATTACAATATGTGTCACAACAACACATATAAACCTTTTTTAGACAGAGGCTCTACAACATAATGCTTTTTAAGGCGTTGATGGACGCAAATTTCTTTTTTTTTATATTCTTCTTAAAGAAAACTTAATAATAAATCCTTTCACATAATAATGTACGATATAGGGCAATATTTCATGATAGGATGGAGGAAATAAGAACGATATTCTTTTTTTTTTTTTCAAATTTGCAGGAACAAAGCTAAAATTAGGTTCCTAATTATCCTAGTGCTAGAAGCATATACCAAGATCATATAACGCATTGTTTACCTCAAGCTAGCATGTATAATAACTATATGGAAGCTCATTTATTCGAGCAAGCAAAAAGTTCATTCTTTTAAAAAATAAAAAAATTACGTCCATCGACACCTTAGAAAGCATGTTTTTATGTGTTGTTGTGACACACATTGTAATTCCTACTACCCAACACATTTTATTTTAAAAAATATTGCGACGCTAATGCATAGGCTGATTGCACCACAGCTCTGGAAACATAGTGTTCTGGATATATAATGAGCTAATATCCATCAAATACTTTCATTAAAAGCTAACCAATATTATAGACTTCGTAGTTCTAATAATAAAAATATTAAAGCAAGCAGTAGTATCCCAACAAACATAAATTCTGTTGTACGAGAAAAAGTAAAAAAAAAGTTTTATCGGAAGTGACAAACCGGATGTTAGGATGCAGAACTGTTGTAAACCGTACTAAATGTGTATGTACCAAATTTCATCCAATTCAATTATCAGGTACAGAAGTTATTGAGCTTCCAAAATAACAGGTGCTTGGAGGCCCCCCCTACCACTTTGTTCACTATCGCTAAAAAAACTAATCAGTTCCTTGCCATACATATTTGCATCTTTTGCAAAGTGCAATCAAAATTACTTAACGAACGAATGAAGTATGCATCCAACAAACATTGAAACAATAAACAGGTGTACGGGAGGACCCCCACCACTTATCCCAACATTGTCCAAAAACTAATCAATTCTTTGTCAATAAAGTCTTCATCTTTTTTCAAAGTGCCATTAAAATTGATTAATGAATGAAATCTGTATGCTCCCAACAAACTTTAAAAACAAAGTGTGAAAAGTCAGCAGTTGTATGGTAGACTCCCCGCCACTTTGATCAATGTGTCCCAAAAGATGATAATTATTTTCTCACACTAATTGAACGCTTTTTCATAAGTTTCATCATAATCATTTCATTATTGTAAGCTGTAGTGTGCATAATGACACTGAAAAAACTGCCAACAATTTACAAAAAAAATTTTTACAGGAAGTGAAAAACCGGAAGTTGTGATGCAGAACTGTTGTGAACCGTACTAAATGCTCATGTACCAAGTTTCATCCAATTCGATTATCAGGTACAAATGTTATTGAGCTATAAAAAAACAGGCGTATGGGACACCACCACCACTTTGATCACTATCGCTCAAAAACTAATCAGTTCCTTGCCATACATGTTTGCGTCTTTTTCCAAAGTGTCATCAAAATTCGTTCACGAACAAATGCTGTGTGCTCCCAACAAACATTGAAAAAGTGTGACACAGTAAACAGGTGTTCGGGAGGACCCCCACCACTTATTCCAATATTATCCAGGAACTAATCAGTTCTCTGTTACTTAAGTTTTCATCTTTTTTCAAAGTGTCATTAAAATAAATTAATGAATGAAGTCTGTATGCTCCCAACAAACTTAACAAACAAAGTGTGAAAAGTCAGTTGCATGGTAGACCCCCACCACTTTGGTCAATGTTTCCGAAAAGATGATAAGAGATTAGAAGATTAGAAGATTAGAAGATTCTCACACTAATTGGAACCCTTTTCATAAGTTTCATCGTAATCACTTCATTATTGTAGACTGTAGTGTGCATAAAGACACTGAAAAAACTTCAAAAAAGTACAAAAAAAAATTTTTACCGGTAGTGAAAAACCGGAAGTTGGGATACAGAACTATTATGAACCGTACTACATACTCATATACCAAGTTTCATCCCATTCGCTTATCAGGTACAGATGTTATAGAGCTTTCAAAAAAACAGGTGTGAGGACAGAAAAACAGGCTGATAAAATCTTTTTCATGTTATTTAAAAGCTTTTACCAACGTTTCATGAAAATCGATCGGTAATTGTAGGCTACAGTAGGGATAAACACCTGAAAAAAAAACTTTTTAACTGGAAGTGACAAACCAGAAGTTGGTATGCAGAAATATTGGAAACAGTACAAAAACCTTATATACTAAGTTTCAATAAGATCATAGTCCGGGATCAGAAGTTATTCAAGATTGAAACTTAGAGGTGTTCGGAGACCCCCTCACCATTTTGTTTAAATTTAAAATGAATCCAGATCTTCCATTTTCAAATGAACCTGTATCATTTGCCAAAGTTTCATCAAGATCCTATGCAGAAAACTCACTATTGCAAACGTGTTGACGGCTAAGGGCCACATTTTTAATTAGTTTGTTTATCATACTTGCTATCCATGTTTGATTATACATAAGCTATGCTTCTTTGTATAGTATTTGTGCGATTACGATAACAACATATTTAGTTTATTACCAATAACATATTTAGTTTATTACCAATAACAATAACGCATTGTATAGATGATAAAATTTGTAACATCATTATGTGTTTAATTCAAATACATATAGTTTTGATATACAAATGTAATAGACTGAGAGCCAGTGGCCGGCAAACTTACGGTATTTTAGCAAACTCCATATTGATGCTAGGTATAGTTTTTCACCTGCCGTAGTTGAAATGGGTATTCACTATCCCCGCCGATGGTTCCTTTGGGCGTGTCCGCAAGTCAAAATACGTAAAAATTGACTTCAAAAACGTGATTTCAGCAAGTCTGCCGTTTTAATATCTTAAAGTCTACAATCTTTTTTTAGTAAAAAATCCAATGGCAGACACCTACTTCGGTTCCGAGTATATTTTTTTAAATATCAAAGTTTTAAAATTTCATGAAAAATTTACTTTATAGTCCAGTAACTTTATACATCACAGTATGCGTCAAATCCGGTAGTTCTGATTTTTTGCAGACTTGTTTATGATGTTGGTCTAATGAATAATCCAAGTTTGTGACCTCGAGCGCCAAACGCAACTTTGTCAAAAATCGAAAAAATCGCTATTTTTTCAAATTTTGGCGATTATAACCCTAAAGGACTAGTTTTTTCTTCATACTTTCTTAGGACGGTTTTAAAGTAGACTAAATTTGCTACAATATGATACTAGAACTGTCTCTGTAGACCCAATAGTTTCCGAGATTAAGCCTCAAAAATCGAAAAATCGTTATTTTTTCAAATTTTGGCGATTATGGCCCTAAAGGACTGTTTTTGAAAAAAAAGTAGACTAAATTTGCTACAATATGATATTAGAATTGTCTCTGTAGACCCAATAGTTTCCGAGATTTAGCCTTTCAAAGTTTATCATTTTTTTAACTTCGCAATATTTTGCAATATTTTAGAGATTATCTTAGACACTCGAAAATTCATTCAGAACGACAGAATTGCAAAAAATTGCGCATTTCGAAAAAAATGATAAACTTTGAACTGCTTAATCTCGGAAACTATTGGGTCTACAGAGACAGTTCTAGTATCATATTGTAGCAAATTTAGTCTACTTTAAAACCGTCTTAAAAAAGTATAAAGAAAAAACTAGTCCTTTAGGGTTATAATCGCCAAAATTTGAGAAAATAACGATTTTTTCGCGGTTTTTTCGATTTTTGACAAAGTTGCGTTCGGCGCTCGAGGTCACAAACTTGGATTGTGCATTAGGCCAACATCATAAACAAGTCTGCAAAAAATCAGAACTACCGGATTTGACGCATACTGGACTATAAAGTAAATTTTCATGAAATTTTAAGGCTTTGAAATTTAAAAAAAAATACTCGGAACCGGAGTAGGTGTCTGCCATTGGATTTTTTACTAAAAAAAGATTGTATACTTTAAGATATTAAAACGGCAGACTTGCTGAAATCACGTTTTTGAAGTCAATTTTTACGTATTTTGACTTGCGGACACGCCCAAAGGAACCATCGGCGGGGATAGTGAATACCCATTTCAAGTACGGCAGGTGAAAAACTATACCTAGCATCAATATGGAGTTTGCTAAAATACCGTAAGTCTGCCGGTCACTGGCTCTTAGACTAGTTTCAGATTATACTTTCATTTTTCAATTTCATTAAATTATGTTCATCAAAAAAATTGATCAAAGGAATCTAACCGTATAAAACGATATTTGAAGAAAAATCAAATTAGATTATTATCAACATTTAGGCAGAACCCCTTAAGATAATTATAAGGGCCCTCCCTGGGGTTCCATTCAAAAAAAAAAATTGCCTGTTACCTATGCGCAAGTGTACACAACACCTTCCCAAAGTTTCATGATGATCGGATGAATGGTTTATTAATGCATAAACGACAAACATACATACTTTCAATTTTATATATACAGGGTGAGTTTTTTAAAAAATGCCAGGCTTTTATCTCGAGATCCATGCTAGATGGGACAAAATAACCCAGGGTGATATTTGTTAAGCGTCGAGGGGGACGTCCAATGGTAATATTGAATGACCTTGAAACTCATAAGTATTGGAGATATATGCCAAAATAGATTTTTTTTAAATTAGAACCTATACATTTAATATTTTTTTTTTATTAAGTAAATCAAACTACACACTTTTTGCCTACAAAATTTTTTTGTAAAGTGTACGATTTTGTAGATATGACGAAAATTGATTTGCACTAAAGCAAACGTGTCTTCGCTAAGTTCTTCAGAAAAAAAATAAAATTTCGATAAATTAAAAAAAACAAAGAAAATCATTCATTAATTTAAATATTATTGCATCGTGGTCTACTGCGTGAAATTGATTTTCGTTGTTTTTTTTTGATTTATTGAAATTTTATTTTTTTTCTGAAGAACTTAGCGAAGACACGTTTGCTTTAGTGCAAATCAATTTTCGTCATATCTACAAAATCGTACACTTTACAAAAAAATTTTGTAGGCGAAAAGTGTGTAGTTTGATTTACTTAATTAAAAAAAAATACTAAATGTATAGGTTCTAATTTTAAAAAAACCTATTTTGGCATATATCTCCAATACTTATGAGTTTCAAGGTCATTCAATATTACCATTGGACGTCCCCCTCGACGCTTAACAAATATCACCATAGGTTATTTTGTCCCATCTAGCATGGATCTCGAGATAAAAGCCTGGCATTTTTTAAAAAACTCATCCTGTATATAGATAAAACTCAAATTACTTAAATTACCTTAAACTCGACAAAATCACCACACTTTATTTACGTTTGCTAGCATAAATACTCGCTATATTCACTAGTATTCGCTTAAATTGCAAAAATTGGTTTAAATTTGCTAGAATTGGCAATATTGGCATACCAACTTAGACATGTTTAGTGTTAATTTAAATAAATTATAAATTAACGTCTCTGAATATCCGAAGATACCATGCCAACTGATATGTGTGTGGCTAACATTCGATTAATCTCACACGAATTCACTGACACACTAGCGTACACTAACAATTGTTTAAATTTAAGCGAACTTTAGTGACACTCAATAAATTCAATACAACTCACATGCGTTTGCTATAACTTACACAAATATCCATAAATTTGCTACAATTCGCATTCCTTCGCCGAAACTCAATAAAACTTTCAAAACAATGCTATTGCTATTTGCTCTAAAAATCGTTCAAAATTTATTACAATAAAAGTCTAGGGATATTCAAAGCTGTTGAGTCAAGTGGTGGAATTCAATGCTGAACATGTTGATTCAATTAATATAAAAAAATGCCCGTTAGCGTAGTGAGTGAATTTTGAATTTTCCAGCGTACGTTTCCAGCGAATTGAAACGAACTTTATAGAATTTAAGTGATTTCGCGAATTATTGCAAATGCCAACAAACTCAAGTGAGTTGCAATAAACTTAATCGAGTTTTAGCACATGCTAGTTATGGTATCCAATTTTCTAGATTCAAGCGATTGTAAACAAATATTTGCAAATTGTAGCGATCTTTGACGAATTTAAGCAAATTATAATTAGTTTCATTGCTGGGATTCTAACAAATCTGACGAGCAAATTTAGATTTTTTTTTGCAATTCTAAGCAAATGTTAGCAAAGTGTTTGTATTTATATCGATTTTATTCGCGTTTAATGAATAAGAGTATAACGATTGCTCCTCGACGACTGCCAGTAATGACACGTCTTCGCTAATATTCGGTGAAAATCGGCATGTACCCACTTAAATTCGTTAGATTCGCTCAAACCATTTCCTCATATTAACATAAATTCACTGGATTCACTTAAATATGTTTAAATTCACTGTAACTCGTAAGATTCACTTAAAAATTGTTGAAATCTAATTTGTTCACTCAAATTAGCAAAAGTTTAAAAAATTCAATTCAAATAATTACCTTAAATTCACATAAATTTGTTGGATTTCCCGATATTTGCCTTAATTTGTTAAAAGTCACCAAATTTAAATTTGCTCTGCTCAGTGCCGAGCAAATGTTCGTGCAGAGCTCGCAAAGCTAAAGTCACAAACTCGAGTCTGTACTACTTGTGACGGTAAGTCTTTTCGTATTTTTTTTATTTTACGAGTTCTATTTTAAAAGACAGATTTCAACATGGTTTAAAGGAAGTGCATTGATATTAAAACTAATAAAAGGTATTTAATTTTAACGAGATAGTTGATTATTTTGTCCATGGGCAATAGTTGATTGATAGTTGATTATCATGTCCATGTCCATTAAAAATAGTAGTTTAGAAATACGACAGTTAACTGAAAGTCAGAATCATTTGAAGAATTCGCACATAAGTGAATTGTAACTTGATTTGAACCGAGTAAATAGAAGTGAAATTAAAAATCGATTGTAACTTTAGAACAATCTTTTTAGTATTTCGAAAAGTTAAATCCTCTCCTCCATCGAAAGTCTCTCAAACTAACATAATGGATTGCAATGAAATCGAGCTTTCCTCATATTAATTAATGATGCATAAGGTAAGAAGTGGAAAATCAATTTGGTTAGTTAGATGCTCTCCGGTTAAAATATTTATTTACATATGGAGGGCTGAATGAAGAAGAATACGTCCGCGGTTCATATTAAAGGGCGACGCGAAGCGTTTACAACTGAATTGTAAAATAAATTAGTTTTTGAATTTTTTAAACTAGCTAGATTTTGAAAAATATGAAGGAGCTGAAATCTCAAGGCTCTTAGAAATCAAGACTTCTATCTGGGTTAGGGATTTTGTTAAAGTTTTCGGCAAAAGGCTTTTATGGGGACATTGTTTTGGGCAGCGATGTATATCAAACAAAAAAATTCTTTGTAAAAGTACAAGTATTTTATCTTATTAAATTTATTACAAAACTAACACAAAACATCAATACGTTGCCGAAAAATTATAACAGATCATAAATTAACGCAATTTAGTGAAAAGATGATACACTCAGCCAACTACTCAAAGCATTCTACAGCTACATTTAGCATTCAGCAATTTCATCTTTTCGAAAATAAACAACCCATTATCTACCAATTTCATGTTCAATTATATATCGTGTTGTACAAATAATTAATTTAATTTTTGTCAAAAAATTGAATTGGTTTAATAGATTAAATTAATTTAAAAAAATTATAACAAAATCAAAAATTCAAACTTATTTGCCAACTGTTCCTGTTATTCAGAAGTCGTAGAATCACACAAAATATTATTTAAGAAACATCTGCCTAGTAATTACAATTTTTGTTAAAAAACGACATTTAATCTGCAACAACTTGATATTTTTCAACTGTTCCTATAAGTTGGAAGGAGCTGAAACTGGATAGAACCATATTCCATGTTCAATTACATTTCATGACATACAAATAATTACTTTTATATTTTATTTCTTTCTAGTCGAAAATGTTTCCCAAATATGTTTCTCAAAAATATCATAAATATCACTTTTGACACAATAATCAAGTTCCTCGTCCTACATACAGATGCCATTCATCAATATTTCTCCAGATTCAAAGTTACTACTCATTATCACTGAAAATAAACGATTTTTGAGCAAAAAATATAAAAATTTGTTCTTTTAGACACACTTAATTATTGTTTGACACACTTTCAGTACAGTTATCGCTACCAAACTTCCTCTCGGTGCTTACCATTAATATAACCTATTTTAGAAAAAAAAATTGAAATCGCTCCAGTAGTTTTCTTGTTTCGTCGTGAGGGCTATCCGACAGAAAGACGGGCTTTTTTTTACTTTTTTAGAATCTTTATGACTTAAAACGTCAAGAAATGGCAAAAATGTGAGTGGGGGTAAGATTTTCGCTTGTGGTTCGAAATTGTAAAACTTAGGTCTTTCAGGCCAAAATAATTCAAGGAAAAACTAAACATGCTGATTTTCACTATAAACATCATTTCATTTGTATGTTCTAATATCATGATTATTTTATAGTAATGGGATTTTATTTTGCGGGCGTAAAGTATAACTTTTGACCACGATAACAAGGATGCAATAGTATATTACATTACAAGAGTTGAAAATAGCATTTTACATACTAGGCATAATATTGCAAACGTTAACAAACGTACATTCACGAGCATTGAAATGCTATGCAACTCGTGGTTTGTATACTACATATTGTTACGATTACAGAAAAATCTAGACGATTACAGAAAAATCTAGACGATTACGGTCACTTCCAGGAACATCAAATCAACAAAATACTGTACAACAAATTAATGAAATGAATAGTGTTGATGTTGTATTTCGTAGAACTTGGGTCGACAATGAATAAAATTGAATGATTTTCTAAAGGTTTCTAAAGAGTGTCCTCGAATGGTCGAGAACTATGCAGAATTGTATATAAGCAGTTTACCTCTTGTGGAATGAACTAGTGTTATTTTAAACCTGCGATAGTGAAGTTAAAATTATAAAAGTGATTTTTAAATTAGTTTTTGTGAATAAAGTTTAAAGTGTTAGTAAGTAGAAATAATTTGTGTATTATTTTAAACGTTGTATTACCGGAAATTTCTACAATCAACCGTTGGAGTTTCAGAAGCTGTTGAAAGAATATTCTAGTTAAAATATTCTAGAATATTGTTTGCTGTATTGTTTTCCTATTGTTGTGGAACAATTAAGTTGAATACTTAATAAAACCTGGTGTTCATGCTTACTAATCAGTGATCGAACTCTGAAGAGATTTGGGAATTGCGTTTATCGAATTGTGAGTTAGCCCAATTCGAAGGAAGGTTAGAAAAACGTAACAATATTAATTTTTATTACAACCTTTTATAATGTAGAAACGTATACATATATATACATACTTTTACATATATATACATATATACATGCATCATATATATACCATACATAACTCTTATATATATATATATATATATATATATATATATATATATATATATATATATATATATATATATATATATATATATATATATATATTATATATATATATATATATTGTAACGTTTCTTTGCCGAGTTACAATTATTTAGTTCGATCACTAAATCAGGAAATTTAAAACACAATGGATTTTCTAAACGTTATAATTTTATTCGTTCAAGATTTTACAATAACAATATTTCTCCTATTACTATTCCCCTTTTAGTTCTTCTTGTACTAACAATGTTTCACCACTTATAATTCTTTTATACTTGTTCACAATATCACTTTTAACTTTCTACTTATAACACTTTTAATTTTACTTCGCCTTTATCACTGCTAAATTTTTATACTTTTTGTATCGCTAACAACTTTATACTCTTTATATCACCAACAATTTTATACTCTTTATATCGCCAACAATTTTATACTTTTTGTATCGCTAACAATTTTTATATTGGTTGTATCCTCGAACAACACCTTTTATATATACTACATGAAATAGCCTCGAAACTGCTGTAATGTTCTAGATAGAACACACCCTTTTTTTTCCTTTATCAACAATAAGACGATCTTCAAATATTGACACCTAGGTGTGAAATCTATTCTTTTCAATTGTTTTATTTACCAATTTTTATTTCGTTAACCAATCCTTATTCGATAAAACAAATACTTCCTATTAAATGTTTACTTTGGTTGCATTGTTACCTTTTGTATCTTTTGATTTTTATATTTGTAGAACTAACGAGAATTTTCTTGAAAGTTCTATTGTTTTTGTGTTCTATCATCTTCCATAATCGTCACATTCTCCCCCACTTATTTCTGTTCGTCCCGAATAGAATCTAAATCTCCCCCTCAGTAGGGTGCTAATCTTTCTAGATGAACGACTTTTGGTTTCGCTCGTTGACCTTTCTTTATTCGATAAACGACATCGTTTAATTTTGTTATGATGGTATAAGGTCCTTCCCAAGATGTTTGTAGTTTTGGAGATAGTCCTTTTCTCCGCTGTGGATTGTGTAGCCACACTAGTTGTCCTTCCTCAAATCCTTTGTTGTTTGCGCGAATGTCATACCGAGCCTTCATTCGATCACTGGATATTTGTGCTTTCTGTCTGACAAACGTGTGTACCTCCTCAAGTTCTTTTTGAAGTTTATTAACATAATCTTGTACACATAATGTTGACGATGGAATAATCCCAAACTTCAGATCACCAGGTAGCCGTAAATCATTTCCAAAAATGGTTGTAGCAGGCGTCGTTTTGGTTGTATCATGCACTGCTGATCTATAAGCCATCAAGAATAACGGAATATGACGATCCCAATCACGTTGATTCTTGTTCACTACTTTTGCTAGATATTTCTCAAGAGTAGCATTAAATCTTTCAACCATGCCATCTGATTGGGGATGTGAAGCAGTTGTTCTAGTTTTATTAATTCCAAGCATCTGACAGATTTCTTGAAATATGGTAGATTCAAAATTTCTTCCTTGATCTGTGTGAATTTCCATCGGTACTCCGTAGCGACTTATCCAATTGCTAACTACTGCTTCAGCGATCGTTGTTGCTTCTTGGTTTGGTATTGCACACACTTCTGGCCACTTGCTAAAATAATCCATTATGACTAGCACATATTTGTTGTTGTTATCAGAAGTCGGAAATGGTCCAGCTACATCCATCGCAATTCTCTCGAATGGTGCTCCTACATTATACTGCCTCATGTTACCACGGCTTCTTCTTGCAGGTCCCTTTGCAGCCGCACATTGATCGCATGCTTGACACCATTCCACTACCGATTGACGTGCTCCTGACCAATAAAATCTACGCCGTACTTTAGCAAGGGTTTTGTTAATACCCAGGTGACCGCCACTGGTTCCTTCATGATATTCCTTTAATACTTGAGGTATTCTTATTTTGGGAACTACTATCATTGATTCTTTAACTGATCCGTCAGGACTTTCCCAAATTCTTTTCAAGCATCCATCTTCAATACAGAGGCTGTCCCATTGTGCCCAATATGCCTTCAATGTTTGACTTTTATCGGCAATCTCACTCCATGTAGGTTTTTCTCCCTTTTCCTTGCACTTTATTATTGGTGCCAAGCTCGGATCTTCCAGTTGCTCCTTCCTTACCACTTCATGCGTCCAGTCTTCACTAGGAAGCACTTGCAGAAGCCTGACATCAATAATGTTTTCCTTACTTTCCGCCCGATTACAGTGCTTGCATTCCACCTGGCATGGCCTTCTTGATAATGCATCAGCATTTCCATGTGCACTTCCCCTTCGATGTTCAATGTCGAAATCATAAGCTTGTAAGCGTTCAATCCATCGTGATAATTGTCCTTCCGGGTTCTTAAATTGCAGTAGCCACCTCAATGCTCCATGATCAGTTCTCAAATGGAATTTTTGACCGTACAAATACTTGTGAAAATGTTTTACACATTCCACTATAGCCAGCAATTCTTTACGGGTTACACAATAATTCCTTTCTGGCTTGGACAGTATTTTTGAGTAATAAGCTATTACTTTTTCTTGTCCATCAATTTCTTGAGATAACACTCCTCCTATACCATCATTGCTGGCATCAGTGTCTAATATGAATTTAAAATTTGGTATAGGGTAAGCCAGAACTGGTGCTGTGCACAATCTTTTCCGAAGCTCCACAAAAGCATCTTCTTGCTTTTCGGTCCATTCAAAAGCTTTATCCTTCCTCGTGAGCTCATGTAGACTCTTAGCAACATTCGCAAATCCTGGTACAAAACGTCGGTAGTAAGTGCACAATCCCAGAAAACTGCGAAGTTCATGTAAATTCTTAGGTCTTGGCCATTCTTTTACTGCTGTGATCTTATCAGCATCTGTGTGTATTCCATTCGTTGTTACTTTGTGCCCCAAGTATTTTACTTCTTCTCTGAATAGTGTACATTTCTTTGGACTCAATTTTAGTCCTGCTGCTTGGATTCTCCCGAAGACTTCTTCTAAATTCTTCAAATGATCGTCAAAATCCTTGCCCATTACAATGATGTCGTCCAAGGAAACAAGGCACGTTCTCCAATGTAATCCTTTCAGCACACGTTCCATTAAACGTTCAAATGTTGCGGGAGCATTACATAGTCCGAATGGCATAACGTTAAACTGCCATAGCCCACTACCTACACTAAACGCTGTCTTTTCTCGATCCTCTTCTTGAACTTCTACCTGCCAATAACCACTTTGCAGATCTAATGTTGAGAATAATTTGGCACCTGATAATGTGTCCAAGGTATCATCAATTCGAGGTAATGGGTAGCTATCTTTCTTTGTTACTCCATTCAGTTTTCTATAGTCGACGCAGAATCTCATAGTTCCATCCTTCTTTCCAACTAAAACCACAGGTGAACTCCATGGACTATCTGATTGCCCGATAACACCAGCCATTTTCATATCCTTTACCATTCTATCAGCTTCTTCCCGTTTTGCTAATGGTAATCTTCTTGGTGCTTGGCGAATCGGCATCTCTGCTCCCGTGTCAATTTTATGTTTAACCAGATTAGTTCTTCCGTTGTCTGCTGATGTGCTGCAGAAGATGGACGAATAACGTTCGAGCAACTGCTCTGCTTCTTTCTTTTGTTCTTTTGTAAGCTCTGTTGTCCACTTCTGTAGTAGATTTTGTATTTCTTTCTTCTGCGTTTGATTTTCGACTTTCCTTTCTGTGTGCTGTTGTTCACATTTCACAATGGTAGTTACTTCTTCACATTTACCGACGATTGTTCCTTTCTTGAGGGTTTTTATTTTGTCGGACAGATTTAGTGTTCTTATCGGTATTCTTAAGTTTTCATCTGGTACAACTAATGTTTTCCCTATAATGATCTCTTGATGTTGAAGACCATTTTCATTGGCTTCCACAACCCACAACCTTGGTGACCCAGAATCTCCCTCCAATCTTCCCCAGACGATTGTTTCGGTATTAGGTGGCAGCTTTTCGCGATGTTCCAATATTATTCGCCTCATACTTGATTCTGCACCATTCATCTGAAGAACCAACTCTACGTTACCATACTTGAGTACTCCATTTCCAGCGTCTATTACAAATCCATTCGGCCTCATGAAGTCCATTCCCAAAATTACTTCATCAACGATGTCTGCCACTAGAACTTCATGCTGAAAGTGCGTATTTCCAATTTTTATATCGGCAATTTTGCTTCCCCTGATAGTTGCACTTTCCCCTGTTGCTGTTTGTATTCGATATTTTTCTGCTGGTTGTAATTCCCCTTTTAGTAAATCTGTACGGACTATTGTGCGAGTTGCTCCAGTATCTAGCGTAATGATACAGTTGTTGTCATCAATTTTAGCTCCAATCGTTAAACTGTCACCATTCCTTGCGATTCTTGAAATAGGGATGGAGATTATGGGGCATTCGGTTGTGGGAGCCAGCTTACGCCCCTCAAAGCTGACTCGTTCCAGTTTAACTGTTTCGAGCTCTCTCGTTTGAGCTTCTTCTTCAGATGATCTCCGTCTCATTGGTGATGTTGATCTTTCCCGTTTTCGTCTGACCTCTCTGCATTCTCGCGATATGTGACCAAGTTTGTCACATACCCAACATCTTATTCTACCGTTGAATTCTCGGGATCTTCTTTTGAGCCTAAAACTATCCTCTTCTTCCATTTCTACACGGCGTACTTTAATTGTTGGTTTGACAATTGCTTGTGCTGTCTCACTTGTCAATGCACAAGCTATTGTTTCAGCAAACGTAGCTTTAGGTGTCATCACAGCTGACTTTCGCGTCTCTGGATCTCTTATGCCGTCGATGAACGCATCTATCTTCATTCTTTCCATATAGTCTGGTGATGTATTTCCATGTGCCATATGTACCAGACGTTCGATCGCAGACGAAAACTCTTGCAAACTTTCTCCAATTTGCTGATAGCGACCCTTCAACTCAAGTCTGTATATCTCCTGCTTGTGGTCACTTCCATACTTGCGATCTAAAGCCTTCATGATCTCATTGTAGCTCCTTCGATCTTGTTCTGGAACTGCTTGTATTGTTTCTGCTGCTTCACCCTTCAGTGCCACTATTAAAGCTGCCACACGATGTGGTTCGTTCCAACTGTTCTGATCAGCTGCTGTTTCAAATTGGAATTTGAAAATTCCAAACGATGATGTACCATCGTATGTGGGCGGTTTTAACTTCATGCTTTGTGTTTGTTGAACCGTGTGAATTGTTTTACCTTTAATTTCAACATCTTGAAGCCTTCTTTCTACTTCTACTTTAAAGTCATCTACTTTCGATTGTACTTTCTGTTCCAGAACTTCAACTTCTTTTTGCACTTTCTCGACTTTTTCATCCACAATTTTCTCTACTTCGATGCGTAGATTCGCTGCCATCTGTAGAAGTTTCTCGTCGATGTGTGTTTTAACCAAGCTAATTTCTTCTCGACTTGAAGCGATGTTTGCAGACTGTTGATTGATGTTGACATCTAACTTTTTCATTTCATTACTCATGCTGTTACTTTGCAAATCTAACTTTTTGTTCATAACCTCCATGTTTGCCTTTACATCCGCTCTCATGTAGAAACTCATTTGCTCCATCATAGCCATTAACTGTGCAAAGTCGTTGTTTGCTGGTACGACTTGCCTCGTTGCTTCAACAGCACCATCTTTAGCTTCACTATTTCCTGCATCTGGATTTTCATCTGCTTCTTCTTGCCCAAAACGATATTTTTCTGGATCCAATCCAGCTGCTTCCATAGCTTTTATTAATCGCTCTTTCAACTCATTCTTAGTTCCCGTTGTTGAAAGATTCCTTTTCTCCAATTCGCTCTTTAGATCTTGAACTTTTAATCCATTCAAATCCATCTTATTTCCCAATTTCACTTCTGACACCAGTTGTAACGTTTCTTTGCCGAGTTACAATTATTTAGTTCGATCACTAAATCAGGAAATTTAAAACACAATGGATTTTCTAAACGTTATAATTTTATTCGTTCAAGATTTTACAATAACAATATTTCTCCTATTACTATTCCCCTTTTAGTTCTTCTTGTACTAACAATGTTTCACCACTTATAATTCTTTTATACTTGTTCACAATATCACTTTTAACTTTCTACTTATAACACTTTTAATTTTACTTCGCCTTTATCACTGCTAAATTTTTATACTTTTTGTATCGCTAACAACTTTATACTCTTTATATCACCAACAATTTTATACTCTTTATATCGCCAACAATTTTATACTTTTTGTATCGCTAACAATTTTTATATTGGTTGTATCCTCGAACAACACCTTTTATATATACTACATGAAATAGCCTCGAAACTGCTGTAATGTTCTAGATAGAACACACCCTTTTTTTTCCTTTATCAACAATAAGACGATCTTCAAATATTGACACCTAGGTGTGAAATCTATTCTTTTCAATTGTTTTATTTACCAATTTTTATTTCGTTAACCAATCCTTATTCGATAAAACAAATACTTCCTATTAAATGTTTACTTTGGTTGCATTGTTACCTTTTGTATCTTTTGATTTTTATATTTGTAGAACTAACGAGAATTTTCTTGAAAGTTCTATTGTTTTTGTGTTCTATCATCTTCCATAATCGTCACAATATATATATATATATATATATATATATATATATATATATATATATATATATATATATATATATATATATATATATATATAATTATATATATATATATATATATATATATATATATATATATATATATATATATATATATATATATATATATATATATACATATATATAAACGGTATGAGATATAATGAAAACAACCGGCACTCTCAAGGTCGCAATTGTTGAGGTAGATCAAAAAAATTTTCTGTACATGTGTGTTCTATTAATATCTCAAACAAGTTCGTGAATCAGCAAAATCCGACCCGTGGTCGCATTTGTAAAGCCAGATCAAAAAACTTTTTTTAAAAACGTGCGTTTTATTAATATCTTGGACAAGTTCGTAAATCAGCCAAATCCAACACATGGTTAAGAAACTAGAGGCTTTATACTAGAAAAAAACTCTGTTTTTTAGATCCGTCATAACGGCCGTTTAGATTCTAATATTTTTAAAAACTTCATAAATTTAGAATCTTTGAAATCTTTTAAATCAGTTTCTTTAAAAAAAAAAAGACCTCTGTTGGAGGTTTCTGAGTGAGCGGCTCCAACAAAAAAGCTTGTAAAACACAAAATGCGTTTGAATCAACCGGCACTCTCCCGGTCGCATTTGTGGAGCCAGATCAAAAAACCTTCAGTAAACATGTGTGTTTTATTAATATCTTGTACAAGTTCGTAAATCAGAAAAATCTAACACATGGTTAAATAACTAAAGGCTTTATACTAGAAAAAAAATTTGCCGTTATAACGGCCGTTTGGATACTAATATTTTTAAAAACTTCAGTAATTTAGAATCTGTGGAAACATTTTAATCCGTTTCTTATAAATATAAACTTGTGCAGTTAGAGGTTTTTGACTTGTTGGCTTCAACAAAAAAGTTTGAGACAATCCATAACTACAATTTGCAAAAACCATATAACAGTCAATGAAAAAAAAAAAAAGGTTTGAATAGAAGAAATTAATTTTTTTTTTTAGAAATAAACTATATCGATATTTTGCAGTAATTGGACGATATATGATATAGCGTAGGTTTGTGTCATAAATTGTCACACACATGTTCTGTGGTAGATTTGATATTTGTTTGTTGCAAATTTGGATTGATATAGTTTTGCTTATATGTAGCTAATTTTCTTTTTAAAATTTGTTCGATATCTGTTTGAAATTAGTTTGTTTTGTTTAAACTAATCTGATGCATCAGATTCTACTGGCACACAAAACGGTCTGATCTCGAAATCTACCTATTTCTTGCGGATATACGTGCCGCTTGGACTTTTTTTCCATTTAACTCCATTTAGGAGCATAGGGCGTCTACTAGTCTGGCCCATAGGGGCATCCTTGTTATATCTTCAACTGGTTTTCTCAGCGTATGTCCTCTCTATCTCCATTTCCTTTGTTTTATATCGGTCTCAATGTCTCACTGCTCTGTTTGCCGTAGAAGTTTCTGGTTACTAATGGTGTTCGCCCAGAAGCATTTGATCAGTCTTCTCAGGTATTTGTTCACAAACACCTGTAGTTGGTTTGTGATCTTTCCTGTATGTTTCCATGTTTCACACCCATATAGCAGTACTGACTTGACACATGCATTGAACATTGGTAGTTTTGGCTTTCTTGACAGTAAGTAGTTTTGTCTTTCTTGAATGTATTTCTGGCTTTGTTAATACGCTGACTGATATCTTTTTCAGTCCCGCCTGTTTTTGTTACAGTACAAACAAGGTACCCAATTTATCAACCTCAATCACTTGTGTATTATTGATGGTAATTGCAGGTGTTATCATTTTGGTGTTCAATCTCATAGCCTTTGTTTTTCTGATGTTGATGCTGAGACCGACTTCATGTGCAAGGGTTGATAGCTTCTGCATTTTTTGCTGCATGTCCGTATGTGTGTGTAAGCAGGCAGATGTCAGATGTCTGCGTAGTCCAAATCATTGAGCCGTCTTGTTGTGTTCGATTGGACTCCATTTGGACTAGCATCATCGAGCTTTCGCATAATACTATCTAGTGCTATTAGGAATAGTAGCGGGGATAGTACATAGCCTTGTGTCACTCCTCGGTGGTTGTATTATATATCACTTTGCTGTCCTTTGTATTGTATTCTGTTTCCAGCATCCCGATACATTTCTTTGATTATATCAATTATTTTCTTCGGGACGCAAATTTCACAAAGTGTCTTCCATATCGCGCTTCTGTTGATTGAGTCGAAGGTGCGTTCGAAGTCCACGAAGAGGAGAAACAAGAGTGAATTCCATTCGTTTGATCGTTCTATGATGATACGGATTGTGTTGATATGATCAGTACAGCTTCTTCCTGGTGTAAAGCCGGCTTGTTCATTTCAAAACTTTATTAACAGAAACTAATTTAAAAATAACTTCTTCTAGCTACACGGTTTTATATACACGATACAGCATCGTTTACAGATAATTCATTCTGCCTAAAAGTGTCTGCTTAAATACTAAATTCCGTACAATCTAGAAAAGATCGACCAACGTTCGACCAACGATCGTTATTCTAAGCATCTTTAATCCGGAACGTTCCATTAACAAAATAACAAATGTTTATTTGTCACCTAACTGTAAAAAAAGGTTATAGAAAACAAATCCAAAAAAATATTTTTGACCTTTCCAAGGAAAACAATAACAATTATATGCGTTTTATAATCATCGATGATGACAATGATAACGAATTTCATTTCGCAATTCTGTACAAGTTGCCTTCACTGATGTTGAATTGAATAGAATTTTATGTTATACATATTTCGTTATAGTTTTGCTGTAACCATAACAATACAAAGGTTTTAAATTTTGTAATAGAATTTGAAACTGTAAACTATTTCAAATTTATTCTTAAAATAATATTTGAAGTTAATGTGTAACTATCAACTCAAATAAGTCTAGAAAAATTTAGAATGCAAATGGCGGATCTAGTCAACTCGAAAATGTGCGTAGGATTTAGCATTCAATTGTAACGCCGTCTTAGCAATATATTAGTTAATTTTTTCAAGTCAGCACTTACGTTTCTGCATTATAAAAGGTCGTAGAAAAAATATATAGTACAAACCACGCGTTGCAAAGCATTTTCCATGCTCGTGAAGGTACGCTCGTTAACATTTGCAATTTTATCCCCCGCATGTAATATGCTATTTACAACTCTTGTAATGTAATATACTATTCTGCATTGTAAAAAAGTCGTAGAAAAAGTATATAACAAAACTTTAGCTGCGAACCATTTTTTATGCTCGTGAGGGTACTGCACTCGCCGCTACGCGTCTCGTGTGCAATATTTTCCCTCATATGTAAAATGCTATTTACAAATTACAGCTCTTGATATGTAATATACTATTTCAATTCCGTTGTGCGTAATAGTACATTACATACCTAGCGCTGTAAATAGCATTTTACATGCGAGGGAAAATATTGCGCACGAGACGCGTAACGGCGAGTGCAGTACCTTCAAGAGCATGGAAAATGGTTTACAGGTCGAGGTTTGTTATATACTTTTTCTACGATTTTGTTTTAATGCCCAAACGCGTATAATTACTTAAAAAAATGAACTACTAATCATAAATTAAATGCAAATAGTTTACAAATTGTGGTAGGATTTGCATTATTCTGTGTCAAAATGAATTGAAATATTTAATTTTTAAAAACCAAATTTTTCTTTTTATTAAAAAAGTAATATATATATATATATGTAACGTCGGCTTTATGCTAATTAACATGATAAAACCAATCCCTATTCTTGATCTGACTCAAACACAATCAACATTTCATTTTTCATTTTTCCATTACAATAGTTAAATTTTTCTCCTAACACAGACCAGCTTCAATTCGTACATTAACATAAATATAAGAACGCACTCGTTTTTTTGTTTGTTCAGTTGTTTGACTTTCTTTTAAAGAAAAAAATAAAAAACGTCAAAAAGAAAATCACATTTTTCCAATTTTGGATTTTTAGATTCTTCTGATTTTGGTTCTGATAAGAAAATGTTTGATTGAATTGTGAACAAAATCTGTTTTTAAATTAATTTGTTAATTACTTTGAATTGGTTAAGTTGTTATTACAAATAAATACTAATTCCATTGTTGGTTCTTCAAACAAAATGTTTAATTCAGTTTTTTTACAAAATTCCGATTTTGTTATTAAAGAAGAAAACAATTCAGCTTTGTGTCAATAACGACACAAATATTTTTATACTAAAAATAAGAAATAAACATAATCTTATATTGTTGTTAAAGTTTGTTCTAAACATCTTTATGTTCAGTAAAAATAAATAAGTTCATTGATAATTACATCAAATTTTTGTAATGCTATGCTTAACCACACAAAAAAAAATGTTCTATGAAGTTTTGAATGGTGTGTTTCAAATTATATGTGCCTGGAAACGAAAATAAAATAATAAAGTGATACATATCATAAATTACGTTTGATTTATTTTAAACATGAAGATCAAATGCCTGTAGTACACACAAATGAACATTTCAATATATTTATCAATAATTTGCTGAGAAATTGTAAACAAGCTATAAAACTATTTAAGGAAGGGAATTAAAAGCTAACATCAGATGCTGCTGAATTTTCTTTTGAAATTAAATTTTGGGAAATAGGACATCATACTGGAAGTGTTCACCAATCAACAGTTTTTTGGTTCAAGGTATTTTAAATTATAGATATATTAATTTTTGTTTTTCTTTCCTTTGGAATGTCCGGCTAATGTTATAAAAATTTAAGGGATTCCCAAATCCTTGTGTTCGTCTGGGGATAACGTTATCCCGCAGCAATTTTATTTGTATTATCAAAAGTCTCAATACGTGGCTCCGTATCAGGGCCTAAATGCAATACGTGGCGCCGAAACAGGGACTAACTCAATACGTGGCGTTTCGAAACAAAGACCGTGGGTTTTTTTTATATATAGAAATATACTAGGGCGTAACCAACTGGTTATTTTGGCGGTTATTTCGGTATTTTTTTGGATATATTTTTTTTATATATATTTTATTATCGTACGATACGGTAATTTTGCAAATTTTTGGCAAACCTGCTTTGTGTGGAGGTTGCAATTTTGCAAAAATTGTTATTTTTTTTGGATAGGGCGTTGTCAAACCGGTTTGGTTTGAATTAAATAATAATTAATAACAAAATATTTTGTAATAATAATTGGTGGAATTAATTTTTGGGATAAACCAGATATTGGTTTATTTTATATCCTTTTATTTTTATATAACATTTTTTCTGTGTATTTGGGGTGCCCAAATTGTTAGGAATAGATAGATATTTGTTTTTAAATTTTTTATATATAATGTACAACTCAATCAGGAGGCCCCTGTTCCTCATTGTATAATTAGTTAAGACTAATTTTTTTTAATTTTGAAAAAAACCGTTTTGGGACAGCAATTTTTTTGGAGATTGTTTTTTGTGCTGTCATCTGCTTTTAGTAATACTAATTGTTTTTTTATTTGGAAAAAAGAAAACCGTTTTGGGGAAGCAGTTTTTTTTGAAATTTTTTTATGCTACCACGTACATATTGTACATATTTTTGGTATACTATTGTACATATCTTTTGTATATCCTGTACATATTTTTTTTTATATACATAGTACAATTTTTTGTACATAATGTATATTTATATTTGTTTATATATTGTACATATTCTTGGATGATGCAATTAATTTATATATGAAATTAATCGTATGGTTTTTTTGATTGTGGTTAAGTCATGTTTTTATGAGTTTTAGGATGTTATTAACGTAATAAAAGTTAACATCGACCAAACAGTTTTCAACGGTTCTGTATAAGTTTAAATCTTTCGTCACTACTTTCAAAGTATTATTGGTCTGTGTTTATGGAAGTACAATTGGAAATAATTAATTCCCATCAACTTTATAGAGTGAGCCGGATCCAAATCAATATCTCTACATTTGTCATCATAATGATCCGCGGATGTACGTATACATATCTCGTATGAGTCCATTTTAGCTACCACCATTTTTTAAATTATTTTTTATTTGCGATTAATTTTAAAAAATGGTATAAATATAGAAACAATTATTCTTAGCTAACATTTATTTTTTGTTTTGAATACAATAAATAAAGCGAAAGATTTAACCTGAACAAATATATTAGAATTAATAACTTAAAAATTAGTAAGCTTAGTTTTAAATTTAAAACAATCGTAATTTTTTTATAATGTAAATTACCAATTTATTATCTAGTCTGAAGATTAAATTTAATTAATTTCATGTAAAACTTTATTAACACATATTATATATTTCATGTTTCGATTTAGCATTTTTAAATAGGGAATTGTTTGGATTATGGATAAATTATGTAGTATTTAGGTTTATTGATTCACTTTCTCAGCGGTAGGCCTAAAAAGCCATCCATAGAGCTTCACTCTTTAACATTGATGTCGTTCTTAGATCGCCTATGGCCATCGGGGTTATGCGATCGAAGAACATTGGTTTCTTCTCTTCATTCGGCGAGGAAGTTCTCAGGGACGAGGAGTGGTGTTGCTGTGTTTGTACTTAGGTGCAAACCAGTAGTACCATTCTTTGCTCAGAGACTTCTTCGGTGTAATGAAGAGAAGAACCAATTATACTTTGCTTTCAGGATCAGAGGCTTCACCTCATACAAATTCAAAAACTTTCCATTTTTCCACTTAGCTTTTACAATAGAACAATTTTTCATAGAGTTTAGGTTTTGAAATCTGGTGCTCGGGAGCGTTCTTCAACTTTCGCATTAGGTTTAGTTGTAATTTATTTGTAGGTTAAACAAGCACAACTGGGTCAGTAGAAATGGACCTAGTGTCTAATCGTGACAGTTGTGATTGTTTTTATTAGGTTGGGGAGAAACTGTTCTGTAGAATCTGGTCGTTAGGGGCTTTTCTAGTCAGTTCTCACATGCATTGTTGGAGTGGGCTCGCGAACGCGATATTTCAAATTTAAATGAAATGGATATTGTACCATACTTACTTTTTAAATTGTCTCCAGACGAATCTTGATTTTGGGAATCTCTTATATTATTAAATAAAAATAAAATAAATCAAACAAATTTTTCAAAAATTAAATAAATAAAATTTTTATTAAATAAAATAATTTTTTTTTAAATTTAAGTTAATTTTAGGTAACTAAATAAATAATTTTTTTTTTTAAATACGCAATACATCAAGATATAAATAAATATTTTTTATCTTTTTAAAAAAATAAATCAATAAATCAAAGTTAGGACGGTGCATCCAATAAATAAACATTCTTTTGAATATTTTTTATTTTTCAATTTTTTTTAAAAAAATAAATAAACATATTTTAGGGGTGCTATCGTCAATAACTAATTTTAGGTATTTTTGAAAGGAAATCAAGCAACTTTGAGCAAAACAACTAATTCTTTTCTCATTAAAATCTGTCCTTGCGAAAAGAAAATAACTTTTTTCTTTGTGTTTTCAAATTGGGGGTGTTCTGTGTTTTTACTTTTGCGTTTTACATTTCCATCGGTCGATTTTACCGGGCGTATTAATCCACTCAATTTAGTGATATTGTTTTTTTGCTATTGGTTTTGTTATTGTTGTTCGCATTCGGGAATTTTACAACTTATTATATAAAATGTCAAGTCAAATAGACATTGACCATCCATTTTATGGATTGGAACCCAGCGAACTGCAAATTGAATGTCTGGTTCGAGGTGTGGATTTCAGAGGGGTCAATTGGGCAGAGGAACTTCGAAACCACGCGGTACAAGGTTCAGTTCCATTAACTGTATCTCACGCGAGAGATTTGGTAGCTGAGTCTCAAATGGTGGTGCAGGCAGCACAACTAATTGTGGATCAGATACGTAGACTTCAGCCACCGATTAATCAGCCATTCTTAGATGGTCTGGCTAATCGTGTGTTGCACTATACAGGGAGGATGAATAGGTTGGGTTCTCGCGATGATTTGCAAGAAGCCCGCACCTACGCTATCTCCCAATTGTCACGCGCTTGGGATATAATAAGATCGTTGTCGACACGTCCAGTTATGCAGAGTAAACCAGGAGGATCATCTGTACCATCCGAATCGCCTGCGTTTCAGCCAGATGAGAGATCCACTCCAATACCAGTACAGCCAATAACTGATACGATACACAGTTTAAATCGTGGGTATCAACAACAACAAAGACGGGCAGAACAATTACCACCATCGTATTTTCAACAATCAGGTTTAAGAGCGGAGGACTTCGCATTACCACAACTGGGTTCATCGTTCCAAGCTGAACAAATATACATCAATCCGGCATTGGTACAGCAACCTCTGAATTATCAACCGATACCACAGGAGCAGTTACAACAATTTCAAACAAATTATCCACAAGCTCCATTAACAGCACCACCACCATACAACCCACTTCCTCAGGTATCTCGTGTCGCGGCTCCAGCATTGTCACCGGGAGCATACCGAGGGGTACGTAGGAACAATTTAAGTCGTTATGACTCAAATTGGGTTCCGAACTTCACAGGGGATGGTCACTCCCCTGATGTTCATGAGTTTATTCATCGAGTGGAGGTGGCTGCAAGGAGGGACCGTGTGTCCTGGGACGACCTGAGGTCGATCGTTCCACGGTACCTCAAGGCAGCTGCCGATAGATATTATTTGAATTTAACTCATGAATATGAGGAAGTGACTTACTCAGTGCTTAGGGAAGGACTCCTACGCACCTTCGGTACGCTCACCGATGATAAAGCGGTATTACGTGTTCTTTTGAACCGTAAACAGAAAGTCAAAGAGAGCGTTTATGAGTATTTAGTTGAAGTGGGTTCGTTAAATCGGAGATTAGTTCGACCATTTGCTGCAGCTGAATTATTAGAAATCGCTAGGGAAGGACTGAGTGTAGAACTGAAAAACGCTACACTTGCAGCAACAATCACAACTATGGACGAGCTTCGGACATTGTGTCAGAAGTTCGAACGTTTGTGGTCTGCACCAGTCCCAACCAGAATGTCAAACTTAAGGATTAGCGAACTACAGCAAATGGACGACTATGAATCAGAAATAGATCCAGAACAAGATGGATATATTGAAGCTGTGGATACACAACCTAGAAGAATTCTGCAACGACCTGTGATATCATCTGGTAATACTAATCAACCTGGTCCATCAATGTCCAGACAACCAATTGTCTGTTTTAGATGCGGGGTAAATGGACATCGAGCTCCTGATTGTTCTAAAAACAAAATAAAACTGTATTGCTGGAAGTGCAACAAACCTGACGTAATTTATGCAAATTGTTCTTATTGTCACCCGTCGTTAAACTATCGACCGAGAGTACATGCTTCGGGGATGGTACCCTCGGTTCAACAGCCATTGAGCCCGAAGAAAGCGACGAGAGATGTAGGAACACAAGACGATCTACCACCGAAGAAACCAGAATAAAATCATCTAGCACATTTAACTTCCCATCGTTACATCGAACTTATTTTAGACGTCTAGAACGTAACATTAGATATTGGAGGATGAGGAAATTATTTCGTAAAGCTTGTATTTCATCTATCCTTTCAGAAACAAAGGATCCTCGGCCGCGATTGACAATAAGGATTTTGGACAAACATATTTCAGGTCTATTGGATAGTGGAGCGTCAGTCACAATACTTGGAAGAAATTCCTTGGAATTATTGGAATCAGCAGGTACAACTTACCGTAAGTACACTTCGTGTATTCGTACGGCAGATGGTACTGCAAATAAAATTTTGGGTTACATAGAAGTTCCAATAACTGTGAATGGCTCCACTAAACCAATGCGGTTTCATATTGTCCCTGGACTACGAGAAGAGCTCTACCTGGGCATAGATTTCTGGGAGAAATTCGGTATTGTTCCTTCTTTTGTTAGTGAACTGACTCGCACAGAGCTACAAACTTTTAATACACATAACCTCACCACTGATCAGCAACATGAACTGGATATGATCAAGGATTCTTTCCCGTCATTTGAAGTGTCTGGACTCGGAAAGACTTCTTTGGTTGAACATGTCATCGATGTTGGTGATAATGCACCTGTTAAACAGAGGCATTACCCCACATCGCCGGCTGTTCAACTAAAGGTTTATGCCGAACTCGACCGGATGCTTCAAATGGGCGTGATCGAAGAGTCTAACAGTTCTTGGTGCTCGCCAGTGGTTTTGGTACAAAAAGAATCTGGTAAAAACAGATTATGTATTGATAGCCGTCGTGTCAATTCACTAACTAAAAAGGACGCTTACCCACTTCCCTTGATTGATGGCTTACTAGGTCGTCTAAATAGCACAAAGTACATTTCAAGTATTGATCTCAAAGATGCTTTCTGGCAGATTCCTCTGGCAGAAGCATCTAGAGACAAGACAGCCTTCACAGTGCCTGGTCGTCCATTGTATCAATTCCGGGTTATGCCCTTTGGATTGTGCAATGCTCCCCAGACAATGTGTCGGCTAATGCACAAAGTGATACCACATCAATATCACGAAAATGTCTTTGTTTATTTAGATGATCTATTGGTAGTCTCTTCCACGTTCCAGGAACATATGGAATTGCTGTCCAAAGTCTCTTCATTGTTAAGAGCGGCTGGGTTAACAATAAACCTCAAGAAAAGTAAATTTGTTCTGAGAGAGGTGAAATATTTGGGATTTTTGGTCGGTGAAGATGGTTTTCGAACTGACCCTGACAAGGTAAGAGCTGTAGCAGAGTACCCAGATCCATCTACAGTTAAACAAATTCGACGGTTATTAGGTATGGCCGGTTGGTACCAACGTTTCATACCAAACTATGCAAGCGTGGTATCACCGATCACAGACCTATTAAAGAAAAGTTCTGGAAAATTAAAATGGACAGTGGAAGCGCAGACAGCTTTTGAAAATCTAAAAAAATTGCTGACTACAGCACCGGTATTAATTAACCCGGATTATAATAAAGAGTTCTTTATTAGATGCGATGCGAGTCTGACAGGGGTAGGTAGTGTATTATATCAGGTCGACGAGGATGGACAAGAGTGTCCGATAGCCTTCATGTCGAAGAAATTAAATAAAGCTCAACGAAACTATTCTGTTTCTGAGCTTGAATGTCTTGCGGCAATTCTTAGTGTGAAGAAATTCAGGGGCTATGTTGAAGGTCACCGATTTACAATTGTGACTGATCACTCAAGTCTGAAGTGGCTTATGTCACAGAAGGACTTGAGTGGCCGTCTGGCTAGGTGGAGCCTAAAACTCCAACATATGGATTTTACCATTGTCCACCAAAAAGGTACCCAAAATATAGTCCCTGATGCTCTATCTCGTCTTTATGACGATACACACGAGGAATTGACGGAAGCATTAGTACATCACATTAATGAAATTAAAATCGACAATGAAGGTTATCGGCACAAAGAATATACTGATATGATAGCTAAGGTTCGTTCATCACCCAAGGACTTTCCATCTGTTAAAGTCGTGGACGATAAGCTATACATACGTATTGAGCCAAGACCTGATGCAATACCCAACGATGTTCCTGTGTGGAAGCTCTGGATTCCAAAACCGATGACTTTAAGCATGATTCAGAAACATCATAATGATAGTACTGCTGCACATGGAGGTGTTAAAAAGACATTAGAATTACTTCGACGTCTTTATTATTGGCCGGGCATGGCGTCACAGGTACACAACTATGTTGTGTCCTGCGACACATGTAAACAAACAAAAGCCACGAATCAGATATTGCGTCCTCCGATGCAATATCAATTCGAAACAGCACGTCCATGGCAGAGAGTCTATATAGATTTTTTGGGACCGTACCCTCGTTCTACACTTGGGAATACGGTGTTATTGATAGTTCTGGATCATGCTACGAAGTTTGTAATATTGAAACCGCTTAGAAACGCAACTTCACCGAAGGTGAATGCTTTTCTAAAGAATGAAGTGTTTCTTACTTATGGGGTTCCAGAGTTTCTACACAGTGACAATGGCAAGCAGTTCACTAGTAGGAACTTTCAAAGTCTTTTGTCAGATTTCGGCATCAAACATATTAGGACTGGTGTTTATAGTCCACAGAGTAACGCGTCAGAGCGGGTCAACCGATCAGTTTTAGCAGCAATCCGAGCGTTCTTAAAAGGTCAACATACCAAGTGGGATGCACACATTGGTGAAATTGCATATGCACTGCGAGCTGCAGTACATTCCGCGACAAAGTACTCACCGTACTATTTGCTATTCGGTCAACATCCGATATCAGATGGTAACATTTATCATCTGAGGAGATCACTTCACGTGCTGGGTGAAGATATTGGTGAGGAAATCGAACGCTCTGATCACTTGACCATGCTCAGAAATCGAGTACAACAGAACCTGTCTGTAGCTTTTAAGAAATCACAACATCAATATAACCTGCGATCTAAACTACGAACCTTCGAACCACAACAACGTGGTATGTACGGCAGCATCATTTGAGTGACGCTACTAAGAAATTCTCGGCGAAATTGGCTCCAAAGTTCTTACCTGCAATGATTAAAACTAAGATTGGAAATGTACTTTATGAGTGCATAGATATGAGCGGTAAGAATCTTGGAGTTCATCATGCGAAGGATATCAGGGAATGATGTCTTTTCGTTAGGTAGGGTCGTTCCTCTGGCTAGTTGTCGTCGCTGTGGTTCACATCTTCTGGGTCATACTTGCTGGTAGTATCGGGGTGTCAATGGTGCTGACGTTTTGATGGATGGTCGGTCTCAATACTCAGTGGAGTTCCTCGCGGACTTCATGAGTGTAGGGATTGGTCATCGGTCGTGACGCCAGTGGCTGTTGATACTCCGATCCCAGGTACAACTTTTTAATAAATGCAGTTCGGTGGTTTCCTGTCATGAAAGGGATGGCGACGTTTTTTTGTGACTTCAAGATTGAAAGTCTTGCTTAACATCTTGAATTCATGGTTTGTAACGTCGGCTTTATGCTAATTAACATGATAAAACCAATCCCTATTCTTGATCTGACTCAAACACAATCAACATTTCATTTTTCATTTTTCCATTACAATAGTTAAATTTTTCTCCTAACACAGACCAGCTTCTATTCGTACATTAACATAAATATAAGAACGCACTCGTTTTTTTTGTTTGTTCAGTTGTTTGACTTTCTTTTAAAGAAAAAAATAAAAAACGTCAAAAAGAAAATCACATTTTTCCAATTTTGGATTTTTAGATTCTTCTGATTTTGGTTCTGATAAGAAAATGTTTGATTGAATTGTGAACAAAATCTGTTTTTAAATTAATTTGTTAATTACTTTGAATTGGTTAAGTTGTTATTACAAATAAATACTAATTCCATTGTTGGTTCTTCAAACAAAATGTTTAATTCAGTTTTTTTACAAAATTCCGATTTTGTTATTAAAGAAGAAAACAATTCAGCTTTGTGTCAATAACGACACAAATATTTTTATACTAAAAATAAGAAATAAACATAATCTTATATTGTTGTTAAAGTTTGTTCTAAACATCTTTATTGTAAACCTCAAAAATTTTGTAAAAGATTATTTATACATGTAGTAATAGAGATATCAAAGATATCAAAGTATGCCATGACTTCCGGCATCTCTAACTTTTGTTCTTGTTCATAAATTCGTTTAATAAAGTTTGTATTAAAAAACCATCCGACTAACTCGTATTTTATTTATTAGAAATCGTTTAGTTTATAGATCAGAAGTGGGATACTCATCGTCAGTGTGGTGAAATATTTGATTAAATAATTTAATAAAATTTATAAAACAAAGTGTCGTAATAGTTAATTATTAGAAAGATGAATAATAATTAATTTTTTTTTTTCTGGAAAGATTCAATTGTTTTGATTTTTGTTAAGGTTTTGTTTTTTTTTATAAAATGGAAAAAAATTTACGCCGAACGCAATGGACAGTTTTGGAGTTGAAAGATGAACTCAGAAAGAGAAATTTGAACACCGAAGGTAAAAAGCAAGATTTGTTAGAAAGATTATTGTTGGCCGTATTTATGGAACGACAAACAAATGAAAACAAATCTTCAAGTAATGGAGCTTTTATGGGATTTGGAGGGAATGACAAAGTTGATGAAAGAAAGCAAGGGAGCAATGCCGTATTTATGGAACGACAAACAAATGAAAACAAATCTTCAAGTAATGAAGCTTTTATGGGATTTGGAGGGAACGACAAAGTTGATGAAAGAAAGCAAGCGAGCAATCCAGGACATATCTCAGTTTATGAAAGATCAGGATTAAACAACGCACATAATGCTGATGACAATTCTTCGGAAAAATCCAGTCGTGCGTCTTTTAGAACGTTCGACCCGTATTTTACTCACCAGAGAAGTCCTCAAAGTGAAATAGAAAATTTACAAGTGGAAAGAGAAAATTTTGTACGAGAACGAAGTTTACAAATTGAAAGAGATAATTTGGAATGGGAAAGAAATTTACTAGAACGAGAACGGAGAATACTACAATCCAGTGCTCAGGTAAATGTAAATACTCATCGGACTCAACATTATATGTTATCTCCACGTGATGTGATTAATATATTACCTGATTTTGATCCGTCAAACCATCTTGAAAGCCAACCAATTGAAAGCTGACCAATGGATAAGGAAGGTGGAGTCGTTAAGAGAAGTTTATGATATAGATGAAAGATTGATCATGTTAGCATTGGAAGACAAGATGAAAGGTACAGCTGAGTTGTGGTACAATTCTATTTTTGAAAAAGATTTATGTTGGAATAAATTTGTGAAAGAATTTCAAATGAATTTCAAGGACTTTGATAGTGATGCTGACGTATATGAAAGGATTAGAAGTAAATATCGCAATAGGGAGCAAAGTCTATCGGACTACTATTACGAGATGTTAGCGTTAGGAAGGAATAGAATAGATGAGTCATCCATTATCAAATATATAATAAGAGGAATGAACGAACCAAATTTGACATCAACACTCAAAACACAGCGAATTGTAAGTTTAAACGAATTGAAAGACCGAATCGATTGGTATGTGTCAGTGAACGGTATGGACAGGAATATTGAAAGAAGAATATCGAATGATATTCCTAGAAGACGGCAACCATTTGAACAACAACATAGCAGACAACTAAGGGAGAATCCACAAAAACCTACGGAAAGTTATGCACAGCGAAAAAGTCAATGTTATAATTGCTTCGAATCTGGACATATAGCAACTCATTGCCTAAAACCATTGAGAAGGCCAAAGTGTACTGTGTGTTCGAGAATCGGGCATGTTGCGGAAATGTGTTATCAAAGGAAAAATAATACAGGAATGGAAAATCAAGCTGGAAATAATGATAACCAAAAACATTGTTTCAACGTTACAAAATTACCAGTAAAGGATGATATCACAGACGGTTTAACATTAGAAGTAGATACAGATGGAATGTTTAAAGCAGGTATCAACATGAATGGGCAGATGATTCAAAAAGAAATTCTAGCAGACACCGGGAGCGGAGCCAGTTTGGTGAAAGGGAGTATAGTATCTAATGTTGATAGTTTTGCATTTAATAATATAAATTCAAATAACGTAAATGGTGTAAATAATTCAAAAATTAATGTTTTAGGTGAAATGAGATCTGAGATAACAACCAGTGAAGGCGTCTTGAAGGCAAATCTGTTGATTGTTCCAGACAGTACCATGAGTGTGAATGCGTTGGTAGGTAGAGATTTTTTTGAAGAAAATAAAATTGATATTATCAAATTTAATCGGAAATTAAAATTAAATTCAAACCTAGTTTTACAGAATGAAAGCAAAGTTATAGAATGTTCGAACGAAAGAGAAAGTGAGGATGAGTTACAGAATGATATTGTGGTTGTAACTAATCCGGAAGAGTTTGGATTTGATATTAATTTAATGAAAGAAGTTTATACGTGTGAGGAAAGTATGAATGATGTAGAAATAGAATTAGATATAGGGGATAATTTAGAAACGTTGAACTATAAATCTAAAATTGTAGATATTTTTAAAAGGTGTTATAGCGAAAGACAAAAACCTAACGAACCAGCAATAAAATATGAAGTCGAAATAAAGCTTAAGGAAAATAGAACATTTAATGTAAGTCCAAAACGTCTCAGTATGTATGAAAGAACCGAATTAAATAAAATTATAGAAAAACTGTTGGAAACCGGAGTAATTAGGGAAAGTTATTCAAACTATAGTAGTCGTGTGGTATTAACCAAAAAGAAGGATGGATCCTTTCGTATGTGTGTTAATTATCGACCCTTAAATCGTATAGTCGAACAAAATCATTTTCCTTTACCAGTCATAGAGGATATAATTGTAAAATTGCAAGGGCGGAAATATTTTACATGTCTTGATCTTAAAAATGGGTTTTATCACATTGATATCGCAGAAGGATCTAAAAAGTATACTTCATTCGTAACTGAGGACTGCCAGTACGAATTTAATAAACTTCCCTTTGGATATAAAAATTCCCCATCTTCATTTGTTAGATATATTTATAAAGTTCTAGTTGAATTAATTAAATCCGGGAAAATTATAGTATTTATGGATGATATACTTATCGCTACAGAAAGTATTGAGGAACATTTGTTAATTTTATCAAAATTGTTACAAATCTTATCTGACAATTTTATGTCACTCCAATTAAGAAAGTGTAAGTTTTTAAAAACAAATGTTGAATACTTAGGATATAATTTATCACAAAACCAAATTACAATTAGTGACAAACATATAGAGTCAATTAAAAATTACCCTATTCCGACGGACGCTAAGAGTTTACACAGATTTATCGGGCTCGTAAGTTATTTTAGAAAATTTGTTAATGGGTTTAATGGAATAGCATCCCCATTGTACAATTTATTAAAGAAAGAAAACGTATTTAAATTTGAGATAGAGCAATATGATGCATTTGAAAGGTTGAAAGAAGCTTTGATAAGGAAGCCTATTTTGAGCATCTATTCAGCATCTGCTGAAACACAGTTACATACAGATGCTTCAGCAAGTGGGTTTGGTAGTATTTTGATACAAAAACAGGAAAGTGATGGGAAATTTCACCCTGTTATGTTTTATAGCAGAAAGACTACGGAAGCTGAATCGAAATTGCACAGTTTCGAATTAGAAACTTTGGCAGTTGTATACAGTTTACAAAGGTTTAGAATCTACCTTTATGGTTTAAGTTTTTCCATAGTGACAGATTGTCATTCACTTAAACAAACTTTAGGGCGTAGAGACATTAATGCGAAAATTGAAAGATGGGCATTATATCTAGAACAGTTCGATTATGAAATAATTCATAGACCTTCCGATAAAATGCGGCATGTAGACGCGTTAAGTAGAGTTCACGTTTATATTATAGACGAAATGAGAAAGGATTTATTCCTCGAAAGAATTTATATCAACCAGTTGAAAGACGAAAGAATAAGAAAGATGAAAGACCTGGTTGTTGATATAAAATTGAAAGGTTATGAAATACGAGAAGGCATAATTTATAGAAAGGATCGAGAACGTTTGCAATTAGTCGTACCAGAATCAATGATAGAAAGTGTTATTTATAAATATCACAATGATCTGGGACATTTCGGAATAGATAAAGTATGCAATTTAATTAGGAAGAGTTTCTATTTCAAAAACATGAAAGACAAAGTAGGGAATCATATCAAAAATTGTGTAACATGTATTGTGTACAATCCTAAGCCTTCGTCAATTGAAGCACCATTACATAACATTGATAAAGGTGAAAATCCCTTTGATACGATCCATGTTGATCATATAGGACCTTTAGAGAAAACCAATGGTCAAAATATGCATGTGTTTACTATTATTGATTGTTTTACAAAGTACATAAAATTGTATGATACAAAAACCACTAGTACAAAAGAATCGCTTAAACATTTAAAATCATATATTCTGATATATAGTACTCCTAGACGGATTATATCAGATAGAGGGTCTGGTTTTACCGCGGGAGCTATGAAGAATTTTATGAACGATCATGGCATCAAGTTTGTTTTAATAGCTACGTCTTGTCCACAGGCAAATGGACAAATGGAAAGATACAATCGAACATTAGTTCCATTGTTGAGTAAGCTTACAGAAGAGCGGAGACTAGACTGGGACAAAGTGTTGAATGATGCTGAGTTTATGTTAAATAACGTACCTAACGATGCAGTGAAAGAAGTACCTGCAAAATTGCTATTTGGTATTACTCAAAAGAGAAAGATTGAGCAAAATGTTATAGACTATTTAGAAAATTTAAACATAGAATCTCGCAATTTGGAAAGTATGCGCAAACAGGCTAGTGACAACATAATTAAGAAACAGGCATATAATAAAAATTATCATGATTCGAAAATTAGAAAAATAGTTAGATTTAATGAAGGTGACCTTGTCGTAGTGAGAGATCCACACAATGAAGGAGGTAATAGTAAGTTGAAGAATAAGTTTCGAGGACCTTATGAAGTTAAGAAAGTATTAGATTTAGATAGGTATGTGGTGTGTGATATTGATGGGTATCAAGTTTCAGGGAGAAGATACGAAGGTATTTTTGACACAACAAATTTGAGAATGTATCAGAAATATGGTAATGTCAATGGGAACGAATTATTGGAATTTTCTGAGGAAGATTCGAATAATGAAGAAGACAGAGATGGATTCAAGGGCTTTTAAAGTTGTTGTTACAAGAAATCATTTTATTGAATTTAAATTAGTTTGTATAATTGTTTTAAATTGTTTCATTGAAAAAAAAAGTCAATTATTTTAAATATTTTATTGTCTATTGTGGTCAATAGAAGGAATCAGGTTGACCGAGCTGTAAACCTCAAAAATTTTGTAAAAGATTATTTATACATGTAGTAATAGAGATATCAAAGATATCAAAGTATGCCATGACTTCCGGCATCTCTAACTTTTGTTCTTGTTCATAAATTCGTTTAATAAAGTTTGTATTAAAAAACCATCCGACTAACTCGTATTTTATTTATTAGAAATCGTTTAGTTTATATTATGTTCAGTAAAAATAAATAAGTTCATTGATAATTACATCAAATATTTGTAATGCTATGCTTAACCACACAAAAAAAAATGTTCTATGAAGTTTTGAATGGTGTGTTTCAAATTATATGTGCCTGGAAACGAAAATAAAATAATAAAGTGATACATATCATAAATTACGTTTGATTTATTTTAAACATGAAGATCAAATGCCTGTAGTACACACAAATGAACATTTCAATATATTTATCAATAATTTGCTGAGAAATTGTAAACAAGCTATAAAACTATTTAAGGAAGGGAATTAAAAGCTAACATCAGATGCTGCTGAATTTTCTTTTGAAATTAAATTTTGGGAAATAGGACATCATACTGGAAGTGTTCACCAATCAACAGTTTTTTGGTTCAAGGTATTTTAAATTATAGATATATTAATTTTTGTTTTTCTTTCCTTTGGAATGTCCGGCTAATGTTATAAAAATTTAAGGGATTCCCAAATCCTTGTGTTCGTCTGGGGATAACGTTATCCCGCAGCAATTTTATTTGTATTATCAAAAGTCTCAATACGTGGCTCCGTATCAGGGCCTAAATGCAATATATATATATGAAAATACATTACATAACACTTTTTTTCTCATTACGTTACACTTTTTGTACTAATCAATTTACATGTCATGGATAGTGTGATGTAATTGATATTTACTGTGATAGGAGTAGAAAAATTAACATACCGATTGAACGCAAATTTGCCCTTGGTATTCAATGCGAACAAACCAGAAAAATGATAATAGTAATGTTTATCACCAGTTCAGAAGTTAACAAAGTTCAACAAAATTATACTTAACACGCCAATTTTCGTTTTATTATCTTTTTTACCCTGAATGTGTGATAAAGATGTGTTTACAAATATAATACGTCACTCCAAATCCAAATAATGTTTATGCGTAACGTTGTTCAGTCAGTTTAATTTGATTTAATCAAATTACTAAATTTAGATCTTTCAGTTTAAAATTTAAATAGTGTCGATGTCATTTGAATAGCTGGGAACTAAACCAAATTATACAAACTATTTATATGCTCTATTCTGAGCAAAGACGCACAAAACCAGCAATTGAACACTCATTCACCTGTGTTACACTTAATCAAAACCGTTATAGTAAATTTGCTAACTCTTTTGCAAACGACATTTTATCCAATTCATAAAAACATTTATTTAAAATTATCGCCTACTGTTACTGAATGTTTGTTCTAAAAAATGTTTTTCTTTCTTCTTAATAAATTCTTATTACATTTGTGATTGTACAAGAAATATAATGTGGGATTGTTTATCATTTAAATCAAATTTCAATAAGTATTGATATATAAAGGAGTTTGGTACGGTCGATTTTTATTTAATCCAATTCTACCACTTTATTCATATTTCCAACAGACACGCTTATCGTAAAATAATAATTTCAAAATTTTCAATTATTTCAATTACTTTTTAACATTAAAATCATAAGATTAACTTAAAATCTATATCAAATATCAATGGTTTAAATTTGCTTTTAATTCTCGAAATTAAGAAGGCGATTTGAAAGTAAATAAAAAATAAAAACAAATATGATCGTGTCAACATCCCACTTGAATTTTAGCATTAAAAAATTCATTCATAAATATATTGAAGTAAATAACCATAATCTCAAAAACAATATCACACGTAAAGATTTTTATTCTAAATTTTCACAAAAAACTGTCAGATTAAAAATTATTAATATTTCTTAAGAGATGAAACCAAACAAATTCCATAGGAATTATTCTTCACATAACCGACTTTTTTCAAACCGACAAATTTCAAATAAAAAAATCATTGTGTAAAAGCGGCTTTTTTTCTAATTAATTTTTCTACTCACCGCTTGACAGCTGAAGGCGTTTCATTTCAGTATATTTTCAATTTATCAGGGCGTATGTGTTTATAAAAAGTTATTCAATTTATTTATTTAAAATTTGTTAAAAATTCCAACATATGGCTAATTTAAATGGTAAGCTTTAATCTTTAAATATAATAGCTTTTTAAATATATTAAAAAAATTAATTATATGTTTTATTTACCCTTTTAAAATTCAAAAAATATTTCATATGTTTTGATTTGATCCAAGAAAAAAAGAAGTCTTCCTACTTTTTTTTTTCAATCCGCCATTCTTTTTTTATTTTTTTTTAATATTTTGCAAATTATTTTTGTGTGAAATAAAACATCTTGAATTATGTTTTTATAGTGATTTTTTATTATTTTTAGTTTTGTTTATGAAATTTGATTTTCTATAACTGTGAATGTACTCATTTTTTACAAGGAAATTCAATTTGCTGTGTCAACAAATAAAATAAACAAAAACAACTACCCAATTTTGGCAATTTAATAGAAAAATATTACTTATTTATAAAATATACATAAAAATTTTAACTAATAACTAAAGAACAGTGAAAAATTTGATTTGTTGTTATTCTAACAAAAATAATTGTTTAAAAACATTAAAAATCAATTATGTGCATTTATAGAAGAATGTTTATGGATCTTATAATTTGAATTATAGTTTGTTCCAGTAATTAGGGATGAACTTATTGTTAAACAATTAAAATAAGAAAAAAATAAAACTCAAAGGCCATTGAACCATAATTAAAGATGAATTTTTATCAATTCCTTGAAGCTGATAGCGTTGTTAAGATAGGGATTTTGCGCGGAACGTATTTGCTTTTCATATATGTACATATGTAGAAACTATTCATATTTTTTAGTATTTTAACTTGTGTTTAAACGACATTAATTTCAAATAAAATTTGTTTTTGTGGCACTTGTATCTTCTTCTTCAGGTTCCTATCCGATTACGGATGTTGGTTACCAGTGACTTCAGACGAACTTTATCTTTCGCAGTTCTAAACAGTTCCATCACGGTTATATCACACCACTCAGCAAGATTCATGATCCAAGATATGCACCTTCCTCCTCTGCATCTGCGACCGACTGCCTTGCCTTGTATGACAACTTGGAGCAGGTTGTACATATCATTTCTCATGATATGACCTAAGTAGCTTAGCTTTCTTTAATCGTGGATATCAACTGTTTATTAGCACCCATTCTTAAAACCTCAACGTTTGAAATATGATCACTCCATTTAATTTTTAATATTCTTCTGTAAAGGCCAGGTTTCAACACCATACAGCAATACAGACCATACATATACATAACACTTATGCATTTTAATTTTATGTTTACCTCATTTCTGCAAAATATACTGCTCATGTTGTTGAATGCTGCACGAGCTTGCTCCACCCATGCATTGATTTCATTTCGATTGTTTGCTGTACATTGTATTATTGTTCCTAAATATCTAATTTTCTAGACCCTTTCCAACACAATACCATTTAACTTTAGACCATCGTTTACGACATGATTTCTGCTGAATACAACATATTTAGTTTTATTTAAATTAACTTTCATATTGTAATCTTCGCAACACTTGTCCTTTCTTGTAATTCTTTGATATTAGCCGCAAGTAATACCGCATCATCATCAAATCTGACATTATTTATTATTCTTCTATTTATCCGAATACCCGCGCCGCTCTTTGTAATAGATTCATTGAAAATGTATTCTGAATAAACATTAAATAATAACAGCGATAAAATGCAACCTTGTTTCACACCATTTTGAATTTCTATGTTTTCGGTTAAGCCGTCCTCTGTGCTCACTACTGCCACCTGTTTACTATATAAATTGACGATAATTCTTAAATCTTTATCATTATGATTTACTTTATCAAATGCCTTTTCAAGATCGAGCCTCGAGAGCCTCTCGAGTACCTAGGGCATTTCTAAATCCGAATTGCGTGTCATCAATATCTAGTTCTAAGATTTTATAAATTCTTACATGAATGATTTTTAAGAACAGTTTTAAAGTGACACATTAGGCTGATAGTACGATAGTCTGAGCAAGTAGACGCATTTGGTTTTTTTGGTAGGAGAATAAATGTTGATATCAGCCATTCTTCAGGGATGTTCCCCGTATCATAAATTTTATTGAATATGTTGGTCAGTAATGTAATGCCTTCATCATCTAATAGCTTGAACAGTTCATTAGGAATCTTAGAAATCTAATCAGGGCCAGTTGCTAGTCGCTCCATGGTGTTTCTTATGACAGCTCTTACTTCATCTTCCATAATTGGAGGACCTGTTACTGCTGTTCCTGCATTAGTTGTATTATATTTCGAATCACTGAACAGCTCAGTAACATACTCTTTCCATCGTTCAGTTCTCATTTCTGGATACGCTAAGATTTTTCCATTTTTATCTTTCAGGTTACCATTTATATTTTTTTCTTTTTACCGGTGACTAGCTTTACTTTTTTGTGCAGTTTAAAACTTGATCATTTTTAATGGAGGTTGTCGGAGGTTGTTTTTAAAATAATACCAACAGATTGTTTCCAAGCCGGGTTTTTAGGTTCTCCATCTAGTTCAAAATCGTCAACAACGTCTGGTTCAGTAGAATATTATGAAATTTTGTATGCTCCCGAGGATTACATGGTAAATGGGCGTACTGCGACCCAAAATATCTATTGCACTCAGATATTTTGATCTCAGAACACACCCTCCAAACCTGCCGACGTTAGAAACTTAAGAATATGGAAAGGTTTCAATGCATGCATTGAAATTCGGTTATTATTCGGTTATCATTATTTCGGTCAATAAATACATTACGCTCCTAAATGGCAACATCTCATGCTAGTCAACTGTTTACACTCTTTGAGAAGGTGAACTAGGGTCTCTTCCTTCAGGTGATAATATCTACATTTAACCGCCACCTCCATCTCGAACCCATTACCTCGATCGTAGAATTCAGAATAGTTGTGGCCCAACAAAAAGCAGGTTAGATCTGATTTTGCTAGTCTGTTGACTTCTCCACTATCAGGGATATCTACATGATCACGTTTCCAGTACACTTATTTTGTTACTTGCTTTTTGCTCGTTAAGTTTGTCCACACAGTTCAACTATTTTGGATGTAATGGTGCATGCGCTTAATGGCGATCCTCTACGTCTTGCGATAGTTTTCCTTCAGGCTTAACTTTTAGCATCTTTCGATTGCGTCGGCAGAGGAAGACCTGGAAGGGAGAGTATATGCACGCTGATTTAGTGTATTTGTTTATTGGTTCAACACCTCTGCACAGACACCTACCTTGGTTCTAGAAAAATCCGTATACCGTTTGATTACATACTCAGCTGGTGCGTTGTTGCCTGACTTCTCCACTCTGTTTATTGCTTAACATCGATGTGTATTTCATTCCGAAATTGAACTGCTGAACCATTTCAACCTTTTGGTACTCAAGCCAGGGGTTTTATCTGTTCAGTATCGTTCGATGGTTGGACTCGATTGTCTTTCCTTTGCCTCGATTGTCTTGCTTTGCCTTACTAACTAAATCTCAGGTTGGTCGCCTGGTCTATACTCTAGGTACATACAATTTTAGAGTATATATAAATATAGAGAGAACTCTTTTGTCTTGTTTTTCAATGTTTCTATTTACTACCACCAACTTTTTCATTAAATTATAAATTAAAAACAATTCTAAATTTAAAATGCCAAAAAATATTAAATTTTTTCTTTATAACTGTCTAATTTTTATAAAATGAATGACAATAACTAGGAGAGTTACTTAAATTTAGTGAGTTATTTCCAGTGGTTATTTAAGTCAAATATTTCATAAAGGACAAGGAATATTTTCTAAGAACATGAAGAAATATTTAAGCTGTGTAATTTTTATTTTGTGAATAATTAAATATTTCTTTAAATTTTGAAATTTTTTTTTAATTCTTTGTATTTCTTAAATTACAAAAATTTGTTAACAAACTTTTTTCATTGATGGAATTTCAAAAAACTATATCTGGTTATACAGCAATCAAAATCTCATTGTTTTTTCTTTTCTTTTTTCACAACCGCAGGGAGCGAGAAACTATTATTTTTTGGTGGTTAGGTTTTCTCTAGTAGATTTAAAAGTCATGTAACATGTTTTTTAAAGTTGGGCAAAGTGTATGAGGATGTGATAGTTGATTACTTCTATTTCCCTAAAATTTTCAGGGTATATTAGCAGTATTATGATAAGAAAAAGTGCAATTTACCACCTCTTAAATCTAACGCGGTTGACTTTGAATAGAATATTTTTTTAAGGTTTTTAAGGTTAGGGACAAAAAGATGGCTTCTGTTATATCGTTACGACATAAACATGCAAAAGTTACGATGGCGTAAACGATATAAATATTTAATTATTACATTTGGCAACACTAAATGACAAGAAGTTTCTTGAACAAATTTTGTAATACTTCATTCGTACATTAACTATAGTGTTGTGCACATTTATATGAATAAAATACATTACATTTAATTACGTGTTTTAATTAATACAAAGTCTCTTCCGAAATATAATAAAGTGGCGACGAGATGGATACGAATTAAAAAAAATTCAAAATAAAAGATACGAATCATCATAAATCAAAAGTACGTATTTGATTACAAAAAAATTTACATATTTTTTTTATTGCGTCATTCTAATTTACGAATTTACAAATTCACAATGGCTGAAAATAATACGCAACAAATGCAAGGCATATTTACAATTGAAATGTTTGATAAAGCAAAAACAAAATGGATGCGCTGGGTGGATCGCTTAGAAGGCGCATTTGCAATTTTTAATGTAAAAGATCAAGCAACAAAAGTTCACCTTTTATTACATTACATGGGACAAGTTTCATACGATATAATTTGCGATAAATTAGCACCGGAAAAACCTCAAACAAAAAAGTTTAAGGAGATAGTTGATTTACTTGAAGCTTACTACAACCCAACTCCACTGGAAATCGTGGAAAATTTTCGGTTTCACTTAAGCAAACAAAAGGAAAACGAAAATGTTAATGAATTTCTAACTACATTGCGGAAATTGGCAATAAATTGCAATTTGGGAAATTATCTGGAAACTGCGCTACGTAATCAGTTCGTTTTTGGATTGAAAAATACCATAATAAGAAACCGATTACTTGAAATACGAAATCTCACTCTTGATAAAGCTGTTGAAGTTGCAACATCGATGGAGTTATCACAGCAAGGAAGTGCGGAAATACAAAACCAGAAAGCAGATACCAATTTACGGGTTCATCATATGCAACAAAAAAGTGAATCAAACAAAAGTGCTCAAAATTACAACTACAAACAACAACAACCATTTAAGCAAGGTATAAAACAATTTAATAATTCATCTAATTTTAAAAAAACCAAACGTTATCGTTGTGGGCTTGAAACACATCTAGCAAATCAGTGCACTCATATAAATTCAAAATGTACGAATTGTAAAAAAAAGGGGCACCTAGCTTCTGTGTGTCTCAAGGCCGCAAGAAATAAAAATAATAATAAATTAAATTTCGTGGAAGATGAACCGTACCAAGAAATCGACGAAATTCATAATATTGAAGATGAATCAGTACAAATAGTTGAAAGTTTTAACAATATTAATAATTGCCCAAATCGTTCAAAATTTTGGATTAAATTAAATGTAAATAGTTTAAGATTAACATTTGAAATCGATAGTGGCTCTCCTGTCACAATTATTAATGAAAATGATAAAAATCAATATTTTAACTTGATAGATTTAAATAAAACAGATATCGATCTGGTAAGTTATTGTAATTATAAAATTCAGGTTCTGGGTTATTTAAACGTCAATATTTTATACAAGAACCAAAATAAAATTTTAAAATTATATGTGGTCAAGTCTGACAGACATCCATTGCTTGGACGCGAGTGGCTTCGGGAATTAAATATTAATTGGAATCAAATTTTTGAAAATAAAATTAAAAACGATCCTAATCAATATAATTCGATAAATACAATATCGAAATTTGATCGCGAAACTATGCTTGAAAATTTAATTATTCGTTATCCGAATGTATTCGATAAAAACATCGGGAAAATTTCTAATATACAGGCCAAGTTAGCCATCAAACCCAATACAAATCCCGTGTTTATTAAAGCGCGATCGGTTCCATTTTCTTTAAAAGATGCCGTTGAAGCAGAATTAAATGATTTGGAAGCTAACGGTGTCATAAGTAAAGTCGACTATAGTAGATGGGCGACGCCAATAGTACCTGTTCGCAAAGCTGAAAATAAAGTTAGGTTGTGTGGTGACTATAAAATCACACTTAATCCAAATTTAATAGTGGATGAACATCCACTTCCAACTATTGAAGAACTATTTGCGAATATGGCAGGCGGCGATAAATTTACTAAGTTAGATCTCACTAAAGCTTATTTACAACTGGAAATTGCTCCAGAAGACCGTGAAGTTTTAACTTTAAGCACACATAAAGGCTTATACCAGCCGAATCGTTTAATGTACGGAGTCGCATCAGCGCCTGCAATATGGCAACGACACATAGAAATTATACTACAAAATCTACCAGGAGTCAGTGTATTTTTAGACGATATAAAAATCACTGGTCCTGATGATACTACACATTTTCAAATAGTTGAAGAAGTTTTTAAAAGACTTAGTTCTTACAATATTCGAATTAATCTAGACAAATGCGAATTTTTTGCGGAGAAGATAGAGTACTGTGGATACACCATAGATAAAAATGGTACTCATAAATCCAAAAGTAAAATAGATGCCATACAAAATATGCCAGTACCACAAAATAAAGATCAAGTACGAGCTTTTGTTGGCCTCATTAATTACTATGGACAATTTTTCAAATCGCTTAGTACATTGATCTATCCAATTAATAATTTATTGAAAAATAATATAGAATTTAATTGGGATCAATCTTGTAACAAAGCATTTAATGAAGTGAAACATCAGATTCAATCTGATGAATATTTAGTACATTACAATCCTAAACTACCGCTTCTCCTTGCTACAGATGCTTCACCATATGGTGTTGGAGCAATTCTCAGTCACGTATATCCTGACGGCTCCGAAAAGCCAATTCAATACGCTAGTCAGACCTTGAACAGTACACAACAACGCTATTCACAAATTGATAAAGAAGCATATGCGATAATTTTCGGCATTCGAAAATTTTATCAATTTGTTTATGGACGAAAATTTATTCTTATCACGGATAATAAGCCGATTATACAAATTTTTTCTCCAAACAAAGGTTTACCTACTTTGTCCGCATCCCGTATGCAACATTATGCTATTTTCCTTCAATCATTCGAATATGAAATTCGCTATCGGGAGACCAAAAAACATGCTAATGCAGACGCTATGTCAAGGTTACCGTCGGAAGATTTTTCTTCAAGTATAGAAGAAATTGACATAGTAGAAGTAAACATGATAGAAACATTACCTATCACTGTCCAAGAATTAGCGAAAGCTACGTTAGCTGATAAAGAATTATCAAATTTAATTCAAGGATTAAAATACGGACGAATTGTTAAATCTGAAAATCGTTTTGGCATTGGTCAGGATGAATTTACATTACAACAAGATTGCTTATTAAGAGGCATTCGAGTTTACATTCCGAAAATCTTGCGATCTAAAGTCCTTGATGAGCTGCATACGGCCCATTTTGGAATCACAAGAATGAAATCACTTGCTCGTGGCTATTGCTGGTGGGAGAATATCGACAAAGATATTGAAAATATGATTAAAAATTGCTCGATTTGTCAACTTAGACAATCGAATCCTACCAAAACTCCTCCTCATTGTTGGGAAACAGCAACTGAGATTTTTCAAAGAGTACATTGTGATTTTGCTGGACCATTTATGGGAATTTATTTTTTTATCTTGGTTGATGCGTTCTCTAAATGGCCGGAAGTAAGAATTATACGAAACATTACTACAGATACTACAATTAAAAATTGTCGTGAAATTTTCAGTACATTTGGAATTCCATCGGTACTAGTTTCCGATAATGGAACACAATTTTTATCTAATGAATTTCAAGAATTCTTTAAGATGAATGGAATTGTACATAAATTAGCTGCACCTTACCATCCAGCTACAAACGGACAAGCTGAACGCTATGTACAAACCATTAAAGACAAATTAAGTTCTCTGGATACGACAAACATAAATATTCATAGTAAATTATGTAATTTATTATTAATGTATCGTAAGATGGTACATCCAGCGACTGGTAAATCACCATCTATGCTAATGTTTAATAGACAAATAAAAACACGGATTGACTTATTAATACCAAAGAAAATTTCTAATGTGAAGGAAGAGATAACACATAAAAGTATTCGTACTTTAAATCTTGGTGATAGAGTAATAGTAAGAGAATATCTATCTAAATTCACTAAATGGAAATTCGGTACTATTGTAGAAAAATACGGACATCTACACTACCTGATAGAGTTAGATGACGGTCGAAAATGGAAAAGACACATTGATCAAATACGATCAGTTGGTCCTAACGCAGGATCAGAATCGAAAAATAGTTCTGCAGGTACAGAAATAAATACTGAATTAAGCAGAGAATTTATTGATGAAATGTCACAAAACCCTTTAACTGATCTATCGGATATTTCCCAATCTTTATCTCAGCCAAATGACACTCCAAGCGATACTTCACCGACTTTGTCCACAAATAATGATTCAATTTTATTGAACCAAAATAAGACAGATGTCGATTTATCTTGTGATGGTTCTGAAGTCCAAGACAAAATGAAAATTCATATTGAGCCGAGAAAATCAAACCGAAATGTAAGACCACCACAGAAATTAAATTTATAATGCTAAACTATTTCAAAACTAAAAATAATAACTATTAGATATATTTTATTATTAAAACCAATTCTTATAATAATTAAATTAAAATAAAAGAAAAACAAATATTGTTTGTTTTCAAAAATTTGACATTTAATTAAAATTGGAATTTAACCAAATTTAAATTACCCTACAAACAATTATTTGTGTTGAATAAAATATTTAAATTAAAGGTTGATTCTGATATTTTATGCAGATAATAATTGAAGAAATTAAATTTTGATGAATGTTAAATAAAAGTAATTGAATTAAAATAATTTATATTTAATTGGAGATATACATCTGATTTCTTTATATCATAATAAATATGTAATTTTGAATAAATATTATAATAATGTATTTGAATAAATTTAAGGGGAAAAGAACTGTTATATCGTTACGACATAAACATGCAAAAGTTACGATGGCGTAAACGATATAAATATTTAATTATTACATTTGGCAACACTAAATGACAAGAAGTTTCTTGAACAAATTTTGTAATACTTCATTCGTACATTAACTATAGTGTTGTGCACATTTATATGAATAAAATACATTACATTTAATTACGTGTTTTAATTAATACAAAGTCTCTTCCGAAATATAATAGCTTCTAACTCAGAAAAAAGATTATATTCGTATTCAGCAAGCAAAGATACATCAGAAAATTGTTTCAGTTAAATGATATGATGAATTTAACAAGTGTTTTAATCGAAAAAAACTATTATTTCATGTTAAGGTGGTTGACTTGCAGTCGCCGTATTGGTCCACCATTTTGAATTTTAGGAAAGTGCTAAGTAAGAAAATGTCAAGCGTGAACGTGTATTTATGTCGCCACATGAATATACGACACTTACACAGGTTGATAGTATAGCACCGTGCTATCGTCTGCGTATCAGACTACTATGCGGTTGGGGTATTTGCTAGTATGCGGTTGGGGTAATTGCTTGGTACATAGAAAGATGGTGGATTCTAATCGATATCGAAAACAATGGGTTCCAGCACCCAAACTGTCCTGAAGTATCCGGTCGAAGTTCATCGAATTTCACCACATCATACCATCCAGACGTTTTGCCGCTAGTATGACAGTCTTGTCTCGTATGATTGCTCCGTGTTCTTCATAAAGATTGAAATAATTTTTATTCCATCTTGCACAATTTACATCAATAATATAGCAATTTGCATCACTACAGCTAACATCAACAAGCCCCTAGCATAGTCAGATCCTGTTCCGTTTTGTATATTACAAGTCAACTGTAACGGAGAATTTTCTAACGGACTAAATTACACATTTCATGAATCATGAGGGTATTATGTAGATAAGAGTATTAATCAATTTTCAAGAACTTCTCAAACCTAGTAGTAGACTACGGCTTACATGAGGCTTATGAAAACTATGTTTTTAAAACATTTACAATTCAGTGATCAAGCCCAAAACTAAGCTCTAGCGTTTTAAATTAGTGGTTATGGTAGAGATTTTGTTATTTGGTTTCTATGTTACTCATCAATATTTTTTGCAGATTTATGTGATCGTTCATTTTGTAGTGAAAAAAAACAAGAAATTTTGTTAGAAGTGATAAACCGAATGAAAAATGGAGTACAGAATTATATCGATTCTTTTCGAAAACTGACCAATTTTACCTTACCATTTTCATTAATAGGTTTCTCTTCGTCCTGATCCAGACGATGCATCAAATTATTATGCAAGCAATTGAATATCAATTCTTTATTCAATTTTATACGCATTTAGGGACGCATTTAGGGTTTTTGTCGATCTGTAAATTTGGTTTTAATTTTTGATCTACGAGCGTGACCACTCTGCGTACTCCAGTCCCTGCTATTTGTATAAGAGTTAACCTGAGATATCAAAAATAATGGTAATATCCATGTCAAATAGATGTCAATAGCCAAGGCGAAATCTCGGGGTGCTGGCGGATGATATTTATTTAGTCAACGATAGCATCCTTAATCTTAGTTAAGGAATTTTCCTTGATAATGGCACGCTTTTGCTTGGTCTATGAAACGAACCTTCATTTATAAATGTATATGTGGACTTTAATTATTAACGAAAACTGTGGGTTAACAGCTGGGTTATTGGTAATGGTAACCTAATTTTAGTTTTTGAAAAATTATCTTTTACCTCTTATTTTATTTTTATTTGCCCGATGCTTTATTTTATTATGTAATAAGCTTTATTTATTGTTTAGTTATCTATTTCTTAAAAAAAAGCAGATAACACAACAAATTGCCGCCGTCAACACCTCCGAACGATTGTTGTTGTGGGACCTAGGTCTTAAAAAGTTTGTATTCATTCCCCAGTATGTGTTTTTTTAAAGAAATGAATAACTAAACAATAAATCAGGCTCTGGTTGGGGTAGTAGTTATATGGCGTAATTTTATATGGCAAACTTGATCAGGACCTGATGCAACTATCCCAATCAGGGCCTGATTGGGCAAAAGCGTTACGCTTATGATCAGGGTCCAAACGAACTAGTTCAAACCTGATCAGGGTCCCATTGGTGCCCAACAAATTAATCAGTTACTACTTCTACAAATTCAGATTTCAGACATTGTACCAAAATTGGTTCACAAAAAAAGATGTGTGAATAGTCCTAAAACTAAAGTTTCATCAAAATAGTTGAAAGTTGTTGTGTCGATTAAAACCTTAGTATAAAGGTTTATTTATAGCTCAGAAGTTGAAAATTTATTCATAGCGTAGAAGTTGAGAATTTTACTAGCCTAGAAATTTCTACCTGCTTAATATTTCTATTGAACAATGAACATAAATGCAAATTCAAATTTACCTTTCTTCGCTAAAACGTGTGCCATCATTAGTTTAGGAAATTCAGCTATATATACGAATATATGCGTTCCTTCTGGGAAATTAGTTGAACAAATTGGCTTTGTATCTCCATTCTATTAGGTAGCCACTGATAGGTTGCTGTTAAAATTTATTTCCAGACATACAAGGGAGTTTCAATAAGGTCGGTAAATCAATATGAAATAACGATATTAGAAATTTCTAATTATTTTTTTTTAATTCCTCTATTTATTTTACCGACAAAAAAAAGTTTCATGCAAATCAATTGTTTCATTTAATTTTTGTGACTGATTTAATAAACACGTGTTTTGAAAATAAAAAAAAAATGGAAAATATGGAACATCCTGCTGTGATTAAATTCCTTGCAAAGGAAAATAATGCTTCTAAGGATATCGAAAGACGGATGAAAAATGTTTACAAAGAATCTAGTTCTTCTTATAAAACAATAACGAAGTGGGTCCGTCTATTCAAACAAGGTAGAGAGGTTTTGACTAGAAGACGACGCCCCCAGCGGAAGACCAGCAGACGCTGTTACAGAAATGGTCATTTTAACCGAGGATCTTATATTGGGAGACAGCCGAATCCCGTTTCAAAATTAAGTATGATATTAAATATATCTATTGGCTGTGTTAGCACCATTTTACATGATCATCTTAAGCTGTCAAAAGTTAGTGCAAGGTGTGTTCCCCGAATGTTGACTATGGAACAAAAAAAAATCGAGTGGAAACTTCAAAGGTAATTTTAGAAATGAGTTAAGACGATCCGGATAAATTTATAAACCAGATAGTCACCGGTGATGAAACGAGGATTCATTACTATGATCCAGAGTAAAAACAGGAATCAATGCAATGGATAGCACAGGCCAATCCACCACCGAAGAAGTTTAAGGTTCAATCATCTACGGGAAAGATAATGGCAACAATTTTTTGGGATGCTGATGGAATTTTATTGATTACCTCATATCACCACATTAACAGGGTCTTATTACGCACGGCTTTTACAAAAATTGAAAAATGCTATCAGGGAAAAACGACGACGTAAAATCAAGCAAAAAATATTGCTTTTGCATGACAACGCACCAGTACATAAGGCGAATGTTTCACAACAGGCAGTACGAGATTGCGAGTTCAATGAAATACCGCATCCATCTTACAGTCAGATCTGGCCCAAGTGATTATTTCCGTTTTACAAATTTGGAAAAAAAATTAAGGGGGACTAAGATTTTCAAGTGACAGTGAAGTTATGTCTGCTGTAGAGGAGTATTTTGAAGAACAGGAGAAAACATGTTATTATGATGGTTAGTACAAATTAATTGATAGATGTAATAAGTGCATACGTGTTGGTGGAGATTATATTAAAAAATAAAAATATTTTTAATAAAATTTACCGTTATTTCATATAGATTTACCGAACTTATTGAACCCCCTCGTATGTGTCTATTTAATTTTAAATTTTAACACAAATTTGATCAAATTCTTATAACTACATATTAATATTTAGGATATTTAAAATTCTACACAAACATTAAAGGAAAAACTCTTTTTAGTTTTGTTTAAATTGTTTCTATTATATTCTTCCATTAGTTCATCAGTTTAATATCGTCGCTTTAATAATGAAACAACGTATTTGCAAAAGTGTAGTTTCGAGATAATTGGGTTTAAAGATTTTTCGATTTTCTGATTTTCGTAAACTCGGCAGCACTATTGAATGAATAAAGATATTGGGAAAAAAATTTCTACCAATTAATCTTGACTAATTTCTCCACAGCATATTAAAATTTTACATTGGTACCTGCTGAATTTTTTACCTAAAAAGAGGTGAAAAGTCAATCAGGTACCTTATACGTTATTTCATATTTCATATACGTTATTTCATTTTGCATGGAAGTCCGATTAAGTCTAAAACTAATTATTATTGAACTAATGCATAATATTCTTACAATTTTTTATTTATATGAACCGGCATATCATGTAGTAATGAATGATGCTTATACAATATTTTAGATTTACCATTTCGTGTGGCTATCGTAATGTATGTAAAGTATACGACACTGATTTTACCCAAGTTATTATTCTGTAGGAATTGAAATATCGTACATGCATTTACGCTGTTTCAATATTTAACCGTATTCAAATTTGCACGTACGTTAATTAACAATATATTAATTTTCACCCCCAGTTATAAAAAAATTGGAAAATGTTAAAATGCCACATTATAGACATCCTTATGAGGAATGCAGTGCACCCATTATATAATAACAACGTATATATGGCATACGTTATTTCATTATTAAAGCGACGATATATTCCTGTAACTAAATGAACAATTGCTCAAATTTAATATCATAAATTAGTTCCAAATGTATTTCCTTCATCTAACTATAAATTCCGTTTTTCATTATAGATATCTTAATTGCACCTGTCTCCCATTCATTTCCTCCAATTTATTGTTAATCTTACCTCAATTGTTTTTTTTACGGAAATTGTTAATTTGGAAAAAATAAAGAAGCCACTAATTATTGTCTTGGTTTTAAGTTTTAACTAATTTATCATCACTTTCTTTAGCTGTAAAATTCACTAGATATCCTATCAAACTTTTTTTTTAATTTTAAGACCAAAACCTAGTTACCAAAACATTATCGAGATATCGAATATCTTAAAAAAATAAAACGGTATTTTTAACCCATTTGCTAATTACCCAAAATTTAATCTGATTTAATTCTTTTTATTTCACGGTCAATAATTGATTCCGAAGGTCAGAAAATATCATCAAATGAACAAAAATGTGTGTGTAACATAAACTATGATAAAAATAAAAAAATAATATTAAGAAATGTTTATAACACAAACACAAGACGTTAGCATAAATGCGTGTGTGTATGCAAATCAAATTATTTTTTTTATATTTAATTTTCAGATTATGTTAATTAATAAAACAAAATCATCTCTCTTCGAAATTAGTTCTCTTAGTTTTGTAATGAGAAATTCCGACACAAAATATGTCGCCTTTTTTTTTATTTGTAATTTTACAAAAACGTATTGAATAAATTTATTTGTTTTATAAAACTTTAATTTTATTGTGGCAGACTTAAGTTTAAAGAAATATTCTTAATTCATACGATTTTTTACCATATAATTTTCTTTGCTTATTTTTAATTTACAAAAAAATTTATTTTGTTTTTTATGCTGGTTGTATTAAGCAAAAATGTTCTATATTTATGTATGTCTCAAGTTTAAATGAAATTGATTATTTTTCTAAGGCATATGAATGTGAGTGAATGGGATTTTACAGTTATTTGCGAAATTTAAATTAAATTAATTTTAATTTAGATCAAATTAGTTTTGATCGAATGAACTGTTTGGAAAAAGTTGGTTTAGTTACAGCGTAACCAAGGATCATAAGACCGTTTGTACGAAACTAGCATGTCATTATTTTTCCACTACATTTTTCCGGAATCAGAGGACGTGTTTAAGAGTCGCATATTAAGTTATTAACTCAAATGAAGAATGGTAGACTTCTTCGATTTATATTATCAAATATTGACATTTTGTTGGTCGGTTAAGAAGTTGGATGAGTTGATTCTGTACAATATCAATAACATTTTTATGAATATCAGCAATGGGAACTTTTGTTCGTCCAGGAAGTAAGTTGTTTTCGTTCGAGACTGCAATAATCTTCCATCGATAGTTGGATTCCATCGATATTTGGAAATTTATCTTACGACAAATTATTGATAGAAACATCATGACCTCTGAAAGGGACAACATCCGCCTCATTTTACGAAGTTATTTATCGATTAGGGTGTAAGGATTGCAATCCCGGAATTAGCGTTTTATTAATTAACAAATTACGGGATTCATAAATTTTAAAGATCGGGATCCCAAGTTACCGGAATTTAAAATTTATGAATCCCGTAGTCCCGGGATTCATAAAACGCTAATCCAGTGACTGCAATCCCTAATTAGGGTGGTTTTTAAGCAGAATCGCTATCGATAGCACATTGAATGCATTTGATGTAATTTTGTTGTTTTTATCTCTCCTGGTGAAACCTGGGCGGATATTTTACGCCTCCAGATTCAACTCAAAGAATTTTTCTTATAAGTTTTTTGTTTTCTTTTCTTTTGTGTTGGCTTAAAATTTTTATGAAAATAAGTGCGTTTGATATGAATATAAAATAGTTGAGTTGCGGAAAAAAACAACGAATTGTCCATACAGTAATTTCAGATAACAATGCAGTTAATTTAGTCAAATCGAACGCAAACTTTTTTTGACAGTTTTAATAAAAAAAGAGAAACGTGTATTCTCCCCCAGAAGTAGGAAGAGATAAAAATAAAATATTTAAAATTAATTAATAAAAATAATAATCGAAAGAAAATTAATCAAATTGTATTGCTATATTTTATTTTAAATAAATTCGGTCATTAAATTATTTTAAATAAATAATAACAATAAATAATTTTATTCATAATTAAATTCACACAGCAAATAATAAATTATTCATCAATTAATTATTTAAAAATAATAGTTTACCAAATTTTGGTCCCTATTCAGTAAAATCTTTTATCGAAAATTTCTTTTATTCTTTTATTTTTAGTATGAAATTTTATTTTCCCGTTATAAAATTTCATACAAAAAATAAAAGAATAACAGAAATTTTCGATAAAAGATTTTACTGAATAGGGCCCATTATTTGTTCATTATGTTGTTGTTGTTGTAGCGACGTGTTTGGTCTAACCCTGCGGCTCCATGTCCAGGTGCAGGAACTCTGCCACTGCCCTTGGGCGGTACCACAAATCTTCCTTCGTCAAGTTGGTTATATTTTTAGAACAGTTAAATAGGTGGTCTACATCATGTGGCGTACCCTCACATGCGGGACACTTGTTAATAATTTCAGGTTCAACTCTGCTCATGTAGTTGTTTAGAATGCGTGACCAACCGGATCTTAGTTGAGCTAGGATGGATCTGGTGCTACGAGGTAGTTGGGCCTCTTCGGCAGCAACTTTTGGTGGCTTTCTATTTAGAACACGATTTGGAATATAGTTCCTTATTGTATTTTCAACTGTTTTAGTGTGGTGTTTTTAAGCCAGTTCTATATGTAGATTCGTCGATGTTACCAGTAACCTGACAATCTCTGACATCTTGCAGAAAGCATCTTGCTGTTTTCCTTATGTCTCTGGGTGGTTCTATTATAGTTGCACTTTGTGACAGGCCAATAGATATTGTTTGGTTAGCATTTCATTATGTTCACGGACTGGCAATATGTTACTTTCCTCGTGCAGGTGATCACGGTGTGCCATCAGGTGACATCCGGTTGCGGTTCGCAAGGCAGCATTTTGTGTTGTTTGTAGCTTATTCCAGTGAGTGTTGGCAACTTGAGAGGTCCATATGGGTGCAGCATAATTTATAATAGGTCTTCCTACTGCTTTGTACGTTGCTAAGATCGTGTTTTTATCTTTACCCCATGAACTGGGGTAGTGCTTTCAATGCGTTATTCCTTTTTTCAATCTTGAGTTTATTTGTTGTGCATGAGCATTGAATTTAAGCAGTGGGTCGAATGTTACACCCAACAGTCTCGGATTTTTTACTGTAGGAATAAGTATGTTGTCTATGCAGATGCTTGGTGTTGAATTTACCTCCTTCGCCTTGAGGAACTCCTTGTCTTAGCACTCTCATTTTGGACTTGCAGTTACGGAACTCAACATATGTTTGGCGACCTCTGAGGTAATTGCACAACCAGCGCTTCATTAAACCTGGCAAGTTAGTGAAAAAAAAATTAAATTAAATTTACGTTTTTAATTTAAATTTACGTTTAGAAGGTAACTACTTTAGAGGGTTTTATTTTCCATTCTTATTAGATAAACAAACATTTCCTGTTATGTGTTATTTTGTTTTTGTTATTTTCATTCAGGTGTTATATATTCTTTTAGAGGAACTATGTTTTTTGTTGATATATCTAAATCTTTGATTCCATTGATCATGAATCATTGCTTCAATGCTTATTTGATTTAGGAATAAAAGAGCCAGATATTAGCATTTATCGATCATATATAAGTAACCGTATGCAATTTGTGCAAATTGGAGGTAATAATTAATGGTTAATGGCGTACGGATCTTTCTCTTAAAAGAAAAGCACAGTGCTATGCAAACGATTCTGCGTTCATGTATACTTGCAAAAGTCATACTGATTTGATTCCAGCTATTCAGGAAGATCTTTTGAAATTAGATTCATAGTTCAATTCAGTTCGTTTAAACATAAATATAAATAAAACAAAATTCATGCTATTTAAATGTTCTGATTTAACTAATATTTTACCTATGCTTCATAATAATGTAATAGAATCTGTTGAAATTTACAATTATCTTAGACTAACAATTGATTTTAAATTAAATTGGGAGAAACACTTCCAAACATCATAAAAAAAGTTTCACCTTTAATATTTGCAGTGAAAAGAATTCGTGGTCGTCAGGTAGCAAAACTGGGGACCAAATATTACAATATATTTAGACTATATTGAGGGCGGGGAGTCAAATGAGACCTTTTTCCGGTCGGTCCGGGCACGGGAAGGACTTATGCTAGTAAGAAAAAAATTATTTTTTTGAGAAATTTATTTATTAAAAGTCGAACATAGGGTCTACATCATCGCTCATCGCCTCTTCTTCAACTTTTCTGAGAAACTTCAAACCACTTTGCATTGAAAAAATTTCAATTACTTCTTTATTTACTTGAGTTTAATTGATCTAAAAAATTCTCAATAAAAAAATAATGAACTCATAAAAAAAACTCGAAAAAATTGTTTTTTTTGTAACAAATTTGAACCCAAACTCGAACCGAACCCGAACCCACTAAATTTTAATGTATTGAACCCGAACCTGAACCTGCACCCAAATTTTTCGGTTTCGAAACACTGTTTTTAACATATGTATATAAATATTTTTATTTATGAAAATTTTACCATTTACCCAAAAATATGTTTTTTCTTATTTTTAATAATGTATTAATATATTTCATATGTTTTTCGTTATTTTTGTTTATGTTGCCGTTCTGTACAAGCTAGCATTTTTGTATCGTCACTTGAAAAAAAGTATAAAAATGCAAAACAATTGCCTCAAGAAGTTCGAAACTTGCATCCAATTCGAAAAAAATTACACAAAAGTCACACTATTTTTTGTAGAATCGAAAACGCTATAAGATTTAGCTCTTTGAAAGCAGATTTTAACTTTTATGCACTTTAGTTTGAAAGACAACTTTTTGAGGGCAAAATAAAATAAAAATCGGAAGACTGATGAAAACACAATCGTCCGTTAGTTAAATTAGTGTTTTGAAGGTTTTATCTGAGTTTGTGTCCTCCGTCAGGTACATTGACAGGTCGAAACAAACTCACCGAAAATATAATCCAGTTAAAGTGGTTAGTTAAACATAATTAAATTAGCATTATGTAAATCACTTGTTTCTTTATGCAGAATAACTTTAATAGTTAATTAATAAAAACACCAAGGTAATTTTTGTTAAACCATTTTCGTATCTTCAGGTAGGAGTACACTGAAAAAAACATGTCCTATTTTCAATCGAAATGCAATTGTCTCAACCTCTCCGTGCGGTCACATATGGCGAATCAAACTACGAAATTGCTCCAACAACTCTACAATTATAAATCGATGAAGTTGAGACAATCACACGAAATATTTATGTGAAAAAAAATATAGTTCAATGAATCTCAAATACTTAAACTTTAAAATGAAAAATTCATAATATAAGGCCGAAGAAAATTTGTTTCAGGGAAATAGTTATTATTTTTATTCAACTACTGTTATATTGGATATAACACTTTATATTGTAAATAAACCTCATTCTGTTGTTAGGAAAATGTTATCGTGTAGTTGTCCCAAATCCCAATCACAGTGAAATTGTTTGCAAATAATTTTTCTTTGCATGAATAATCAACGGCCAACTTCGAGATGAGGTTGTCATGAACTTTAATTTTTTTTTCAGTGTATTCATACCCTGAAGATACGCTCAAACCTGTTTTTGTGCGATTTTCTTTGTGTCTCATATAAAAATTTCAACCAAATTTTTGTTTATGCATTTTCTTTTGTTTTGTGTCTTTATTATTTTTTTAAAATAAATTTAATTAATAATAATTAATTTTTGATATTAAAATATTTATATTTCTTTTCTTTGTATTTGTAATATATTCACTACAAATCTTCGATCTGTAGTTCCTAAATCGATTTTGTGCATCAACTGCGCACAAAGATTCAGTAAATGAACTCAACCGGACATTTTCATACTAAAATATTTTGGAACACTGCAAATACGTGTCTGGTTTGTTTTGTCTAATTTTCTGTGAATCAATTGAAACAAATATTTAGAGTTGTTACTCAAATTAATTCAAAGCTTAAAAAAAAATTAAAAACACAATAATTTGTATTAAAACTTTATGAGAAACTTTCTACGAGGGGAGTACTTTAGCAGTTTTATTCATTTAATGTATTAAAACTTCATTAAAAGGAAAAAACATAATAAGAACTAATCGAATCACCTTTCTTAGTTATTTATTTCTTAAATTATTGTAAAGCGTGTTTATATTGTTTGATTTAGATTAATTGAAACCAACAAATAAATAATACATTTAAAATACCGTATAACACATTAATTTGTAAACTGATACATGAATTCCAGTTCCTGGACATCTTAACTAATGTAATGCCGCTTTATAATTGTGCTTTGTATGACTTATCGGTTGACTTCTTTTATTTCTGGAGATTTCCTTGTTTTCAAAGACTTAGCAAAACGTTATATCTTCCTAATTTTTAAAGCGTAATCCCAGGTAAACGTAAGTGCGAATGATGCAGTTGATATAATCCAATATAGCCAGCCACTTGATACGTCTGCATTAAGTAACCAATCAGTTGAAGAACAGATTCTGACCTTGCTATCTAAATTGTTATATATACCAAAACAAAATTTATTGATGGCCATGATTAATCACTCCTTGACCGTAAATCTTATGTAAAGTAATAATTCTGATTTGTATACAATTCCAAAATTATCTGCTAGTTAATCCGTGACACGCAACATTACTACAATAAAGAAACAATAGGTAGTAAAAGAGACGGAAATGTTTACTATTATTAATTGTTAGTTAACAATGTTTTGTTTGTTACAACAACGGTTTTTTCCAATTAATTGAATGAATAATTATTAGTCATCTGTTAATAATTGTGAACTCTGCTTAATTTTTGGAGTATAATTGCATGAACTTGATTTTTATTGAGTACCTTATGAGTCAACTTCTTAGTATCCAATCTCTTTTTCTTACATTTAGACAATAATCAATTTTTCTTTTTGCAATACTGAGACCCCTAGTTATTTTTCGTTATCATGTTTACTTTACTTGATTAATTTCAACAAGAGCAATTCTTCATTTAAAAAGGTTTAAATTAAAATCGTTTAAATAAATTGAAAGTTGAAGTTGAATGAATTAATATCAATACACTTGATTGTTTGTTTTTACTTTTTTTTGTTAACATGTTCTCTCATTAATTAATCATTTTAAACTATTTTGTTTATGTAGGTTGATATCAATATACATATGTACAAAAAAGATTATTCATCCTACTGTTTTTAGACTAGATTTATAAATACAGTAATAATATCGGGTAATAGTTGTGTTGTATATTAATCGTGATCGATTAACTTTACTGCCGCTGGGGAGTTAGCTAAAGACTTACTTTTTAGCTGGCGGCTGCAAAAGTAACGCCATTTTTATTTTATCTGCCGGCGGCTGTAAAGTATCTTTCATATTTTTACGCCGGCTGTAAAGTAATTTTCATATTTTTATGGCGGCAGTAAAGTAATTTTCATATTTTTACGGTTGCAGTAAAGTAAAATAACATGATATTATTAATTTGTTCAAAACAGAATGCATTTCAGTTCATTTTAATGAATTAAAATTAATAAAAATTATTTTAAGAAAATTTATTACCTAAAACATATTTATAAAAAATTTGATGCATAATTTCATATTTTTAAACAAATTTAAACGTTTGCCGTAAAAATAGTGTATTGAATTCGGAGCTAAAGTGACTTTTTGTGTTTCGTCTATAATTGTCGGCCTCCCTACGGTCAGCCGCCAAACTATACACTCAACACAAAAAGTACAACTTTAGCTCTCCTAATTCAATAATATACTATTTTTGATCAAAACGGAAATTCAAATAAAATAAAACAAAACATAATTAAATATGAAAATATAAAATTTTGAAAAAATAATTCAATGAATTCCTAAAAGGCACTGAAATTATTATTTATATAATTTTTTATTTTTAATTTAATAATATGAATGTGAAATCATCAAGATATTTTAAGAAATTCTCTTTTGCTGTTTTTTTTTATTTTCTTAAAATTGTTTGAATGTGTATTAAGACAATAATATTATTATTAAAATATATGTCTCTCAGTATGATTTCAAAACATGAAAAGTGAGATATTAAAAATTGGTTAGATTAGCAATATGTTAGTATATTTAAGTTAAAATGTTTTAATAGTTACTCAATAAACACCTTTAGTGGATCGCAAATGTTGAAAAAAAGGTTATTGAATTTTTTTTTTTTTATTAATTAGTTAGACATGTTTAGCACACTAAATATGAAATATTCATTATTTAGACTCTTTTAATATCCGAAGATACCATGTCAACTATAAAGAAAGAAGATGAGGAAAGGGGAAGGAATGGAGATATAGGGATAACTATACTAATTGTTTTAAATGATTATGGACATTTTCTTTAAATGCCTGAGGGGAAAATTCATCGGGAAATACAGAGGGAGGCATTGAGTTCCACAATTTAGCCACTCCACTCTATTAAAATAGTCGTTCTGAAAGGACACAGTTCTACAACGAGGTATTTGTACAACAAATGGATGGCATAACTCGGCAGCTCTTGTTTGTCGATTATACTGCGCACACGATGGAAGGATATTTTGAATTTCCTTAGAGGAGAATTCGCTAAAGTTATATTTATAGTAGATTGATAATTCAGCCACATTTCTTCTGTGCTGGAGTGAATTAAGCTGGTCCGTTAGTTCGGTATTACCAATCAACCGTATGGCTTTTCTCTGTACAGAGTCTAGACATTTTATTGTTGACTGACAAGCACCTCCCCAAACATGACAGCAGTACTCCATACATGGACGAATAAAGGACTTGAAGATTAGCAAAATTTGCTCGGGATTGAAATACTTTTTACATCGACTCAAGAATCCTAATTTTTGCATTGCAGATTTAGCGAGGTTGAACACATGGTTATTCCATTTCAGGTTTTTTTGAATATCCACTCCAAGAAGTCTAACTGATTCAACCTCACGCAATTCCTCGTGGTTTATTTTAATAGGGAAATTTTTATGTCGCTCTATTCGTGAAAGACGGCATAGTTTGGTTTTGGTTGGATTAAATGAAACAAGATTACGATTTTCCCATTCCATTATACGTTCCAGATCTTTGTTGATAGAATCAATTAGCAGCTCTCTATCAGTGGTAACTGCAGTATGAGATCGAAATTTAGGAGATGCTTGTGATGCATGCAATGTGCTGTCATCAGCAAAACTGTGGATTGGGTGCACTGTGGAAATAGCGAATAAGATTTGGCATTTCTGAAATTACAGAATCAGAGGACTATATTGTGATTTTTAATTATTCAAAAATATAAAAGTTTTTTTTAAATAATATAAATTTAATTGAAATATATACGGGGTATTCTCTGTCAACGGGAGACCCCTTCCAATCCAAAATCTGTTAAAATATTTTACAGTTTTTTAGGCACAAATAAAAGTTTAAGACCTCTAGTTTTAAATGTCGTTTGGCCTTTTTTGAAAACAGATGATTCCAGACCTAAATGGCGGCTACACGTTTACGAATCTCACTATGAAAGTATAGCATTTCGCTTGCAACACAAATTTAAGATCTCAAAAGATGCGTTCTTGGACTTAAAATGTTAGTAATTATAAGTAGTTTCAAATGCTGTATGATGTTTAAGTTTTTTTTTAGAATGGTTTATATGGTGAAATGGAAATAAATATAGAAAATGGAGTAAAGTAAAACCAATAGGTGAATGTAAAAACATTCGTTTATTGGGTGTCACAGTGTCAAATGACCTACTTTGGAACGATCATGTAATGGCGATGGCAATTCTTCATAATTTCTCGTATCTTCTAGGAAAATCTATTCTATACAAAGAAAGATGCAGAACAGAAATCTACGTAATAATTTTCGATATATTTTATTTCATGACCCTTGTTCTAAGAAACGAATGTGATTTTATTTTTGAAATTTTGTATATCGAAAATTGAGGTTTTGTATTTCACTGCGTTTATGTAGAATCGTAACAATAGATTATCAAATGACAGTGAGTGTAACATGACAATCGAGCTAGCATAAGTATAAACGATGAGAATGTGGCAAATGACATAACAGCATCAATGTCACCTCAGTTTTGATGGAACCATAAATCAAAATATCAACCCAAAACCAGATTTGGAATATAAAGGTTTATTTAAAATAGTAGAAATGCACGGCTATGATTTTTTCCTCAAAATAACGCTGAAATCCCAATGTTTTACATTTAGTTATGTGAATTGTGAATGGGTGAAGCTAGGCAGTTATTCTAGTGGTACGAGAAAACTTTCATTTTTATAATATATGGTGGATTATCTACATTCTTTGAATAACCTTGAAAAGGAAGGAATTTAGGAAAATAGAATTAAGTGTACCTTTGTGGTGGCCCCGATTATTTTTGAGAATTTAGCATAGTGCGATTATTGGGAATTTTTTGAGAGCAAGTAGTAATTGGAATTTTTTCAATTCAAAGGTATGGTTGGAAATTTGCCAGTTAAAAACTCCATTTCTCATTTAACGTGTTTCGGATGAATTTGAACCTTCCTCTTCAGTGCCATGTTCGAATCCATTGCCAGACGGCAGACACGCCACTGAGACGATAACATACTTCGAAGTTGAAATTTCATCATGGTTTATTTATTTACTTAAGTTGAATTTTTCCACTATCATTAGATTCCATGGAAATGTTTTTACATTATATGGGAATTTTTACATTAAATTTCTAGACATCACTTTTTGTGAATTCATAAAACGGGGAATATTTCTATTCTAATTAGCATCCTAAGTCACGATTGTTTAGTCATTATTGATTGTTTCCAATCAATGTGAAATCAACCATTGAAACTTGGTCAATTATTGTCATATATGTATGCATATTCGACAACATTACGGCAATTTAAATTTATTGGGGATTTTTTTGAGAGGAATTAAATTCAAGGAAGTAAGGAAGTATTTGGAATTTTTAAATTCAAAGCTATAGCCATTATTCTGTATCGTATTATTTTCAGAGCTTGGTATATATAATATTAGATTAGATTAAATTATACTAAACAACAAAAATGTTTTATAATTATTATAGTTTTTTTATCAGTATAAGTACTCTGCACCAAGAACGAATTAAATCTATATTTAGGAAATTTCCAAGTAAAACTTTTACGCTACATTTTTTATTCAAGAATGACACAATATGGAAACTACATGACCAGTGGAGTCGGGTCGAAAGTACATGACGAATATTTTGATAGCATGAAATAACTAACGTGTTACACCTTTAAAAAAATTGAAAGGTGATAAATGTACTAAATTTTTTACCCGTGTAATCATCATTATTAACACATAAATCGATTGTTCTCGATGAATGAGAATTGTAGAGTGTTTTGTTTTTATTTTTTTTTAATTTTTTCATAGTAAAAATAAAAAATGAGAAGCAGTTGAGAGTTAGTAGTCAAGACGTTTTGATGTTATTATTTTAATTAATTTATTTCGTTTATTTTTGTAATTGAACTTTGCCGTGAGAATTGTTATTTATTGTTTATTTCGTTATATTCGAGGTATACGTTTCACTCGGGTAAAATAATTGTTTTGCTATCGTTTGAACCGTAATTCTATTTTTGCAATTTTCACGCAATTTTCCAAAATAGACACGTGCGCAATAATAATAAATACAAATGAAATTAAATATGTGTTTGTTTTAAAAATAAAAAATAAATTGTGAATAAGTGTTTGTGTGTGACTACATATATTGATTTTATTTTAACATCCTTCACAAAATAACCGTACAAAAGGACAAGTGACTAACACCATAACAAAAATAAAACACGAAACCTACGACGAAGACGATGACAAATGACGAAGGTATTCTAATTAATGTGAAGGGTGGATTTTCCCTTATTACCACGAAAAATTAAAGCAATTTTTTTAATGTGCGAATTTGATTAAATTAGTGTTTTATTTTTTATGAAATTTATTTTTGTCCAAATGTTAAAAAAGCCTATTTCACTATCATATTTTAGTTTGATTTGTTTTGAAGTTTTGTTTATTGTTACTATTATCTTCCTGTGTAGGTGATAATATTAATAATAAATAGTTTTTATTTTATCGGTGTTTTTAAAGAGAAAAAAGTGTAAAAAATATAGTTTTATATTAAATTAAACAACTTAGGAAACCATATAAGGAATTTGTAGAATTGGAAGTGAAATACCTCAATTTTTGTGCTACTTAAGGATTTATTGTTAGAAGACATACATAATTAATTTTATGGTAATTATGAAATTTTATTTAGACAATTCAACATTTTTATACTATTATTTTATAGGTGGCGTGTTTTGTTTTTTGTTAATTTCGGCAATGCATGTTGTAATAAATTTGACATATTTTTAAATTATTATTCAACTTTTTTTAAGAAATAATGTAAAACCAATGTACGACCTACATCAATATCAGCATTTTATTTAAAAAAGAACCTCGGTGTTTAATATGATATTATATACGTAATTTCAGTTATATTTTTCTTGTATTCGTTTTAAAATAGAAATTATTCATGTAATTATAGTTTCCAAACTTCTCTATAATTACATTTTAGCTAAAGTGATATCTTTGCTTTTTGCGAAACATTCGGATTTTTTCATAAAATTTTTCCGCTCTTTCTAAAAAAAGGAAGTTCTTTGGTCGGTTAATGACTTTTGATATAAACAAGTAACGTCAACCAAAATATTGTTTGTACGGTGAGAGGTGTAATGTCCATTGGGTTCCACTATGATCAAAATTTGATCAGTCTAATTTTAACCCCTTCAGCTAAATATTTTTTTTTGCACATGGATTTATAACAGGTCGTTCAATAAGTCCGTAGGATAAGTAAGAAAAAAACAACATTTTGACACATCTGGATTTTTTTATTCAACATAGTTGCCTTCGAGGGCGATACAACGAGTATAGCGATTTTCCAACTTTTCTATACCACTTTTATAGTACGATTTCTCTTTCTCGTCAAAATAGGCCTCAGTTTCAGCGGTTACTTCATCATTGGACTTAAATTTCTTTCCAGCAAGCATTTTCTTGAAATCTGAAAACAGGAAAAAGTCGCTGGGGGCTAAATCTGATGAATATGGTGGGTAGGTAAGCAATTCAAAGCCCAATTCATTCAATTTTGCCATCGTTTTCATCGATCTGTGACACGGTGCATTATCTTGGTGAAACAACACTTTTTTCTTTTGCAAATGTGGCCGTTTCTTTGCGATTTCAGCCTTCAATCGATCCAAAAGTTCACAGTAATACTCGCTGTTGATGGTGGTTCCTTTTTGGAGATAGTCGATGAATATTATTCCGTTCGTATCCCAAAATACAGACGCCATCACCTTACCGGCCGACTGTTGCGTCTTTGCTTGCTTTGGATTCGGTTCGTCGACTGCTGTCCACTCAGCTGACTGTCTTTTGGATTCTGGTGTGTAATTGTGAAGCCATGTCTCATCCATTGTCACATATCTACGATAGAATTCCCTTTTATTGCGGTTTAACAGTGCCAAAGACTCCTCCGAAGCATCGATTCGTTGTTGTTTTTGGTCGACTGTGAGCTCACGCGGCACCCAATTTGCACAGAGCTTTCGCATACCCAAATGTTCATGTAAAATGGTAAAAACACTACCATCTGCTACCTTTACAATGTCAGCTATTTCGTGCACCTTCAATTTGCGATCGTTCATAACCAATTTGTGGATTTTTTTTATGTTTTCTGGAATAACAGCCTCATTTGGGCGTCCACTGTGCTCTGCATCTTTTGTGCTGGTACGACCACATTTAAATTCAGCCATCCACTTCTCTACCATTTGTCTCGATGGAGCAGAGTTTGGATAATGTTTATCAAGCCATTGTTTGGTTTCCACTGTATTTTTTTTCATCAAAAAGCAATGCTTTATTAAAATTCGAAATTCACTTTTTTCCATTTTTTTTTCAAAAACAAAAGTTGCTTCACACGAAATGCTATAACTCACGAATAAATAGTCAGATTGCTGTCAAATTTATACACGTATCGTTTGAAGGTTAGTACTAAATAAAAATCATATGGAAAAAATTCTAGTAACGCCATCTATGAGTCATCCTACGGACTTATTGAATGACCTAGTACTCGAAAAATTAAAATATTTTTTTGTAACACATGCATAAAAAATATGTAATTTTGTACTAGAATAAAATACAAGAAAAAATTACCTTACCACACATATGACCACAAAATATTTTGTGCCCTGGCTAGCACGCCGCCTGCATGTGAGATTTGTAGTTAAATCTATCCATATATCTATATATATATATATAATATTTTTATAGCACTACAATATCAAAATAATAATTTAAATAACTTACCATATAGTAAAAACAACTTAAACACATTGCATCATTTGAATTGCAAGAAAAAACAATTCATTTAGGTTTTCAAAGTTCACAATTTTGACAGCTCAGTTGGATTACTATGTGTTTATTTAGTTGGATTCTTATGTTTATTTTTTCGAGCTAGTATAATTTACAACTATTACAACGAAGATGGCGCACTTTAATTATTTAAAAATCTTAAATTTGTTTATAACTTTGTTAAATAAATGATTAAATGAACAATTAAATAAATATTTATAAATTTTATGCACTTGTTACAAAAAATAGTGTGTATTACTAGTGCGAATGCGTTTTCCAAACGCGAGCTAACTAACTCTTGTTTGGAAAACGCATTCGAACTAGTAATACAATCTACTATTCCACGTTTGCATATTTTTTCCGAAATACTTTGGTCCCTAATGGTAATTTTGGTTATAAATATACACAACGTTTGGTTTGAAATACATATTTATGTTTTAGCTTTCCTTTGATTGTCAGTTGTAATGTAATTCCTGCTTGTATTAGCTGTTATTCTCACGCTTAATTTAAGCGTTATTCTCACCATAACCAATAACCATAAGTTTAACTTCATCACAACCAAAACTAATTCTCAACATTATTTGCACGCGTCACCATTTGGTTCGTTCGACTCTCACAGTTGTTTATTTTTTCCAGAAATTTTTTATCCCCTCGATTTATAATATTGATCCAGTTACAAAGGTGGCACGGCACGCCTGTAACTTTTAAAAAAATAAATTGTTTATTCGCTTTTATGTCCACTTCCACAACTCTGAAACTACTTAGTCTTTCAAAATTAATAAAGTTCATAATAGTAGCAAATTCAGTGATCACTGATCATATTGCGAAAGCTATAGTGAGAACTCTAAAGTTTGTAGTTCTATGTTTTTGAGAGGGTGAGTGGGATTGAGCTGAGAAGTAAGCAGTGATGATAAAAAATGTTGATCCTGTTTATTAAACTATTTTTTTTTTAAATAAAAAGTGTTGTGTAATAGGATTTAGAATATGTGTCACAACAACACATAAATACCTTTTAAAACCTAGGTCCCACAACAACTGGCGTTCTAAGGTGTTGATGAACACTTTTTTTTAAACTTCTGCGGGTTGAAGCCACCTGAGACTAAATTCCGGCAAACTATTCCATGTATGCAATTCGGACAAAGAAGTCTTTCTGCAAACTGCCAGTATGACAGCGCGGGATCTTTACCGTTTCACTGGTTGCGGTAGCCGATTGCCGAGTGGAACGGGGGTAAGAATAAGCTTGAGGCATGATGTCGCTGATTTCATCTGAGCACTGTTGATGACGATATTTGTAAAAAACAACGAGGTCAGCAACAGTGCGACGATAATGTAGAGAATCAAGTTTTGATGTCAAAGCTCGATCACCCACAATTCGTATAGCCCAACATTTTACAAAATTGTTTTGACTCATGAATATGGCGATTAGTCTCAGAAATATTCTATCATTAGAAAAACAATTGGTATGGCAAGTATGGAACTTGACATATTTAGATTAAATAATGGAAATCCAACTATTCCTTCTGTAATCAAACGGTATTCCCTATGCGAAACAAATTACAAAAAAGCATAAATCTTTGTGGTTAATTTCTCATTAGTTGTTACAATAAGTTTTATAAATAAACTAATATGAGAGAGACTTAAATTTGTTGTGGTTCTTTTAGCTTGCAATTTTTTTTTATTTTTATTTCTAAATTTAAAATCGTGCTATGATTAAGTTTTTGTTTTTTGATGTAATTAAAAATATTTTCATATTGATGGAATCTAAAAATATAAATTTGTTTATTTTGAAAAATATTTTTTTTATTTAAAAATTATCATAACATGTTAAATTTGAACTTTTTTTTTTGTTTAAATAACGAAATGATAATTTAGTTAGTTAATATTGCTTTCAAACTAAACGAAATTATTTTTTTTTAAACGATAACCAAATTAAGACGTTGACTGTAAATTACAATATTATACCAATTTTGGTAATGGTTAACGCTGTTTGTATGCAGAAAAAAATACATTTGCTTATTTTACTTTCAATAACTATCTTTTTAACACTTGGCATTGATTAATTTTTGGTTTAAATTAGTATTATAAACAGTCATAAAGTTAGTTTATAATAAGTTATTGAAAACTTCCAAAATATATAGTAGTATTGGGAATTTTTGAGAACAATACAAGTCAAGTAAGGAAGTAATTGGAATTATTTCAATTCAAAGCTATGATTGGAAGTTTCTCAAATAAAACTCCATTTCTCATTTTACGTGTTTCGGATGAATTTGAACCTTTCTCTTCAGTGCTTTTTTCGAATCCTTAGACAGACATGCTATCAATTACGCCACTGAGGGGATGACTATTGAGAAGTTGATACTTTATCGTCACTTATTTATTTACGACTGTTTTATACTGTCGGAACTTTTTGAATTAATTTTGTTTCTTTATCCGTTGCTTTTCTTAATTTATTGGTTGCTATAGTCCTTTGCTTGAACCATGTAACAATACCCTTGATCCTAGTTATTAGTTTTCGTAGGACACTGTTATATTGTATTTTGCGCAACTAAATTTAGAGTATGCCCTAAACACGGTATATGTTTATTAACAAAATCAGCCACAACCAACTAATTTTTAGTATTCGTACAATTTTTAAAAGGAAAATGTGAAAAAATTTAAAATTAATAAAAATCAAAAAGCTGCCCAAACTTAACAGAGTTAGTTTTTCATTGATTCGATGTTGTTATAAAAAACATCGATACATCGAATAAAAATATTCTTTAAAAAAACATCGAATATATCCGATGTATCGAGTGTAAACATCGAGTAAATTTAATACATCGATGTTTGGTGAATATCCCTAGCTCCTACGACCTACGCGTTTAATGTTTGCGTAAATAAACGACAACTTTGTCATTGTTTTGCGACTGATCTGAAACAATGATGAGGATAACGATTATAGAGTATCGCTATTACAGTTTAATATCTTGGCGGTTAAAAGCTTAAAACAATGTCTAGTCAAAACTTAAAGATAAATGATAATAATTGAATTGAAATCTAAAATTCCTCATGAAATCCGAAACAATTTTGTGGCAAAATCTAAGTTGACCAATTTTCAAAAAGTAATTTATTCTTTATCATAAGTTAATATTTACTTACTTGATATAGGTGTTGGTTTCATAACTTCTTATCGCATGATAAACTCTTTAAGAAAAAAGAAAAAAATGTGTTAAATTCGCAAACAAAATAAAAATCATAAAGGAATCGTAGCATTTTGTATTTACTTATGAATATGATTACGTATACAATTTTTAAAAGTTTGCTAACCAAACATCGACGACAACGACTCATTTCAAAACGAAAATAATTATGTACATATACTTACATAAACCACATTTCCTTTCAACAAGAGAAATCATCGTTGTTTTCCTACAACAGCGATCTGACTAATTCAATTTAAATTTATAAAGAAATTGATTCATAATTTTCAGAAAAATAAGAATTGTTTTACGAAATTCGAACATCATTTGATTGCAATATATTTGTATAACGAATTGATTTCAATTTAAATCAATTTTGATGTTGAGCACTAAAAATAGACCATCATTTGAATTTTTTTTTGTTTATAAAATTTAATTAAAAAATAATATTTTTTAATTTTAGTTATCACAGGAAATATTAATGTCATCTTAATTTAACTTCATTCGATGATTTAATGTTGTCGTTTTAGGACTTCGAATATTAGTAAAAGTAAAATTGTTTTTTACAGAAATAGAAATCAGATGTTTTGATTGAATTTGCTTTCGTTTTATGTTATGTTAACGGAGTTAATTCAAATAACGTAGGTAAAAATTAAAGTTCTAAACATATTATTAATTCGCTCGATCACAATATGAAAGATGTTTGAGGTCATCCGTAATTTAAACGTTTAATTCTCTTAAACTGTTCAAATGGGTTGTTTTGTTAAATTGTAAGCAATTTTTCGTTGTTTTATTTTCATCAAACTTTACCTTGAAAAATGTAACAGTTTCTTTATTTTTGAATCAAAAAACCTTCATATTTCGTCATTCATTAAGACTCATTAATATATATTGCCATCCAAAATACCTGCTGTCATTAAATTGTTGTCAGTCAATCTTATTCACAACTTGACAAAAATCTTCAGAATAAAATATATACAATATATTTGTTTTAAGAATTAAATACAAAAAACTCAAATATAAATTTTCAAATCATGGTGTGAATCACATTAAATACGAGCGAGCAGCACCAACCTACAAATTATATTTATAGTTTTTGACATTTCATAGATTTCGTCATGAAAATTACAAATTATGTGAAAATAAAATATTAAATAAAAGGTCGCGCGCGCTTTTAGTTTCACATAATATTGTGTGAAGAAAATGAGTAAATAAAAATAAAAACAAACAGTAAACTAATAGTACATTGTATATTAAGAGCAGAAAGTACGACATTGCTGCTCGTGCATGAAAGTTGCTGGTTGAGGCGTAGCCGAAACCAGCAATCATGTCAGAGCAGCAATGTTACTTTCTGCTCAAAGTATACATACTATTTTTTTAACGACTGCCGACATATTTGTTTATTATTAAAAAAGCTTAAATCATAATTTTAATTTTTAAAAAACAATATTTTTTTAAGTAAGATATGCGTTGCTAAGGAGGCATTTATATTATTTAGTTTTTGTTTAAAAAACATATCGAACGAACGTCAAGCTAAAAATTTAAATTAATTAATAAATTATCTATTTTTAAATAAAAAATAATTCATAATATGTTATAAATTATTTAATATTATGTCTTTGTCTATTATGTCTTTTGTCTTACTTTCTGCATTAGAGCAGAAAAAATTAAAAAATGCACGCTAAACAGCAAAAGCCAACTTTCTGTTTTAAAATGATAGATAGAAAACATTATTTTCTATGACAGTCGTTAAAAAAAATAATTATTCTTTCAACTTAAAAAACTTTGAGGTTTTTGTTTTTAAACTTTTATTGATAATTTCATAATCAACCTCATTTATGTATTAAGATTTTGTAGCCAAATTATTTAACTGTGAATTCAATTTTCTATTGGTATTAAATTTGATTCTCAACAATATGCCCTTTGAAGGTGAGCGACATTAGCCATGGCTGTTATCAAGATCGAAACTGTGAACCAAAATTTTATTTCCCGACATAATACAACTATCTAACTGAAAACTTCTTCAACTCATTGCAAAAAGGATACAAGTTCATATTAAAATAGGGTTTGTTATTGTTCGTATGAAGTGCAGAAAAAAACTAAAACCAACAATACCCTAATCCTATATATACAAAGTTTGAGCTCAAATGCATTCAGTATATGTAGATAATTATTAATTTTGGTAAATGAATAAAGAAAAGAGATGAACATTAATATTTAGTTACTGAAACAATTCAATGATCTGACTAAATACCTTTTCACCTACCACAGAAAATAAATATCTAAATTAAATCACTCAACATTTCAAATCATTGCAGAAAAAGGTCCACATTTGATGTACGGTAGATTTAGGCTTAAAAAAACATTCCATTATTGTTTCCTCAATCGCTTACCCCAACAATTCGCTTGATTTTTCGTAAGTGCTACTGTTGACTGAATACAGTTCATCCGCCAGCATCCCTAAGATATCACATTGGTTAATCGCTAGTTATATCTCACCACAATTGCCAGTGGTATCTGATATCTCACAATAGCTCATATGCCAATATAGCAGGGACTGGAGTTCGCGGGGTTGTCACACCAGTTGATCAAAAAAAAAAAAATTACGAAAACAACAAAAACTGATCCCTCCATGCAGGTACAATTCATTATAACATTCTACTACTTCTGATCTATAAGCTACTTATACGCCTCTGCATGAAATAATACTCTGCTGTTCATTTGTAAAGCCTAATCTGAGGTGCAAATGTTTGGATACTGAAGAAAAATGTGGAGATGGATATAGGAAACGTGAAATGATATGAGAAATTTTATCTGATTGAAGAAGATTAAAATTGTCATCTTCATTCTTATGAACCTTCCGCAAAATTTCTGGGATATTTTAAGAGTTTAAAATATAGTTAAAAATAGAGTTTTTAAGTTCAATATTTGAGATGGGTTATCCTCTTCCTCAAAAAATTCATCACTCAAAAATTCATCACAAAAATTCATCATTGGAATGAATGCAATTTTAATCTATTTAGCGTTCCGGGAGTTGCAAAACCAGTAATAATAATAAACCAGTAATGTTTACTGTCGTAAACAAGTTTTTATGTGTGATTGTATAGTTATTTTTTTTATTTAGCGTATGGATTTTTTTGTGACACATTAAAAATTAAACTTAAAATAGGTAGACTCTTCTATGAAATCTACCTAAAACAAAACATGGATACACTTTAAATGAACTTACAATTGATTTGATTGCGCGTCTTTTAGTAAAAAAGTAAAAAGTAAAATATTTGAACATTGGGCAGTACATCCGCACATTAGATGTTTACATCGAGTGAGTCTAGCCATGCTACTACATCGGGAGTTGCCAAATGGATGTCTGAGATGTTGTCATTGTACCATCGAATTGGACACACAGTTGCAATGTGTTTTATGGTTTGTTGTGGAGCGCCGCAGTCACACTCAGGGGACTCTGAAATGCCCCACTTGTAGAAAGAATCAGCACAACGTCCATGATTCGTTCTTATTCGGTTTAGTGTCGTCCAGGTATGACGTGGCAGATCAAAATCAGGTTGGGTAGAAGTCGGGTTAGCAATAGAAAGGCCAGTTGTGTTGTAATGAGGCCAGCAGGTGTCCCAGGCATCCAAGATATTAAAATTAGTTGCCAGCAGGTTGCTGGCAGTTTTATGTGGAGGCTTTTTTGACTTCAATCGACAACGAGTGTGGTCACCGTAATATTCGTGCAAGAGTAACGTGATGTTGTTGGTTACCTTTTTATGTTCACGCATGAGAGCATGCGAGCGTCTGAGTGCAGGTGGAGCGATATTGCTTAACACAGGGAGCCAAGGTAAAGGGGTGGATCTGATAGTACTACTTATAGTAAGCATCGTGGCATGCAGCTGGCGTCAACTTTTTGAGTATGTGTGCTATTCAACCAGACTGGTGCGCCATACTCAGCCACTGAGTAAACCAGACTTAAAACGTTGTGCGGATGGTAGCTGGAGTAGAACCCCATGTCGAGCCTGCCAGTTTACAATATTTTGCTTCTCGTTTTATGTTTTTTTGACGTCTTTTCTAGGTGGAGTTTAAAAGAAAGAGTTCTATCGAGAGCAATGCCCAAGTACTTTGACTGTTGATTGTATTTAATAAGTGCCGTTAAATAACACTGATAGTTCGTGTTGCGCCAGTTTGTTGTTTAAGTGGAAACAAGAACTCTCGGTTTTACTTAGATTGGGAAATAAGCTCCACGTTCGAAAATAGTCATTCATTATCGCCAGGTCAGTTGAGAGCAAATCCTCCAAGACACCCATGTCTTTGTTTTGAGTGGTCAGGGTCCAATCATCAGCGTAACCAAATTTCTTTGATGTTGTGTCAGGAATGTCATGAATGTACAGATTAAAAAGGAATGGCGCAAGGATGGAACCCTGTGGCAAACCATTGTTAAGCATTTTAGACCTACTACAGAAATTATTTAGATGAACTTTGAATACACGATTACTCAGCATGTTGTTAATTAAACGCGAGATGGTGCTACAAGGCATTGCATTGAACAGCTTATTTATAATACCAATACGCCAGACCGTGTCATATGGTGCAGTAAGATCGATGAATACTTCGCCTGTTTGTAGTTGTTTTTGATACCCAGCTTCGATATAGGATGTTAAAGCGAGCAGTTGGTCAGTGCAACTGCGATTGGGACGAAAACCAGCTTGTTCGACTGGGATCTCGTCATTTAACATCGGTGCGATACGATTGTATATGAGCCGTTCTAGCAATTTATAGCATATGCTCAAAAGGGCAATCGGGCGATAGCTTCCTGGTTCATTGGATTGTTTACCTGGCTTAAGTATCGCTATCACTTTCGTAGTCTTAAAATGTTTTGGTACATTGCCGGTTTCTAGGACATTCGAGAAAAATTTAGTTAGTCACTGTTTTACATTTTTTCCAGAATTTTTAAGAAATGCTGGAAAAATGCCATCGTAACCAGCTGCTTTTCCGTTTTTTGTTTGGGACAGAGCTGATTCTAGTTCTTCGCGACTAAAAGACTTCGCATACTTCGATGAAGACGAGCAATTGCGCTTCATTTCTCTTAATTTACGTTTAATGATTCTCTTATGAAGGCGATTAATAGAAGAACGAGACATGTTTACTATATGATTTGCAATGTCATCTATGGCGTCCAGTGAGTATATTAGGTCATCAGCCACGTCTGCCTCACCACTACTAAGATACTCCTCATATAATATATCGCAATCTCTTCTCCAGCCAGGAATATATTCTTCACGGAAGCCTCTTGAGATGCATTTCTTTGCAGATGGCTCCAACGAATATATCGTAATTTTTAGGAATGGGTTGGATCCATTGAATCACTGCACAGTGCTTGGCCGTATTTCAAAGCCTGGCAAACCCTGCTTGGGTATGTACCACATACATCATGTCAACTTCTGTTTTGAACAAATGCATTAAATCGTTTTTTACGTGAAATTTGGTTTTCAAAAAAATTATCTCCCAAAATGCCATTCGGTGTGGAAGTTTTTGGTATAATATACTGTTACGTTTTTCCAACCTTACTTCGAATTGGCCTTACTCTCAATTCGATAAACGTAATTCCCAATCTCTTCTGAGTTCGATCACTGATTAGTAAGCCCAAACACCAGGTTTTAATAAGTATTCAACTCCTTAATTGTTCCACAACAACAGGAAACAATACAGCAAACAATATTCCTAACTAGAATATTCTTTCAACAGCTTCAGAAACTCCAATGGTTAATTGTAGAAATTTCCAGTAATATAACGTTTAAAATAATACACAAATTATTTCTACTTAATAACACTTATAACTTTATTACACTTATAACTTTACACAAAAACTAATTTAAAAATCACTTTTATAATTTTGACTTCACTGTCACACGTTTTAAATAAAACTTATTAAAAACTACAAGAGGTAATTTCCTTATATACATTCTGCTTAATCTCTAGAAATTTCGCGGTCACCTTTTAGAAACCTTGAGAAAATATTAGAATATTCGATTATTTTACGTTACGTTGATTTGATTCATAAAATCATTTGTTTTGTGTAGACCTTAATTCTAAGAACATGTACAACAACACTGTTCATTTCATTCACTTTCTGTTGTGTTTTGTTGATTTTATTTTCCTGGAAGTGACCGTAATCGTCTAGATCTTTCTGTAATCGTCTAGATTTTTCTGTACTCGTAACAATACAATAGACCCAATTTCCATGCAATGGGCTAAAATAAAATAGAACATTTTTATGACAGTATGTATATAAATGTATTTATATATGTGTTGAATGGTCTAGTGGTCAGCACTATAGACTCGAAATCGAAACCCAGGTTTGACTTCCATTTAGGTCAAAGTGTTGTTACAACAAGCCATTAACAACCATCAACACACTGGTTATACAATAACACTGGAGTGGTTATACAATTAACCGGTAGTCAGCCAATATAGTTGATAAATTGGATAAATATATGGGTGATCACCCATACATAACTAATCGATTAATTTAAGTCTTCAAGTGAAACTCGACCATAAAAAAGATTAAATTGAGATTAATGCAGGTGAAAGACACTTGTGTTTGTTGACAGCTTACATTCCTATATGAAACACATATCGCTAAAAAAACTATATAATAACCTTTCTGTATTTAAACCAACGAACATTTACTTTTTTATTTATATAGATAGATCGATCGACCACTAAGAGTTGAAGAGTATTACAGTACTAATATCTCTATTAAAAAATTGGGTGGGGGTATTCAGGGTGCCTGATCCGGACCCTATATCAGTAGTAGAGAAAGCGGTATCCGTCCCAGATCTAAGCCCTTACATAATGCTAGTCGGGCCCTTTTGCTGTAACGTCCTCAATTACCGCGGCTGTACATTTCGATACAATATCGTAATTCGTAACTCATCTTCTTATTCTTTAACAGCAATGATAAACTATAAGCTCCCTTAATTACCCGCATTAATTTTTTTTTGTATTTGTAAATTTTTTTTTTGATCTAGGGGAACAACCCCGCCAACTCCAGTACCTGCTATTGACATACGAGCTAACGTGAGATATCACACCACTGGCAATAGCAGTGAGATATCAATAACCAAAGTGATATCTTATGGGTGCTGGCGGATGAACTCTATTCAGTCAACGAAAGCACCCTCAATCTTAGCTATGGAGTATTCCTTGATAATGCATGCACGTTATTGCTTATTCGAAGAAAGAATCGAGCCTTCACATATTTCTATGTATGGGCTTTTATCGTTGAGGAAGAAAGTGCGTCGCATGATCAAGGAGTGTGCCACTAGCTAGATTATTGGCAACCACGTATTAGTTTTGGGTCCTGCAAATTATTAATATAAATTTGCTGTTTACCTTTTATTTTATTTTTAGTTTTTCTATCCTATCATGAAATATTGGACTATGTAATATTTTATATGTGATATGAATTATTGTTTAGTTATCCCTTCTAAAAAAAAAACAAAACAACAAATTTGCTTCCATCAACACCTTAGAATGCATGTTATTGTGGGACCTTGGCCTTAAAATGTTTTTATGTGTTGTTGTGACACATACTTTAATGCCAACTACACAACACAACTTATTAAAAAAAAATTTGGTATTTGCTATTTTGGTACCCGTTGGTCGTTAGTTGATGCTGAGGCAAGTTCGTACATATGTTTGAAGTAGCTTTACGAAGTGACCCCTACAGATTAAAACTAAAAGTTATGTTTAATTACATAAACACTAGAAGTTCTTACTAACGAGCAGATTTACTAATATTAGACCTTTATCTATAAAGATATCTAAATATCAACTACCGTTCAGACAAAAACGGGAAGTTTTTATGTTAACATTATCAAGGTTGGTAATTCTTAAACCGTTTAAGAATTACAAGCCTTGATAATGAAAGCTTATAACTTTTGAAATCGATAGGTGAATAAAAACCTGAAAAATATATTTAAAAAATTAGGGTTCTAAAAATTTAATCAATTTCGAATAATTAATCATTTTTCACTTATATGCCGAAAAATTTGAGTTTACCTTCGGTTGAATCTCTACATAGCTGCTTGTTTTTTACAAGTACGGACAGTATAATCCCACCGCAGATTTCTAAAATTTGTTTTTATTAAATTTGTGGATTAATGAGTAAGCTGGTTTGACGAAGTAGTGAAACGAGGCTGAAAATTATAGACGAACCACAGAAGTATCATTATTGCCGATAACCCCCCACCCTTATTTTAGCTCCAGAATTAATTAATTTCATTTTAGTTTAAAAAAATAATATTTATTTATCTAGAACGAAAAGTGAAACTTTAAAGTACGAGCTAGTTGTTTACTAGTTTACTAGTGACTAGTGAAATTACTAGTGACTGCCTTTAAAAACACCTTTCGTTTGAGGTAAATACAAAATTTTATTTCATACTGGAAATTTATTAAAATAAAAAGAAATGAGTTTTAAATTTTGCTCAAAAAGTTGAACTTTAACGTCCTAGGACTCTATAAAATTTTATAAAGTCCTAGGACGTTAAAGTTCAACTTTTTGTACCATAAATAATCCGAAAAATGTCGTTTTAGATATGAGTATGAAATAAAATAGTTTTTAGTGCCTGCGGTGAAAAGTATGTTTTAGTGTCGGCGGCAGTGAAAAATATTTTTCACTGCTGTTTAAGGGTACAAAAAAGTATAAGGTTTAGCAAGGCAAACTCCAGTGGGTTTTCGTATATTTTTGGTTTTAAATACTCCACTTGCAGAAATACGGACAACGATAACTTGAAAATCGCTGAACCGATTTCAAAAATACATGTAACAAATCATATGCATATTTGCTTTTACGAAGTTCATTTCTCTGTAGAACAGTTGTAAAAAACTAAATGCAATCAAGATGAAATAACTAATGTTTACATATTTTTAAAATATTTACAATTTGTCAATTCAACTAATTTTTTAGAATTTAAATATCGATTTATCAAAATATATATTTACTATATTAGTTTTTATTTTTTAATACAATTAAACTCTTGTTCTTCCCACGTGATAAAAATAATTATCCTGTATGTTTGGTTTTCAAAAATTTTTATCTTAAATTTTCTTTTTATTTGTATTTAGTTAATTTAAATATTGTTGGAATGATATCATATATATTCAGTAAACGATTTTTTTTCTTCAACTCCAACATCTGTTTGACTTAGGAATTAGAATATATTTTTAAGATACAAACCATTTGATCTTAAAATAACACAATCAATTATTTTTTTTGTTCATTACAAATTTTTTTTTCTTAAATACATATTTATTTTTTTATAAGATTTCGAATCAAAACGGATTGAAATTTTGAAATTTGGTTATTCGAAACCAATTGAATTATAAAAATGTAGTTATAATTCTATTATGTATTACGACAATTAATCATAAATGAATCATAGATTGGAATTTGTGATCTGGCTTAAGTAATATCATTAGACATTTGATTGAAATAAAAATCATGAGTAATAAGTACTTACGTTGACACTTGACAGATTAAAATAACTTACCATAAGTATAATATTTAATAGTGATGTAACAGTAAAAAAGTAGCGCCATATATTATGTTTAAATATTTATACAAGCAATGCATAAAAATTCTAATTCTTTCCTTAGTTAAGAGCAACTTATTTTCATATCTCAAAAATATTTTACTAATAACTTGGTCAATTAGAAACCTAATATGAAGTATTACATGCACCTCAAAATAAATAATATTAAAAATAGAACTTGAAGTATTTTCTGTAGTATAAACAACCACGTTTATTTATTTTAACTAATGAAACATTTACTTTTATAGAATTCATTGTTCATATTCATGTACCGAAAAAGAATAATTGTTTGATTTAGAAAGAATTTAGTTTAACGCTGTAATGCTATTGATGCATATTAAAAATTTTTTCTTGAAAGTCAAGCGAATGCTACAGTTCGTGTAAATAGAAAATATAATTTTAAATCAGTTCATGTAATTAGTAATGCAATGCAATGTGTTTACTGTTTTTCTCAACAACTATTGTGTAAATACCAATGCCAAGTAACTGAAATGCGATAAATAGATCAAACGTGTTGACCATAATAGTTTTGCATATGAGCAATCGCTAACTATATGAAACAACAACATTTGATTTTCGTCATGATTAAACGTCATGATTAAACTTCAATATATACAGCTGCAGATCATCTGACCTCAACATTTAAAGTACCTGTAACAGTTTTTTTTTTTGGAAAATTCAAGCTTAAAAATATCCGACATCGTTTGACTAAGTATTATGATTTTATGGAGTAATATTCGTTGAATATATCAATATTCAACCAAATAAAAAACAAACTAGTGGATTGTAGCTGCGACCTTCCTTGGTTCAATAAAAGTCCTCGCTTCACGCCGGGCTCCGATACGAACCGCGGGAGTAATCTTCTGTTTACCGCCCTCGATATGTAAATATCTAGTTTGAGAAAATTATTTAATACGAGCAGTTCTTTGTTTGTTATTTTTTCCATAAGTTTTTAATTCACCACAATTTTCAATTGTGTGAAGTAATGCAATCTATCAAAAAAAAAGTTTTCTACATGTTGCAGGAACGATCTGATAAAATGGCGTTGCATAATTTCTGGCACCACTCTAAGGTTCTTGGGACACATGGAGGAATTAGTTTTTGTTGATTTATAATTTTTTTTTTAATTTTGATTTTTGATCTATTGGTGTGACAACCCCGCGTTCGTCAGTCCGTGCTTAGGACAAGTGAGTTAACGAGAGATATCACTTACTACTGGTAATAGCAGTGAGCTATCAAAAATCAATTTTAGGGGACATTTAGTCAGTTCTTATTGCTTACTCGAAAAATCGAGCTCATATAAGTGCGTCACATGATCGAGGAATGTGCTACTAGCTCAATTATTTGCATAACCCAATTTTTTACCCAATTACGCGTTGTTCCAGATTAATGGATTGTAAACATATGCAAGCCATATTATGTATGTCTTTATTTTTATATATGCTACTCTATCCACCACCTCTTTCCATACATTTAAAGGAGGTCTGGAAAAAAAATTGGTTTGGTAGACCTGGCCCAAATCGTATTTGTGAGACTTGGCCCCAGGACATCAGTCCAAATTTGCTGCAAGCTTGGGCCTTTGGAAAATGTTAATCTAGGCACAAACATCAAAAACTGGGGCACGGCTTGGCCCAGGTTTAGTCACTATATGTGTGAGAACCCCGCTTACATATCACTAGCCAAGCTGATATCTTAAAGGTGCTGGAGGTTGAGGTGCTTGTACGATATTTACCAACTACAGTGAACACCTAAATGCAACACTTTTTTCAACCTATGTGTGTATTTACCCTATGTGTGTATTCCCAATTCATGTCGTCACCAAGGGTGTTCACCAAAGTTCTTCCCTTTACCCATTTCTTAATACTCAAATTTCCTTCCTTTGCTTTAAAGCAATTTTCTTTTGTGTTTCAATATTTATGACAATAACATTAACAAGCCATAATTAGTCATCTTGACTAGCTTATATCGTTACCTTTTAAAATTAGTAGCTATTCAAATCTTTTTATAAATTCCTTATGTTATGACTATACCTCCACAACTATTCCATTTAAATCAAGGAAAAAAATATTATTAATTGTATAAAAAGATAAAATCAAATGTTTATACAAAATTCAAACTATTCAATTGGTTTCAATGAAAAGATATAATTTATAAATTGTTTGTTTGTTTACTTATTTTAATTTTTTATCATACAAACATTGTCATCACATCTTTTATTATATCTCTAATATTTAATCGCAAATCAAACAATTTTTCCTAAAATTATTGAATACGTTGATTTAGGGTTGTGTGCTATGGGCACAATTCGATTTTAATTTTATAATTATATGGTTGGGCTTTAAGATATTATAAATACATGTTTGTTACTATTCATATTAATAAAATTAATTAAAGAATTCAAAATAATAAACTTGTTCTCTAACACTAATTGATTAAAGTCAAAGCAATTTTTAAATTTTTTCTCATTTTATCATAATCAAACATCAACCAACATGACAAATTTGACCACCTGTTGTAAAACATTGATAATGTAAAGTTTTCATTATTTAAAAAAAAAGTATTCAGAAACCAAAGTTTTATATTTTCTCTTATCATTGAAGACCAAACCCGCTTTATTTTACTATTATGTAAACAATAAAAAACGAATAAATCGATCAAAATTTTATTGTTTTGAATTAGATGACTCCATCGACGTCCCACTACCTTTCAACTTCTTAGGTCGATCAAGCTTATTGCGTTGTTTTGGATGGTAATATTAACAATATACTCATTTATATAAAAAAACTTATGTGGATATAAATCCACATTCTTTTTCTTTAAATATGCATGCTTTAATGATATTCATAATAAATATTTATATTAACTTGTTGTAACCAAATAAATTAAATTTCATTTCATTCATAACTAAACTAGTGCCACTGTCAATCCAAAATTTATAACTGCAATGAAAATATTAACTTGACAACAAACGTCTTTAATTGTAAATAAAACTATATCTAATAAAAGCTGTGTTTTTTTGTAATTCTATATAGAACAGAATTAAAATTTTCAATACGATTTGACAGCTAAATAGTTCTGTAGAATTAATACAGAATTAATTAGTTGTCAAATCGTATTGAAAATTTTAATTCAGTTCTATATGGAATTACAAAAAAACACAGCTAAAATAAGAAAGCAAACGATTTAAAATATTTAGACCTTGCTCCGAGCGAAAAAATTTCTTGCGAAAAATAAAAAAACAAAACTGGAATTTGCTGAAGAAATTTAAGTCAGAAACCCATAATAAACACGTTTTTATTGATTTCTTGTTTGTTTTAATAACATTATTGAATTTATTGTGATATTCAAATGTCACCTTTTATGATAAAATAAAAAAAAATATATGAAACATCGACAGACGATTGATTGGTATATAATAAAAATACTTTGGTGATAATTTTTTGCAAATTAATATAATTTAGTGAAAAAAATCATATCTGCGTGGGTAAAACTGGCAATAAGTCTAAGTCTTGGAATATGGAAAATATTTGAATTGAACCAAAAATTAACACCTAAACCGGAAAACTATACAGTTATTACAATATCTAGTTATTTTCGATACACTTATATTTATTATATGCAAATAATTAAAAAATAGAAAAAAATGTTTTCTCTTACAAATATCATATGATACATCGTTACAATAAAAAACAAACAAACAACAACATAGAATATTAGTTTTGACAATCAAATGCGTCAGTTGAATATATCAATTTAAAAACTGAAGGCGTAACTTTTGCAACTAAATAAATATGTATTAAGAATTTTTTATAAATCTGTAAGTATACTGGAAGAAAAAATTCGGTCACTACAACCTCTTTTGTGCCAACCGAATGTTTTCTGTCACAATAATCTCAAATTCGGTTGTTGTTTCTTTAAATTTGGTTTTTTTTCAGTGTAACAACGACTTTCAGTTATTCTTCTTGTGGTAGATACATCAAATCCTTCATCTAGAAAAAACAAAGAATGTTATAAGATGTTCGACGTAAGTTAGATATTATTGTTGTTGGTTGTTACATTTCTACGGTCCACCGTCGTATCTAAACTAAAAAATGAAGTATTTTCTTTTGAGATTATCCATATTAATTTTTTTTACATATAAATTGGTATAATTCTTTGATGGTTTAAAAGAATTCGTGAATTTGATCCGATATCACAGCTAGGGCAGATATTAATCACGCTGGAATACATTTTACTCTTAATTATAGAGAAAACGGCACTTACCTAAGTTGGGATAGTTACTATCCGATAGTATATCCGATAGTATCGATTTTTATTGTTTATGATATAGCTTTTCAAGCTGATATTATATCCCATGACCAGTTAAAATTATGGCGATAAGTGTTGATAGGTCTTGAAAGTTGCTTTTGTTTGAAGTAATTCCTGTGGGCGATGTAAGAGATTTAATACCGATATTGCGCTGTTGACATCGGGCAAGCTCGGTATTAAAACGATACCAGGAAACCGATCTAATTAAAAGTTCAACTAAAGCTTTCATGAAAAATACCTTACTCCTAATGAAGATAATCGTAAAAAATTCACAATTTTTCGCTTCACAAAGACTTGATCAATCCAGCTTGTATATCTGTTATTTAATGACTTGCGACAAAATGTATGGTTAGACTGTTCGAGAACAATACAAATTAGCCTTGTAAATTTTTCCTTGATCAATACACGGAGCTGCGGACAAACCGATTTGATCAATTGTTTCTCATCCAACAAATTGTTCCGAATTAATCCAGGATTAAATGCATATTGGACATTCAAAAGCATTCATTTAAAAACATATGTACAAATAATCACTTTATGATCAATAAAAATTCGCTTTTTGCGTGGAGAAAATATCTAACACCAGACCACATTTGAAATTCACTTGTATATATGCCGCCAATTCGAATAATGTTTCCAAGAAGAATGGCGGCAAATTTAACAAACGTCTAAGTTTCGAAACCGTTTGAAATTAATTTTTGAGGGAGGAAAATTATAAATATTTTGCATTTTAAATTTTACAAATACATAAACGTTTCGGACGTTTCGAACCAAAATGGCCTTTTAAGGTGAGAAAATCGGCCTGGCGAATCATGTTTTACGTACGAGAAATTGCAATTAATTTTAAAATTGTCCGATTATTTCGAATTCTAATTTGTTTTTTCCAGGGGAGAAAATATCTTAAAGCAGAAAAAAATTTGTATTGTGTTGTATCGAAATTCGTGTTGTATCGAAAGTTGTTCCACACCCAACGATTCCGTCAAATCCTAGAAATGACGAGTTGGATGGAAACTGGTTTTTAAGATAGGGAAAATTTGTTAGTTTATCGTTTGATCCCAGTGCCTGATTTACTTATGGGCCAACCTGGGTCATAACCCGGGGCTAAAATTTTTTGAGGGGCGGCGAATTTTAGAATCCATGGTTGCTATAATTTTTTTTATTTTTTATTTATGGGTGTGACAATCCCGAATGCTCCAGTCCCTGCTATTGACATTGAGTTCACGTGAGATATTACCAATGGCAATGACAGTGAGATATCACCAGCCAAGGTGCTAGCTTATGGGTGCTAGTGGTTGAACTATATTCAGTCAACGAAGAATCGAGCCTCCATGTAACTGTATGTGGCCTTTAATCATTGAGGCAGATAGTGCGTCACATGATCAAGGAATATGACAATAGATGGAGTGTTGGCAACCCCATTTTAGTTTTGTTCCTGCAAATTTTTAAAAGAAATTGGTTCTTTTCTTTATTTCATTTTTTTTTCCTCTATCCTATCATTGGCCTTTATCATATGTGATAGGATTTATTGTTTAGTTATTTTCCCTTTTTTAAAAAAATTATATACAAAATAACAAAAAAGCAAAGATTTGCGTTCATCAGCATCCTAGAACGCATGGGACCTTGGTTTTGAAGAGTTTTATGTGTTGTTGTGACACTAATTCCTACTACACAACACATTTTATTAAAACAAAATTTCAAAATATATTTTAACCACTAGCCGACGAACAACATGGGGCTAATAATTTTTTCCAAGTTTTAAAGTATGGAGGATAATAATCTTTAATTTATAATTATAATTATATAAGTACGATGAGTTACGTGTAACCTTTAGCTAAGAAAAATCAATGATTAATTCATCAAAGTCGATTGATATCGCCAAATCAGACACAATACAAAGAACTACTGCATGGGAGTCAAGTCGATCCTGTGCGATAGACGAACGCCAATATGTATTTATGCGTTTGACATAAGAAAATGCTTAAAGCAATATCCACAAGCCACATAAGAAAAAATTAATTTCCATAGCATCCTCATTTAGTACTTTTATATATTTACTGGTACATCCTCATTAAGAACTCGTCGATTAATGATTTATCTAAATCCATGGGGTACACTAAAAAAAGTGATCTTGCAGTAGTTGGATTTTCTCTATCGGGATATTCGTGATATTAAATAAAAGTATAATTTTCCAGCGAATTTTTTGTCAAGTGTATCACGCTTATTCAACAAGTACTCTACGATGGGAAATAAGTGCCAACAGGGAACTTATTACGTGCTGTTTGACACTCTTCTTCTCGCGTTTTATGAGCTTGCAATGTTCTACGACTATTTCTTCTGCTCACTTTATTATATTCTTGCATTATAGATTTTACCATTGCCACCTCTTCGAAATCTTCAAACTGATTACGAAGCTCAATAATGTTACTGTATAAAGGACAACTACCTGGCTTACGTCAATGTGAATCGACTTCTTATAAACTGTATAAAATCTGCTCATAACCTTATTCTATATGATTAAAATTAAAAGAATGATATTTTGTGACAAATTTAGCTGATTAAGGAGACTACAGGCTTCATTTTGAACCATTGGTTTTTCAGTATTATCCTTTTAAATATATTCTAATGCTCTTATGATAGTTTGCAAGTTTTCTGTTAAGCTTTAACATGCATCTACTCTTGCAGACCGGCGTATGTTTGAGAGTGTTGCTTTAGTGACAAAAGTCAAAGTTGCTATTTAAGCAAAATTGCTATTTGAGTTCGGAAAATATTCAAAACCTAAAAAAAAATTGCTTGTCGACTTTATAAAGTTCAGGTCATTTAGAACAAATTGCGGCATACTTATTATTGATTAAGGCGGTCCCGATTAGGCAATAATTTGTATTTTTCAGAAAGCTACCATCAGCTTCCATATTCTAATTGTGTATTTAGAATAAATATTAGGGTAAAATTAAATCTGTTTGTTTATCCATAAATAATCGATAACTTAAACATCAATCTGAAATTGATTGAATTCGTTGTGCTCAGGAATTGTAGATAATTTATAAAACAATTTGGATAAAAAACCAATATTAGTGCTATGTTGAAGAGGGTGTTTATGTCACCCAAGATGTAGCAGTAATTATATACAAATAAGTAGCTCATATTGGTATTGTATTCAGAGCAGCACGTATATGTTCGTTTACCAGGATGATTTTGATTTTACGATAAGTATCATCTTGTGTTATGAAGATGTAATAACGCCGGTTGCTCCGTAGTTATTGTTCACATTTGTATTTAAATTTAGTTTTGTTTCTTGATAGCGTATCGGTACCTATTTCAGCACTCTTACGGGACTGAACTGCTCCTTAGCATAACATATATGGATGGTACGATGTATAGAATGTTGGTGATCTTAAGCCGGTTTGTTTTAAGTCTGAATAACACTTCTGGTGACTTATTTTGTTGAATCTTGTTATTTGCAACAGTAAAAATAATTCTGCATTCCATTTTTTGGTTAATAACTTCCGTTAATTCTAGTATCCTGGGACATTAATCAGGGACCGACGAACCAAATCAAATTTGAAGCCGGTAAATCTTAAACAAAAAATAACGATCAGTTAAAATTTTTAGAAAATTCGAGATAATCTTCATTTCAAATGCATTCTTATCGCCACATTAAAAAGGTTTGGTGTCGTTTTCATTCGAATTTATAATACTATTACGAAAACTCAAAATGTTATCGTAAAAACCACAAATTGTTATCACAAGTTTAAACACCTCTACTTTAGTTGATACCAACTTTTTTCTATAAATCAGCAAGTTCTCAAATATTTAAATATTTCTTTAAGACAACTGTCTTTGCGACAACTTAATTATAAATTTTAAAATTATCTCATTTTTTTTTATCATAAAAGTTATATTGACCTTCTTTTTCCGTACGACAGCACAAATCACAATTAAATAAATAAATATGCAGTAAAATCAAATATCACCAACAAAACTATTTACAAATTAGCTTCAATATTATGGTAGAAGTAGTAGTGTGAAAAATGTGACATGAAAAATATTTTCAGATACAATTATCTTTATAATCTTATTGATAACGTAAATTTGTATACAAACACACATTTTTGCGTAAAACAAATATAAACAAACACTAGAAAGTCAATCCAGGTTTCTCTTTTTTCATAAATTTTATATAAAAATAAAGCTATAAAACAAAACATAGAATAACCGGCATGAAAACTATTTTGAATCTATATGGTGCCGGATTATTGGCGCCCGTCAGACGGTCCACACAATTCTCCCAGAAAACCTCCCATGTTTTATTCTATTGTTACCATATCCCCCCAATATACACCATCCCCTCAAATAAATGTATTTTTATCTCGAGCATCGAAATGCTTGGGATGGAATTTTTTGTTTATAATAGAACATAAAACATTCATCCACCCATTTTCTCTGTTTTCGCTCTCATGTATTCTTTTTTCTCAATAGATTTTTGTATATTTTTTTTTCTTATAGCAGAAAAACAAAGTTTCCCATTCTATTACTTTGTTTTGAAAATTAAGATGAATTCTTACTTCCTCGATTTATGTTGATAAATTTTGTCGTATTTCATGCATTTACAACTAACACAACATGAAAATAAAACAAGAATTTCATTTATCATCAAACTCAGTAAAGAAAATGAGTTTAAGTTCACAACAATATTTCCCTTTTCCAGAAAATAAAGTTGTAAAATCGAATTTTGTATTTAATGCCCGCTGTGTAATAGTAACTGTAAAAATGGAAAATAAAAACTATAAACCAGAATAGAAACTTAAGGGGATAATTATTATTTTCATTTTCTTAATTTGTTTTAATTAATTAATTAATTCGCTGATTGTTGGAATTTTGATGTATAATTTATTTGAGTTAGTTAAGCCTTTAAATGTTATTAGATGACGTTTTCTGTTTGTAAGAAATTTAAAAGGCGAATGATTGTGATGGTTTGGTCGTATTTGAAAATGACTGAAATAAAAAACTGAATGACTAAGTTTAATTTAATTAAATGGACGTTCTGAAATAAAGATAAATTACATTTTTAATAATATGAGTTAAATGACTAAACTTAGCAATTCTCAAATTGTATTAATTTGCATTTTGAAATAAAAAACCGGTTTGTTTATGGGTATCCGAACCGTGCAAACTCTTGAGTGATCCCAATCGACCCTTGTAATAATTAGTGAATCCTAGAAAACTATTTCATGGTTGTTATAACCTTTTCATTTTGATTCATCCCTCGCATTGGTTCTTTCCCCTGGTCTTCGTCTAAACTATCTTCTTCATCCGACAAACTATGTAATATTTTTATATAAATTCAGCACCATAAGACAAAAAATATTGGACCCTCAGTCCGTATTTTGCAATTGAACATTGAAGACATTAGCAAATCAAAAACTGAACACTTACAAAAAATATTGAAAGATTTCGTCATCGACGTTGTAATTCTGCAGGAAAAGCATGCAGCAGATGAAGCGCAACTTACCTCTACTCTAGAGGAAACGTTGTTGGCTACAAATTAATTCGTGCTATTTACCATGAGATATATGGATTTGCCACGTATGTAAAGTCAGAAATAATTAAGTGCACCCATGTACTTACACAGAGGGATAACGATATACATCTTATTGTTGTTGATATATCGAACACCAAGATTGTAAACGTATACAAGTCTCCAAATACAGCATGGCCAGCTGCTACTCTATCATTATTTCACCACCCAGCAATATATGCTGGTGACTTCAATTGCCATCACACTCAGTGGTCCTACTCAAATAATAATACCAATGGCATACAACTGACTGACTAGGCGGATGGTAATAACATGTTCCTGGTATATGATGCGAAGAACATGAAAACCTTTAGATCTGCTAGATGGCGAAGTGATTACAACCCCGACCTCTGTTTTTCCACAAAAAACGAACAACGTAACCCTATTCCAATATCTAGGGCTGTCTTACAAGGTTTTCCACGCTCTCAACATCGTCCTGTAATTCTTGAGGTAGGTATCCAAATCCCACTCGTTAACTCTACTCCTCAACCTAGAAGGAATTTTAACAAAGCTGACTGGGCTAAATAGAGTTCGGAGTTGGATGCAGTGATTTGCCGGATTCAACCCATTTCTAAAAATTACGATAGGTTCGTTGGAGCCATCATCTCAGCTGCTAAGAAATGCATCCCAAGAGGCTTCTGTGAAGAATACATTCCTGGCTGGAGTAGAGAGAGAGATATTTTATATGAGGAGTACCTTAGTAGTGGTGAGGCAGACGTGGCTGATGACCTAATATACTAACTGGACGCCACGAGGAAACAAAAGTGGATAAACGCTGTTGAAAACATTGATTTTTCCCATTCAAGTGGGGAAGCTTGGAGTCTCCTTCGGAAGCTGGGTGGTTCAAACTCAATAACTCGTGCTAACAATGAAATAAATCCAGAGAAAGTTGCAAATCATATCCTAAACATGTCTCGTTCTTCTATTAATCACCTTCATAAGAGAACCATTAAACGTAAATTAAGAAAAATGAAGCGCAATTGCTCGTTTCCATCGAAGTATGCGAACTCTTTTAGTAGCGAACAACTAGATTCAGCTCTGTCCCAAACAAAAAACGGAAAAGCAGCAAGCTACGATGGTATTTTTCCAGAATTTCTTAGAAATGCTGGAAAAAATGTAAAACAATGGCTTTTCTCGAATATCCTAGAAACCGACAATCTTTCAAAACATTTTAAGACTACGAAAGTGATAGCGATACTTAAGCCAGGTAAACCATCCAATGAACCAGGAAGCTATCGCTCAATTGCCCTTTTAAGCACCTACTATAAATTGCTAGAACGACTCATATACAACCGTATCGCACCCATCTTGAATGACTAGATCCCAGTCGAACAAGCTGAAGTCGAACAAGTTGTACTGAACAACTGCTCGCTTTAACATCCTATATCAAAGCTAGGTGTATAAAAAACAATTTAAAACAGGTGCAGTATTCATCGATCTCACTGCACCATATGACACGGTCTGGCGTATTGGGATTATATATAAGCTGTTCAATGCAATACCTTGTAGCACCATCTCACGTTTAATTAACAACATGCTGAGTAATCGTGTAAAGTTCATCTAAATAATTCCTGTAGTAGGTCCAAAATGCTTAAAATGGTTTGCGACAGGGTTCCGTTCTGGCGCCATTCTCTTTTAATCTGTACATCCATGACACTCCTGACACAACATCAAAGAAATTTGGTTACGCTGATAATTGGACCCTGGTCACTCAAAACAAAGACATGGGTGTCTTGGAAGATTTGCTCTCAACGGACCTGGCAATAATGAATGACTATTTTCGAACTTTGAGCTTATTTATCTACGTAAAACCGTGGGTTCTTGTTTCCACTTAAACAACAAACTGGCGCAACACGAACTATCAGTGTTATTAAACGGCATTGCCATTAAATACAATCAACAGCCAAAATACCTGGGAATCGCTCTCAATAGAACTCTTTCTTTTAAACTCTACCTAGAGAATACGTCAAAAAAACTTATAACGAGAAACAATATATTGCACAAACTACTCCAGCTCCCCTCGCACAACTGCTTTAAGTCTGATTTACTCAGTGGCTGAGTACGGCGCACCATTCTGGTTGAATAGCACACATACTCAAAAAGTTGACTTCCAGCTGCATGTCACGATGCCTACTATCAGTGGTACTATCAGGTCCACTCCTTAACCTTGGCTCCCTATGTTAAGTAATTTAACGCTCATTTCGCGCTCATGCGTGAACATAAAAAGGTAACCAACAACATCACGTTACCCTTGCAGGAATATTACGGTGACCACACTCGTTGTCGATTGAAGTCAAGAAAGCATTCCCACAAAACTGCCAACAACCTTCTGGCAACTAATTTTAATATTTTGGATACCTGAGACACCTCCTGGAACCATTACAACACACCTGGCCTTGCTATTACTAATCCGACTTCTACCCAACCTGGTTTCGATCTGCCACGTCATACCTGGACTACACTAAACCGAATAAGAACGACGGACGTTGATAGACCATAAGATGAACGTTGTGCTGATTTTTTCTACAAGTGGGGCATTTCAGAGTTCCCTCAATGTGACTGCGGAGCTCCACAACAAACCATAAAACACATTGCAACTGTGTGTCCAATTCGACGATACAATGGCGACATCTGAGACATCCATTTGGCAACTCCCGATGTAGTAGCATGGATAGACTCATTCGATGTAAACATCTAATGTTCGAATGTACTGCCCAATGTTCAAATATTTTACTTTTTACTAAAAGACGCGCAGTCAAATCGATTGTAAGCTCATTTAATGTGTATTCATGTTTTGTTTTAGGTAGATTTCATAGAAAAATCTATCTATTTTAAGTTTTATTTTTATTTTTAATGTGTCACAAAAAAAAATCAACGCTAAAAAAAATATAAATTCTTCTGAAGGTATAGACATCATCGGTATTCATTCGGTGTCACTTTATTTTCTGACATGATACCGATCGTTAGGGCCACGAAGATTGCTTTGTTAGACACCTCGATACTTTTTACAACATGGTTTTTCGGCTTTTTCTTTTTTTTCATCTTGAACCTTACTTTCCTTCCTTCTCTTTCTCAATCCTTTCGGTGTGACCGCTCCTTTCGGCATATCAACAGAAAATGTGCAATATTTTTCTTTGATTTACCCGCTGCTCCTGATTCATTCTCTCCTGTTTGTTTTGGCAAGATTGTATGAATGTTGTTGATTAAGATATCCTCTAACGGAGCGTTTTGTTTATCTTCTCGTAACGCACCAGTTTTTCTTGAATTCGGTGGTAGTGTTACCATAAAATATGGGATCACTTCAATTTCTTGGGGTTCGTAGCTCTGCATTATAAATAATGGATGGTCGCTTCATCTTTCAGTTTGCAAATGGGCTCCAACTCACATTTGCACCAAAATAACTAAAATAGGACCCCAAAATGTATTGCAAAAGAAATAATTATAAATTAACATAGGTTTGAAGGCAAATTTCGAGTTAAATTACACAGAAAAAACATTTCTGTAGCTTGTAGTGATAAGATCTAATCACAACCATTAATGCTCATCAGTTTGTACTCCTTTCAATATAAAATAATCCAAATAACTAATTTTAATGGTCAATTAGAAAAACGTGAACGTATGTCTTCAAAACCACCAAATCTTAAAAATTATAATAGCTTATATTTCTATAAAAGAATACATATTTACATAATAACAAAATAATGACAAGAAAACATTAACGACGGTATAGTTAATCAATAACAACTTTAGCCACTAAAATAATTTTATAGTATTATTTGCATAGAATTACTTGCTAATTTTATTTCTATAGAATCAAAGAAAGAAGAATCAAAGAAAATGTATAATCTTCCTTTTTTTACTTTCATCATCATGACCTAAAATTAAAACAATTGAAAAAAATTTTCTTACTTTCTACAGAATCATGAAAAATTAAAAGAACACCTACAACTTTTTTATTTCTATTTTTTGCATGGACATTGTGTATTAAATCTGTATGACATAAATATAATACTATCACTATTGCATGTTTTATTTCGTAATTTATAAAATTCAAAAATTAATGGATTTTTTTTTTGTTTATTTGCAGAAGAAAAATTTTAATCGAACGAAGAAAAACTCAACGAAGTATTGAAATAAAGTAGAAAGGAGCTCTAACATATTATTTTAAGGTATTTTTGTGAGTTGAAATAAAAAAATGAAAAACTATTTACTTGTGATAACAATTTATACTTTGTCATAATCGTGAAGAAGTGATTTTACACAACCAAGCGTATATTTGTAACTCCCGAAATATATTATTCTTAATTTTTTGTGATAAATTTTCATTTATATTCATTTGGCGCCCGAGTGTCGCGACGATTTGGTTTTCACTCATATTATTTTGGCGCTTGATTGGTATGTTTTTGTTCGTCTTGTATTATTTGGTTTTATTGATTTGTCTTCAATTTCACTACAGATTTCATACAATTTTATCTGCGTAAAAAGTAAATAAATGAATATTCTTATCCATAACATTCTAACAACACGTTACGGTTGGAAACCTTTTTTTGTTATAACAAATTTTTTATTGGCTAATCGAAAAATAATCAAAATAATGTGATATGAAATTACTGCACTATTAATCTATTTTACACATTTATAATCAACCTACCCATTATCTTACAAATGCTTGTGGGTGGTTTTTAGTATTTATGTTAATAAAAAACTATTGTAACAAATTTTATAATATGTACACAGATTTTACTAAAATATTTTTTTAGTTTGCTATGAACGACCTTGTATCAATTTTTAATATTTTCATGAGAGACTTGCCTTTTATTTTTTTTATTAATATTAAGGTGGTTAGACATTGGTTTGAAGTTGTATTAGTAATTTTTTGCGTGTCTAATATGTTATTAATACTCTGTTCTGATCCTCTGTTCGTTTCATCGAACAGTGAAATTCCTCTTTTCTAAAAATTGTTTACCTATGATAGTAATAGTTATGCATGGTGCGTTTAGTACGATAAGCTTTCTTGATGTGTTGTGTATTCGACAAATAAATTCTATATGGGCCCAGGGCTCCCTTCCCACCACACCTCCGCTGCCAAAACACCCTTGTTTTTAGACATATTTTTGAATAATTATATAAAATAATAAACGAAAAAAAATCGAAAAACTAATGATGACGAATTTGTGCCAATGGATGAGATGACTCATAGGAATAGTTTTCGTATTTATAGGAAACATCGGGGTGCTCCCAGGTGTACTTTAAGTTAAGTGTTCGTTTCATCGAACACTGGCATGAACTTTATATCCAGATTTTGTACTAAAATTGGATTTCATAATTTTTCTGACATTTTGGTCGTTTGTTGGCGCTATTTGGAAAAGAACATACATATTTTATTTCGTGTGATATTGTTTTGTTAATATTAAATACTTTACATACAAAAAAGGTTAAGGACAGTTTTTATATGATCATACGATTATTCGATCATTCTTTACATCGAATGTTTATTATTTGTATATAATCTGTAGTTATAAAGTTATAATGTCGCGTCGAAAGATATTGACACTGCAGGAATTGCAGAAAATTATTGAAAATTGGAACGACGAAGATAAAGAAGTTGATAATATTTCTTATACTAACATTCTTCCGCCTAATCGTGTTGATGGATTAAGCGATGAAGAATAATTTTATATTATTTAATGATAATTTTATATAATTGAATCCTGATGTTAACGGTAATATTTTCTGTGATGTGGCCAGATGTGTTTAAGTTGAAACTTCAAGAAATATTTTTGACGTACTGGAGAAAATGAGTTCATCGTTGAAGAACTCCAATCTGGACCATCTAATCATTAAGAACAACGACAAAAGAAAGTGAAATATGATTATAAATCATTCACTTCTTTTAGTGGAGTTTGCCGAGCGCATTTAAAGAAGATGGACGTGGATAAAACTCCGTCGTGATAAATATATATATATTTTTTACTTTAATAATTTACCATATTTAAAGTGTCTTATTACTCAATAAAAGTTATCTAAAATGTGTTTCAAACCAAGTGCTTCAATAATATATAATATATGATATATAATAATATATAATAATGGTGGTATTTTAAAAATAATTTAATTTTTCTAATTAAAAGATTGAAAAAATCAGGAAAATAATTTTTTTTCTCTTGAAATTCTCGTAATTTATGGTTTTCAATTCGATACAACATTGTTGTGTCGTTGTTTATTTTTATTACTTTTTTTTCATTTAAAATTAAAATGAAATTAAACCGTAGTGATTTTAGTCGATGAAAATTATTAACATTTAAAAAAAGGTTATAGAATTTATCTAATTTTTGTAGTGTTAAATTAAGAAACGATCTAATCAACAAGTCGTGGTATATAAGCCGTGTTCGATTTGACTGAAGCAGCTGAAGCAGCTGAGGGGTTGGATGCAATTGTTGTTGTTTTTTGTTTTTTCGTTTTTTCGGTTGTTTCAGTCAAATCGAACGCACCTATAGTTGGGTATAATTATATAAGAGGACACTCTTACATTAAAAAAAAAAACAAATGTCAATTTTGTTGTAGTATTTCGAGAATATACATAAACATTTCTAATTGGAATTTCGTGTTTCTTGTTTTGATTAAAAAAAAATTTTGTTTGTTGATTTAGAGAAAATAAAAAATTTATCAAAATGCCATTACCAGGAATAAATGAATGTAAATAAAATGGAGTATTTTAGTTTAAATTTCATAATATAATTAATGAAAACGCAGATTTATTAGAAATAAAGATACAAATTTCGTCAACTTGAAAAGGTGTCATGGCGTGTGAAATATTATTCTTAAAAAACATTGATAACATTTTTGTTTCTTAAAAAAACTGATGGTTTTATATCTTAGGTTCGCTATTCGAAATAATTGAATTTTCATATATATATATATATATGAGATTAGCTGAGATTTGGCCTTAATTTAATTTAGTTTTAATAAATTTAATGAAAATAGAACTTCGAATTAATTAACTTTCTTTGATTTACAGCTACAGAATATAATACAAAAGGTATAAATAAACATTGAAACTAGTTTTTAATGTTTATATATGACTTTCTTAAAACATCTTTCGTATTTCTATCAATTTTATGTAATTTGGAATAAATGAAAGGAAGTCTAAAAATACGTCTAAAGTATTAAAGATATCGTTCAAACAAATTTTATACATATATTCCATATTTGAATTATCAAAATATATATAACATATTTATATGAATTATCAATATATGTATATATGTGTATGTATGTGTGTATGTATGCGTGTATGTATGCATGTATGTATGTATGTGTGTATGTATGTGTATGTGTGTATGTGTATGTATATATAGTATGTGTATATGTGTGTGTATATATATGTGTATGGATATGTATGTATGTATGTATGTGTGCGTGTGTATGTATGTATATGTGTGTATGTATATATGTATATATATGTATATATATATATATATATATATATATATATATATATATATATATATATATATATATATATATATATATATATATATATATATATGTATGTATGTATATGTATGTATGTATGTATGTTTATATAACAATACCACATAAATTAGTATGTTGGACATAAGGTGAAAACTTCTTAATATGTATGTTTGCTGTTAATAAATATATGTAATATATATAGGTATATATGTATGTGCGTATATATGTGTATGTATGTGTGTATATGTATGTATGTGTATACATGTGTATGTATGTGTATGTATGTGTATGTATGTGTATGTATGAGTATGTATGTGTATGTATGTGTATGTATGTGTATGTGTATGTGTATGTGTATGTGTATGTGTATGTGTATGTGTATGTATATATGTATACGTATATGTATGTATACATGTGTGTATGTGTGTGTATGTATGTATATATGTACATGTGTATGTGTATGGATATATATATATATATATATATATATATATATATATATATATATATATATATATATATATATATATATATATATATATATATATATATATATATATATATATATATATATATATATATATATATATATATATATATATATATATATATATATATATATATATATATATATATATATATATATATATATATATATATATATATATATATATATATATATATATATATATATATATATATATATATATATATATATATATATATATATATATATATATATATATATATATATATATATATATATATATATATATATATGTGTGTGTGTATATATATGTATGTATGTGTGTATATATATGTATGTATGTGTGTATATGTATGTATGTATGTATGTATGTATATGTATGTTTGCGTATATGTGTGTATGTGTGTATATATGTATGTATGTATGTGTACATGTATGTGTATATGTATGTATATATGTATATATATGTGAGTACATGTGTATATATGTGTGTATGTACGTGTATATATGTGTGTATGTGTATGTATGTGCATGTGTATATATGTGTATGTGTATATAAGTCGGTGAATGGTCGTCTTATCAACACTTGGTATAAGTGACAGTGTGAATTTTAAACTAAATTAATCTCTTAAATGATAAATATATAAGTATAACTAAATGTAGTGAAAACATTAATTGTAATAATCAGTTTTATATCTAATATAATAGTTTTAAAGTGTTGGTTTTAATAATTAAACTCTAAGGTAAGATTGCTTTCAAAAATGGAAAGATGTGGGCGACCAAGATGTAATCTTCCCTAAATGTAAAATTTATTAACTCTGATTTTTACTAGAAAACTAAATAAAGGTGTTATTGTGCTATTCGATTTTGTGTAAAATTTAAACCTACTTAGAGCTTTAACTAGCGAAATTTAGTTATTATTTCAAATTCAGTTTAAAATTTCATTTGTTGACATAATTTTATGTGATAGATTTATCTCTTTCTATTTATCCAAACATTATCCATAAAATCCAATAAGATTTTTGAACGATATCAACGAGCAGGGTTAATTGTTTTTGTTAAATTAATTCTTGTGTTTCAAGAAAAATTCAAAACATTCTTGCGTTAATTATATTATATAAAATAATGTTTTATAAAATTTAAATAAATACATTTCAAATAAAAACATCAAGTGAAAGATAATATTTTTATCCAATTCAATCCCAATACTTTTTATATGAAATTCACTCAATTTTCAAAGGGGTTTTTTGTTTTTTATATATATGTACATAATATAAATGTTTTTAACCATAAATAATTTTAACCATAAATAAAATAACATGAATTCAGATTGGAGAGTGCAGAGGACTACAATTTAGTCATCATCCTATTATACTAATAAATTACATGAATAACAGGTTCCCGACTGGAGATTGCAGGCGAGAAATTTTAGATACGGGATTGCTGATTGGCTTTTGCAGATTATATGTATAAGTGATTGTCCTTGTGATTGTCTCCTAACAGTAGTAGCTAGATACGATTTGCCAGGTGTCTGTAACCGGGTCGTTCACTCCTAACTTACAATTACCTACCTATCCTTACCTATTGTTATATGTAAAACGACTGTAGGAAGTGGCCCGGCCGTAATCCGGGAGTCTCGCCTAGTGCTTGGTCCCACAGTCCAATCAATCATCAATCAATCAAATCATTCACTTCTTTTAGTAAACCAAAATGGCTCAGAAACCGAAATCAAAAACAATTTCTATATAATATAGCACCTAGCAGCCCTACACCATTAGCTGATTTGAGAAACGAGCTATGTGAAAAATTGATGGAGTTATAACAAAAAATTTATAGCAAAACGTAGAGTTTCCTACGAATCACGAGGTGTTTTTTGAAAATTATTTCACAAGTTATCATCTGCTATGATAATGACTGAAAAAAGAAGTGGCATTGGCCGCTATGGATCTCTGCACCTAATTTTTTTCATGGTTAATGCATGGAATTTGCACTCGCTTTGCTTATCGCAAAATATAAGAATAAAAAAACATTGAGTCAAATTGACATCAAGGTAATGGTCACAAAAAGCCTTTTATTGACAAACGAGAATATGGAGAATATGGATGGATCCGCGTCATCTACTAGACGTTTCTGGCGATTACATTATTGTGCGTCAACTAGAAAATCAGGTTCGTAGGTGCCAACTAAAATGGTGTGACAGACCTGCAATTTTCATGTGCTGCAAATGCAATAAGCATGTAGATTGTTTTAATAAATGCCACCGTATCAAAATTTAATCTAAACTAAATCATTAAATTTTTTTAAACGTAAATTCTTTTGGTATGTATTTATATAGACTCAGCGCCAGCGTTCGATGAAACGAATAGCAAACTTTTCCATTTTCCGGAAAAACGGTAAAAGATTATTTGTTTGCTTTCTCAGATTTGAGCTTATGAGCATCAAATTACTATAAAAAAGTATTTGGTTCTATTCAGGGAAATAGTTTTTGTTTGAAATAGTTTTCGGTTTGAAATAACACAATAACTACAACAACAAAAAATAATCGAAAGTACCACCAAAAAACACAGCTTCACTTTGTCCCACTTTTTTCCAAAAACAACGTCAAAATTCAAAAAAAACTTATTTTCCTCACATCTACTGCCCAATACTTTTCCAAAGACATATAATGCCCCACTTTTGTTGGTCCAAATTACAAAAATACTTACTACTTTAGCCTAAGTATAATTAAAATTATGTTGCCTTAATTTAAATGCCCATTTTTGGGCATAAAAAAAAATTAATTTTTGCATTTTTTTGACATTTTACCATATTACGGTATTATTTATGCTAATTATCTTGTATTTTGCATAAAAGTGAAATATGCGATTCAAATTAATAAAAAGTATTTTTTTTAAATTATACATAACCTACAAAACTCTTTTTTTTTCTTGAAATGCCCTAAATTGCTTTTGGTAAATAATTCTAATGTTATTACAATTATTGTAAATATTTGATATAAGATTTTGAAAAAATGTAATATTCAATTTTTTTAAACATTTTTTATTAACATATAAAATACACAGCATAAATAATTTTACGCCAATTATGTTTTCAATTGAAAATTCTATTCTACAGTTTTCTTTTCTAATGTTATTAGTTTCGTGTAAATCAGTATTGTTTATATCATCATCAAAAAGAAATATATCTTCTTCTATTTCAACAACTGGTTCGTACATGCTATAAGAATTTCACTTGAAGTATCTAAAATGGGATCACTTTCAAAATAGTCACTACGGCTATAATTTTCATCCTCATTATCATAATTGTTTATTTCAATATTTTCTTCTTCGCTTTCATCGACATTATTTTCTTCGGTATCATCTTCTATTACTTCAGTAAGAATATTTGAACAATTAAGCCTGTACATAATACACATAAAGGGCTGCAAAACTTGCCACTTGACCTACATTTACAATTGGTACGGTTACAACCAGTCCTACAAGAACATTTAATATGTTGTAATAAAACATCTGGTACAGCTTCTTTTGTTGTCGTAATTGGCATTAAGCCATTTTCAGATTGTCTACAACCAAATTCTAATGAATTTAAATCATCTCTACCAAGCCATGTTTAAATTTGAAAATAAACTCGTAACGAATGTTGATACACTGCTTCATGTGTTGGCGGGAGCATGTACAATTTACATGGAACAAATCTTTTACTACTGTTTTTTTAAATAATATATACCTCATTATGCTTGGTGGAAATCTTTCTGTTGGTAGAAATCCATAAAGCGGTCTAATGCAAACTTCTCCTGCAGTTTTTAAGAATTCTTTTGCGGAATTCGTATTATAAAAACATTGCATATGCATACTCGGAAATGCCTTTTTCGTATTTTTTTATAATTTCTAAAACAGTTTTTTTCCCTCTATTAAAGATCGCTGATGTGGTAAAATGTCAAAAAAAAGGCAAAAACAAATTTTTTTTTCATGCCCAAAAATGGGCAATTAAAGTAAGCCAACATTATTTTAATTATACTTAGGTTAAAGTAGATAAAAAAAGTACAGATTAAAAAAAAAAAATAATTTTGGATGACTTATAAAATGGCCAAATTTAACAAAAAATGCCAATTGTGGCCGAAAAAATTAAAATTTGTTCATAAAAATTAAATCCCATATTAAGATTATTAAAATACATTTTCCCTGAAATTTTCGTGAAAATTCGGCGATTTTCCGCCCCTTATCATAAATTTAGTAAAAAAAAAAAAGTCACGTGATTCGGTTTTTAAATCTAAAGGTTTTTTTTTCTAAAAAAAACTGGTTTTTATAGACCGTAAAACCGAAGGGAGAATCATCTGAATTCATGATTTCTGTGCCTTAAAAAACTTAAGACTCTCCAACTGCGTTAGCAACATTTTCCAAACTCTTGTTTTTTCGTAAGTTTGTCATATTTTAGTTATTCCGCAACCTTTATTTGCTGCAGTTTGAACGATTTAAACTTAGCAAAAATCTGGTGGTTCTAAGGCTAAGTGAACATGTTGAAAGTATTACATCCGCCTGTTATCTACAGTTGAACGATGACCGTCATTGCTTGTAATGGATCCTGCTTGTAAATCTCTTTTTTTAACGACTGTCATAGAAAATAATGTTTTCTATCTATCATTTTAAAACAGAAAGTTGGCTTTTGCTGTTTAGCGTGCATTTTTTAATTTTTTCTGCTCTAATGCAGAAAGTAAAGCAAAATACATAATAGACAAAGACATAATATTAAATAATTTATAACATATTATGAATTATTTTTTATTTAAAAATAGATAATTTATTAATTTAAATTTTTAGCTTGACGTTCGTTCGATATGTTTTTTAAACAAAAACTAAATAATATAAATGCCTCCTTAGCAACGCATATCATACTTAAAAAAATATTGTTTTTTAAAAATTAAAATTATGATTTAAGCTTTTTTAATAATAAACAAATATGTCGGCAGTCGTTAAAAAAATAGTATGTATACTTTGAGCAGAAAGTAACATTGCTGCTCTGACATGATTGCTGGTTTCGGCTACGCCTCAACCAGCAACTTTCATGCACGAGCAGCAATGTCGTACTTTCTGCTCTTAATATACAATGTACTATAGTATCGTATTAAAAATATAGGTATTACACAATACAGTTATTTACCTTTGCACTTTGTTTATGTTGATTGCAGGATCAATATGTATTTAAAATTGTAAACGCCTCGATTTGGAACCCCATATCAGTGGCCATCAGGTGAGTTTTCTGCATAGGATCTTGATGAAACTTTGGCAAATGATACAGATTCACTTGAAAATAGAAGATCTGGATTCATTTCAAATTTGGACAAAATGGCGGGGGGTCTCCCGAACACCTCTAAGTTTAAATCTTGAATAACTTCTGATCGCGGGCTATGATCTTATTGAAAGTTAGTATATAAGGTTTTAGTACTGTTTCCAATATTTCTGCATACCAACTTCCGGTTTGTCACTTCCGGTTAAAAAGTTTTTTTTCAAGTGTTTATCCCTACTGTAGCTTACAATTACCGATCGATTTTCATGAAACGTTGGTAAAAGCTTTTAAATAACATAAGAAAGATTTTATCAGCTTTTGGAGCACATTGGATAAAGGGTTGGGGGGTCCACCATACAACAGATGCTTTTTCCCACAAAGTTTTTATGTTTGTTGGGAGCATAAAACATTCGTTCGTGAATGAATTTTGATGACACTTTGGAAAAAGATGCAAACATGTATGACAAGGAACTGATTAGTTTTTGAGCGATAGTGAACAAAGTGGTGGGGGGGGGGTCCCTGGAGCACCTGCTCTTTTGAAAGCTCTATAACATCTATACCTGATAAGCGAATTGGATGAAACTTGGTACATAAGTATGTAGTACGGTTCACAATAGTTTTGCATCCCACCTTCCGGTTTTTCACTTCCGGTAAAAAAAAAATGTTTGTACTTTTTTGAAGTTTTTTCAGTGTCTTTATGCACACTACAGCCTACAATAATGAAGTGATTATGATGAAACTTATGGAATAGGGTTCCAATTAGTGTGAAAAGATAATTATTATGTTTTGGGACACATTGATCAAAGTGGTGGGAGGTCTACCATACAAATGCTGACTTTTCGCACTTTGTTTTTAAAGTTTGTTGGGAGCATACAGACTTCATTCATTAATTTATTTTAATGACACTTTGAAAAAAGATGGAGACTTAAGTAACAAAGAACTGATTAGTTTTTGGATAATATTGGAATAAGTGGTGGGGGTCCTCCCAAACACCTGTTTAATGTGTCACACTTTTTTCGATGTTTGTTGGGAGCACACAGCATTCGTTCGTGAACGAATTTTGATGACACTTTGGAAAAAGATGCAAACATGTATGGTAAGAAACTGATTAGTTTTTGAGCGATTGTGAACAAAGTGGTGGGGGTGTCCAATACACCTTTTTTTTGTAAAGCTCAATAACATCTGTACCTGATAATCGAATTGGATGAAACTTGGTACATGAGCATTTAGTACAGTTCACAACAGTTCTACATCCCAACTTCCGGTTTTTCACTTCCGGTAAATTTTTTTTTTTGTAAATTTTTGAAGTTTTTGCAGTGTCTTTATGCACAATACAGCCTACAATAATGAAGTGATTATGATGAAACTTATGGAATAGGGTTCCAATTAGTGTGAGAAGATAATTATCATCTTTTGGGACACATTGATCAAAGTGGTGGGGGGTCTACCATACAACTGCTGACTTTTCACACTTTGTTTTTAAAGTTTGTTCGAAGCATACAGACTTCATTCAATAATCAATTCTAATGATACTTTGGAAAAAAATGGAGACTCTAATGACAAGGAACTGATTAGTTTTTGGACAATATTGGGATAAAAAGTGGTACGGGGTCTCGCGAACACCTGTTTACTGTGTCATCATTTTTTCTATGTTTGTTGGGAGCACACAGCATTCGTTCGTGAACCAATTTTGATGACACTTTGGAAAAAATGCAAACATGTATGGCAAGAAACTGATTAGTTTTTGAGCGATAGTGAACAAAGCGGTGGGAGGCGTCCCATACACCTGTTTTTTGTAAAGCTCTATAACATCTGTACCTGATAATCAAATTGGATGAAACTTGGTACATAAACATTTAGTATGATTTACAACAGCTCTGCATCCTAACTTCCGGTTTGTCACTTCCGATAAAATGTTTGTTTACTTTTTCTCGTACAACAGAATTTATGTTTGTTGGGATACTATTGCCTGCTTTAATATTTTTATTATTAAAACTACGAAGTCCATAATATTTGTTAGCTTTTAATTAAAGTATTTTATGGATATTAGCTTATTATATATCCAGAACACTATGTTTCCAGAGCTGTGGTGAAGTCAGCCTATGCATCAGCGTCGCAATATTTTTTTTATTTCCAATTTACAGGGGAAAAACAACTTAACTCACCATTTTTTATCAACACACGCCTCTGGTGGCACCGGTTCAAAACACTTTTATGAACCACGTCTATTTATTGTTTAATCCGAATCCACAAATTTTCTTGCATTTTAAAGACTTCAAACACAAAACTTCAATTTTCTCGAAATTTGATTTTATGGACTTACGTTGTTTTTCACCTGTAATAATTGCAAACCAAGAACATATTTGATGTAAATTAGAAATATTTGTTGCAACATAATATAATGTGTTAGATTCCGATGTACATAAGTTTGATTTAAATGTATTTGTTTGTCACATTCTTGATTTTTCAATTTTATGATAATTTTGTTTAGCGAAAAAAAAATCGATTATATAGTCCAGTCATTTTAGCATAAAAAAGGGATCAACCTCGGAATGAGAGATAATAAGCTGAATTTTCGTATATACCTTCATTTTGGCGTTCTAAAAGTTGCCTCAAAAGTCTCATAAAATCTCGTGAGTTATTCAAGGTCAAAGGTAACAAAAAACAGTTTTTCGCGATTATATCGGTTTCTATTGCTCCAATTGTGTTAACATATATTACAGAAATTGTAGACCATAAAATTTGTGACCAGTTTTATTAGAAACATTTTTTCATGCGCTCAACCGTTTTTGCGATAGAAGGTGGTGAGCACACAGCGCTCAGTAATACGTACTGTAATGCAAGGTCAACCGTGAATATCTGTAAATATAACATTGAAATTTTAATAATTATCGATTATTCTCGTTTCCGATCTCGGCAACGACGGACGTAAAATTTTGAAAATTACGGCTAAGTTTGTGTTTTATCTGTGAGAAACCACTTGCAGAAGGTGATTTTGATAATGTGGCTTGAAAACTTAAAAAACTGCAAGTTTCGATTGAAATGATGGTGACATAGACTTCTTAAATATTTTAACTTCTGTGATGTGCATGTTGTGTGTCGAAAAGTGTACATCAATAAAAATTCCATAGCGACATCGAAACGACGCTTAGAAGAAGATCAATCTTTATCATCACCCAGTGTACATCGTAAAAAGAGGAGTGAAGTGTTTGATTTAAAAAAACTGTGTTTATTTTGTGGCCAAACAGCTGATACAGCAGCAGAGTCAAGAAAACTACTTCACCGCCCTCTATCGCAAAAACTGCTGAGCGCATGAGAAAATGTTCCAAATAAAATTTGTTGCAAATTTTATGCTCTACAGTTTCTATTATAGATGTTAACGTCATTGGAGTAATGGTGAAAAACTGATTTTTGTTACCTTTGACTTTGAATAACTTACGACGCAGACACGAGATTTTATGAGACTTTTGAGGCAACTTTTAGAACGCCAAAATGAAGGTATATACGAAAAATCAGCTTATTATCTCTCATTCCGAGGTTGATCGCTAAAATGACTGGGCTATAAAGACAGCTTTAATGAATGATAGCTGAGGGAATAAAAAGATTTTGAAGAAAAAACCAAATTAAAATGCGTATCAACATTTAGGCAAACCCTCATAAGAAAATTAAATATAAATCTTAAAAAAAACTAATTAAAATTTTAAAACTCGGACTCCGAGGTGTTTTAGAAGCCGTCAATGAACTTCTACTGACGAAATTTCAGAATTTAGCGTGCAGTAGATTTTGCAAAAGAGCGCACACAGATAGAGACACTTTTTATTATCATAGATTAAAATAAAAAATGAAATTTAAAAATATATTAATAAAAATATATAGCAACGAGGGTTGAATAATATTAATATCTAAATATGAATATTAAAAGCACTACCTTTTGCGAGTGGGTTATGCATTTCGTTATTCTGTGCGATGATATTCGTCGGCAAAACTAATGTTGATGTGAACAGTCTGCAATTTTAGGTTTCCGTTTCTTATAGCGAACCCTATTGTGAGAGTAAAATGTGGTTTTCCCATTATATCGATTATCTCGTAAACTGTAAATTCTACGGACCTGAAAATTTGAGATGCGTATAAAACTAACTTATCCAAACAAGATGACTGTTTAAAAAATAAATAGAGTTGTTCTCATATGCTTTACTGGGGTATGTGAGGCCTTTGAACAAATAAGTTTTTCATCGAGTCAAGTAGGGTATAAGTTCTGAACCCAATTGATCGAAAATCTTAAAAAGTATTTAGAATGATATTAAAATTAGTAAGTTTTTAATGAAAAATAAAAAATAGTATCATATATTCATAATTGTATTTATTAAGAGGGTGGAAATGAGAGTATAAAAATAGTTTTTAGAATTTTGCAGTGCACAGTTTTTGAATAATTGTCAAAAAAGTGGAAGTTTTTGTACGTCCCTCCACCTACGCTTCGACGTTGATTGACAAGACAAATGTGAAAAAATTCACAGCGATAGGAAATTTGGTAAATTTTTAACGAAAAATATACCGAAGTTTTAATTGTAAAATCCAGATTCGCTCAAAATATTTTTAATAAATTAATTTTATTTAAAATATTCTTTACAACATGTTTCGAAATTCAAAATTTCATCAACGGGTATTTTCGTACAATTATCAGAGGCGCAACCTTTTGACTGTTTATTATACTATATAAACTAGATGTATAATTTATTCATTATGATTGACTGAACTGCTGATTGATAGAGAGTTGGATCCGGTACAACCATGGGGCTAGTGAAACGCTTTAATTTTTCTTTAAATGTGATAAACAGGCTGAAGTGGTGTGTGACGGTCTTGGTTCCTTCGCCTTTTGGGGTCGTCAGAGACTCTTCCATATTTTACTCATTTGAATCTGTTTTCTTGTGATACTGCTGCGTGCAACTAGGCATTTGTATTAGGACTAGCAGGATTTGTAGCAGCTACAAATTGTTTATTTGTAATGAGCACTGCATGGAATCATTAATGAGTGAAATCACTAACAGGAACTTAAGAGGAGTTGCGTGTCATGAGATTTTTAATTTTCCGGCTAGTTTCAATCTGTGGATCCGAAAAGGTCTTTCCTCAGTCAAATGCTGAATTGCACGCAGCAGTATCATAAGCCAACGGATTCAAATGAGTAAACTAAAATGAATTGTTTGAAAATACCTGTCGATGAAATTTCGAAACATGTTGTAAAATTATTTTAAATAAAACTAATTTATTAAAAATATTTTGAGTGAATCTGGATTTTATAATTAAAATAAAAAACTAAAATATGTATCACTCAAGTCGCTCCGGAGAAAGTTTTACTTTAATATATCAAAGTATCAAATAATTTTATTTCTGTGTGTTTAGGGCATCCCCTGTGAGAAAGGATAAAAGATGATTTTTTGACCAAATGATTTGAAAAAGCACAAAAGATACATTGCAAATTTTTTACGATTTTGCGGTGCACAGTTTTTAAATTATTGTCAAAAAAGTGATCTTTTTGTGAGTCCTTCACTCCCCTACGTTTCGATGTTAATTGACAGAAAAATTTAAAAAAATTCAAAGTGACGGACAGATTGTTAAATCTTTAACAAAAAATATAGCGAAGTCTCAAATAATTTTTCTTTGTTTTTACGGGATGTGAGTGGGAATAGTGAAAAAAAGCTTTTTGGGCTCAAATGAGCGGGTTGTCATTTGAAAGAACACTTTATTTAAGAAACATTGCATTTATTTTCTTTAGAATTTTGCAGTGCACTGTTCGAAAAATTCATTTTTATGTGCCTATATTCCGAAAGACAAAGTGACAACTTTTTGGCAATTATTTTTGATATTTTTTTCTTCTTCGTTCACGAATGTTGTTCGCACTTGACCGACATTTTTTATGAAATATAAAAACATATTATTTTTAATAAATAGTTGTGTTATTGGAATTACAATATGTGTCACAACAACATGCGTTCTGGGGTGTTGATAAACGCCTTTTTTTTTTAAACCATTGTGGATTGAACACCCCCGAGACTTGATTCGAATAAATAATTTGTATGGACAAGGAAATCCCACTACATTCTGTCTATAACTGTGAATGATCTAGGCAGTTTGACTGACGAGTAAAACGGGGCAAAGAGTATGGTTGAAGCATGATTGGTCCGATTTTATTCGAACACGGCTGGGGACGATATTTATAAAAAACAACGAGATCATCAACAGTGCGACGGTTTTGTAGGGAATCGAGATTTGATGTTAAATTTCGATCAGCAACAATTCGTATAACACGTCTCTGAGTCCAAAAGAGCTGGAATTTGAACCAGTTGCAGCACTCCAAACATAACAACAGTGCTCCATACAGGGACGAGTATAGGACTTATTCTTTTTTTTAAATAAAATGTTGTCCACTTTTCGTTATAACTTTTAGGTATTAATTAATTAGTCGTTAAAGAGTGTTTGTTTTTATTTTAAGATTGTTTCATTATACTTTCACAACGGACTTTTAACGTTTATTGTTTGAATTTGTTAAAATTTTGCTTTAGCTCTAGTCAGTTTGCGCTAGTTTTTTCGTTTTATCCTAAATATTATCGTTCTAACTCAGGTTTTGACTTTATGAACAGTCAAAACCATTGAAATTATATCAAAACTAAAATTTGGCAGATCAAGTCAAGGCTGCTACCTAGCACTATCATGCTACAAACTTTAAATTTTTACGTGTCTATTTATATGATAGGTTTTTATAAACGATTGTATAATATTTGTTAGTGTTTTATGGCTAGTGCTAGACATGTATTACGATACCACAAGTCACAACTCACAAGCATCAAAAATTTTTGTAAGACACTTTTTGTACGAATTCTTTAAGAACTCTGCTTTCAACGCCAGTTATTCTAGAAAACTAGTTCCGAATCGCACATAAAAGTTTTTGATTCGTTCAAGAGGCTTTCCATCGCCGTTACTCTTTTTATGGTAACGAATTAGATTAAAAAAATTTGCTAGATGTAAAAATCTGAAACAATAATAATCATTTAACTTTGCGAATCGATATCAGCCAGTTTTGATGAAATTTGGGGTCAGTTTGTAACATGCGTGAAAACAGAATGTTTAGTATGAATTACAAGGGATAGTAAAAGTTTGGATCGACACTTTTCCTTACATCGATACTTTTCCTCTCTTTCTTATTTATATTAACGATTTGTTGGATTCAACAATTAGTCCTATCCATAATTTTGCTGATGATAGCACGCTTCATGCGTCTCATGAAAACCCTAAATTATATTCGCTGAATTCAATACGAACAAAACACATGCCTGTCATTTTTCTAGATTATCCACACCTAATCCGTTTCCATTAAAGTTCGACTCTAAAGATCTTGTAGAGAAAGAATCTGTTAGACTTCTAGAAGTAGCTAAGAACGCTGTTCAAAAATTGGGCTTTTGGGACGATGTCGAAAGTTTGTTAATAGCAAACAGCTTCTATTAATTTACAAATCATTTATACGTCCCTGCATGGATGTATAAATACTACTGTTCTCACAGTAGGGTTGAGGTTGAGGTTGAGCTTATTATAGTAATTTGAAGTGCCTTGATTCTGTTCAGCGCAGAGCCATTAAACTGATTCTCAACTCAACTCTTACTAATGAACTTGATTCTTTACAGCAAAGACGAAATGTTGCTGATCTGACAATTTTCTACAAATACATTATGGAGTAACGAACTTCTGCAGAGATTAAATCAATTTTACCTCAACTCGCAAACATATCGCGTAACACCAGAGCAAATGTTGTAGCCCATCCATTTACGGTTCATATAAAAAGGTGCAGAACTGTTGCTTTTCAACGTGATTTTTTCAACAGAGTCTCATTGTGGAACGCCTTACCTTCATGGTTTTTTCCTGATAGCTTTAATCCTCAAAATTTTAAAGTTAGCGTCCATAAATTTCTAAGAGAAACTGTATAAATATTCAAATTTAATCCCAATCCCTAGTTGGTATCTTCGGATATTAAGAGACGTTAATTAATAATTTATTATAATTTACACTAAACATGCCTAACTTAGAATTAAAAAAAATATATACTAATAATTATAATTATATTAATAATGAACAGATCATATATTCATAAAAGGAAATTATAGGAAATAATTATTGGAAAGTCAGATCATCATAGTAAGTCAAAAAATTTTCAGGTCAACTCAATGTAAACTCATTCTAACGATTTTTAGCTACATCCAAGATAAAGGGATACCAACCGCGGGATTTTAGCAAATTCTTAGCCAAGAAAAGTATGCAAATGAATTGTTGAATAAATCGCAGAACAGTTCTATAAGGACCATCACAATCGGTGAAAATTTGGTAAACTAAACCAACATATGATAATATTGGTTTGATTTTCTGTAATAGGCTTTATTTTCCTTTCAAATTGTTAGGGTGTACAAAGCTGTCAGGCCAAACCCAATTTCTTTGTAAAGAAAACTTTTGTTGCAGAAATTTTAAAATTCGGGTTACGCGTTAGGCTTTTTTTTAAATTAATGCAATCTAAAGAATGTACATCAATCAATTAACCTTCTAGATATAAGAAGTAAACGAACTTATGATTATTATTCAAATTCTTCAATACACATACATGCTCGTAATTACTTAAAATAAAATAAAAATCTGTCCGTCAATATATTTAAAAAAAACAATGTAAGGGTGAAAAACTATTTTAAGATATTCTATTCAATTTTCTTGCGCACTCAGAAAAGCGCATCATTAGAATTCAATTCATTTTCATTATCAAAAAAACGAAGGAAAACAAAACAAATAGATAAAGTTAATGTTCAAACTTTTCTTTGATCAATCCCCACTTTTAATAATTTTATTAAGAAAATTTCTTTAATATTACCCCGTTTTCGAAAACATAAAAGAAAATTGGTGGTAGTTTATTTTTTAAGTTATGAAATTCTAAAAATATCGTGTTAAGCTTTTTTTTTTTGATTTTGTCAAATGAAAATGTTTTTCCTTTTAGATTTTGAATAACAAAGAAAATGAGATAATTCAGAGAAGATCAAACCAATATATTATGGGAAAATAAGAGAATAGGAGGATAATTTTTGTCTTGCTCATAGACATTGAGTTTTTATATAAGAGTGACAGAGAGTGTATTTTCATCCTGAACCTTGTTTTTTATGTATCTAAAAATCAGAAATATATCAAAGGGGAATATGGCATATATATACTTCTATATATTAAAACGAGATGAAGTAATTTTCATAGTGATTCGAATAACTTTGATATAAATTTTTAAATCATTGAAAAGAAGCCCTTCGTTCGCATCCCTTTAAAACAATCATTGTAGGCCTAACAGTTGTACTGATAGGACATCAAATATTTGCTTAGTTCTTCATTTGATTTTTTGATATTCGGTTTCTATTAAATTAAATAAAATGTGAATTTAATTTTCTTAAAATAACAAAGTTATTTAATTTAATTTGTGTTGTGTATAGTTATCTGCATTTACTTCTTGAATTTAAAACAAAAATGTTTGTTTTAATTTTTAAATTATTTTCTGGTAAGTTTTTTTTCTCTAAAACAATTTTGTGTTTTTAATAAATTTAAATGAATTTGTTCTACAAATATTTTATTATTTTTTCCTGTCACCCCTTCGAATAGCTCAAACTCAAACAGAAAATAAATAAATTTATATTAAAATAAATATTGGGTGTTAACCCTCATAAACAACGTAGAAAGTTAAAGCACTCACATAAAAAAAATTGTATAAAATATATTTTAACGTTGTACAAAAATATGTTTTTGACACAAACAGAACAATGAGTGGTAAATATATTTATTATACGAGCTATCAGATGTGATAATTATTGTAGTGGTTTGTGTTTCAATCGAGTTTAATTTTTTGTTTATTTTTGTTTTACTTGTCAAAAGTTTAATTTATAGTTTATTGATTAATAAAAATCGTGTGTATCAATGGAAATTGTGTGATATCTACAAATAAATTCTATTAATATAATATGTTTTTGATATAAATCTAATAGTTAAATTATTCGTTTGTTAAAAAATTAGTCACAACCATATAGAATATAATATTGTTTCTCAGAGAATAATAATCTTTTTTATTTATTTTTGAGAGTACCATGCTGTGGAAAAATAAAGACTAACTAAATCGATATAAGTGACTGTGCCAGTTTTATTTAACATTATTGTTTTAGCATGCATCTAAAAGTTGGTAAACTTCGCGGCAAATAATATATGCACAAAATAAATTTTAATAACCTGGTTGTCTTAGTTTAAGAGATAAAAATTGGGAAATAAAAATAATACGAATTTAACAATGATTCGTTTAGTCAAAGTAACACATCTCTAAATATGTAAAAAAAAGTTGTGAATAGCGAGTATCACCTGTTTTTTACAATCTTTCCTGTTACTTGTAATTCGTAACGGATATATATGCATATAGACAATTTATTGATTTAATTTACCAACATCGATAGAATTTTCATCTTTGTCATCTTCACCACATCGCTTAAAATAAATCTTAAACTGAATCGGTGAATATATTATTGCATAAAAATGGTTTGTGTTTTAAGTTTTGTATCTAAGCAATTGGTATTTAATTTTCTTTTGGTATCCTCTTATTTATATTAAATATTTCTCTCTAACTTTGTCTCCAAAATGTTTTAATCTAAAGAATTTATGATTTTAATAAAGCTTCCAAAATTTGCTACAGAATAAAATCACAACTTTAATACATAAATAAACGGATATTCCTAAACATAGTTATTGTATTATTTGAACTCAGGTTTTTTCTATAATAGTGTAGTTTCGTGAAAAGGAATTCGAAAAAAATCTTGCGCGGTAGTGTTTAAGTTTTCACGAGTACTGTTTCTATAGTATCGTTTTTCAGCTTCAGTTGATACTTTGATGTTGTGCGGTTTTGTCCTTTAAAAAATGAAATAACTTAAACCAACTAAAGTTGTATTGTGATAAACTAGTAAAGTGAATATTTTTTTTTTGGGAAATATATTTTTGTGTTTTATTTTTTTTTAATTTTTGCATTTTTACTTTCTCTAAAAGAAATTAATGAATCCATTACTTTTTCTCAAAAGAAAAACCGGAAATATTTTGTAGTAGCAATTTTTCACATTGATCACGTTTTTAATGTTAAACGTATGTAAATAATGTTGACTGGAAATGATAAAAAAAAATATCTACCCACTTACATATAATAATTTAGTGTCTTACATATGCATGTTATAGATATTGTTTTTATGTTGTTCAACGAGTAGTGTACGATATGATGACAATAAAAATAATAATAGAAATGAATTCATTTTTTTTTATATTAATCATAATGATACTTTGTCTGACAGTTTTTCCGTTTTCTTCTTATTTTCATGAAGAAAAAAAAAATATTTACAAAGAAAATCGAGATGGAAATTTAAAAATGAAAGAAAGTATATTGAGATGTTTTTTCTTAAATGTTGAAAATTGATATTGATTTTTTCGTTAATGGATTAGCAATTAATACTGATGTTAACATCATTTTTTTTAATTTTTATTATTTTTTGTCTTTTTTCCCAATCATGTCATTTTTTAATTCTTACAACAGACAGACTTTTCTATTTTAATAGATTAACCGATTATTCTGTTTTTTATTTATCCATTAATATTGATTATTGAATTTCATTCAAATAATCAGAGTATCACGTTTCGTTACCGTACTTTTGTTATACATATTATTAATATTATTAATTAATATCTTGAAAAGAATAGAAAGCAAACAAAAAGCTGTCATTCTCTTTGTTCTTTATAGAAAAGTGAAGTTAAGAGATTACTTCGGTAAAACTATTAACAGCTTTCGTTTTCAAAGTAAAGATAATAGATATCATATTTCTTTAATGTGTCTTTTTGCTTGTGGAGTGTGTTTGCAAAATATAGGAAAAGAACTATAGGAAGCGATTAGATAATGCAGTTATGGAAAATAAAAGATAATTGTTTTTTATAATGTCATATATCAGTTTGAATACGTTAATAAGTTGCATAGACATTTATATTGATTTTACATTCCTTATCATCTATCCTATTAGTCGGAAGAAAAAACATATCAAATCGGTAGATTGAAGTTAAAAATTCAATTTCATTTTCTAAAACTGTTCAATTCTCAATCGGTGGCTCACGAAAAGATTTTTAAAATCCGTGAAATTGTCGTATATGAATAATATCTGAAATCACTTAAAAAGTTCACAGTCTTCCAGACCTCAGAAAATAAATTTCTTGTTCCTTTGTTTTATTCAAAATAAAAATGAACAATTTTTGTACAAAATCGATGCCGTGTACATTTGTTTATTTTTTTGACGGAATACACTTCTTGATAAATCAAAATTTCTCTTTAGAAAAATATTTGAAACACCCGAATGTGAATACAATCGTTAAAATATTGACTATATATTGACTATTGAAACCGACCAAAAAATTATCAAAACCGCAATACTAATTAGTCTTAAATATTTTGTCAAATTTATGCATAAAAGTTACCAACAATATTTTAATTTTATAAATACATATCAGATCAGCTGCAGCAATAAAATACCAAACCTACACCGACACGTCGTCGTTGTTACATTATTTCATTTTACTTAACGGCGTTATTCTTTAGTCCAGTTCTTCAGTCTGTCATCATCCCCTTTGTATAGTCCACAATTAACTGATGGTCTCATAGTTTATCGTCAATTCATTCAACTTCAACTTTTCCAAGCCTTTTTTTATTGATCTCCTGTGTTGAAAAATTAGTATCAAAGTATATCTTGTATTCTGTATCGAATTTATGTTACAGAGATTATGACCTATAAACTGTCTAAAACTCTTTCTTTTATTCTGCACATGATCTGTAGGTTAACTAACTCAGGCTTTGCGTTAAGTGTAGAAATAAAATATTTAAATTTGTGCTAACACAACTGGCTGTAATAGTCCTATGAAATCGTAAAACTTTTTTATTATTTTTAATAAAAGGTTTCTCAATTTATTGAAAAGCTGTTTTACTAGTCTAGCGTTTAGTCTAGTCGAGCAGGTGTGAGCTTCGGAATTCTACGACACTGCTCGGATTTAATGGTTTTAAACTTGTTAATATAATGTATTATTTACAATCAGAAACATTTCAACCGACGGTGTCAATTATATATAATTAATTTGCTAGTTCGTTTTAAAGATTTATAAAGTTTCGTTCACGCAACATCATTGTTGTATGCCATGTTTTAGGTTTTGGTGCTTCCTACATATTGAACCATTATTATATTAAGAAAACCTTAGTTATTTTCGAGATTTTTTCGTCGTAAATAGCGATGCTTTTGTTCAGTTTGGTTTTATAGTTTTTCAGTTTTATAAAGTTGGCTTCATTACGGGTAATTTAACAGGTGAAGTGACGTGGACGAATAAGCTTTATAGTCTTAAAAAATAGAGTGCGATTATTCTTTGAATCAGGTGTTTTTCCTTCGTGCTAGAAGTTGATCAATGTCCATCCCGTCCTCGGTTGTATGCCAAAAATTTTTGGAACACAACCATTTAATATCTGAGAGTCAATACGGTTTTCAAAATAAAAGATCAACAACCGATCTTCTGAACTATGTAGCCCATTGTGGGAACAACATATTTGAAAGAGGTGGTGAAACGTACTTTATCGCATTAGACATCTCAAAATAATTGATGTCAATCAAATCAAAAAGCTCGTTGCGTACGGATTTCACCTCGCAGTCATACATCTTATTCAAAATTTACTCACCGACCGATGTATTTCGGTATCCATCGATGGCTTTTTTCTGAGTCTAAATTAATTAAAGCTGGTGTACTCCAAGGCTCAGGAATATCCCCCAATTCAATTTTTAATATATTTCAAAAAACTGTTGAAAATCACCAGTAACCCAAAAAATAGTTCTGCAGATGATAGCACACTACACAAATCATTCGTTCACCTGTCTTCAAAGGGTAAAATGTACGAACGAATAAATTCTGCCTGAAGAGACTCTGCCATAAATGTAAACGAGGGCCTAGAATAGTCGCTGATTGGGTGACAAAAATGTTGTCAATTTTAATTACACAAATAAATAACGCTGTTTTACATTTAAGATCTGTTGGGCTGATGATTTCATTTTTTAATTTTTTTAATTGAAATTGAAACTTTTGTTTTTGTTTTGCAAAATGTATTTTGTTAAAATTAATTTCAATATTTTACTTAACCATCAACGGGAGCTTACAAAACACTCAAACACTCGTTGATGTTATCAAACCCGAAATCGATTGAATCGATCTAATGCTGCACTGCAATTTTCGAAGTCAAATCAAGTAAAATATACTTACAGAAAATTTAAAAACATTTTTAAAATTATCAAGATTTTTTAAAATTAACTGAAATCATACAATTAGAAAAAAAAATAATTTTTTGGCTGAGATTTCGACAGATCATACAATTGAGCTTAGAAATTTCGATTTAAACAAATGAAATCAACAATTTTTACGAATGACGTGGTCAGATAAAATTTAAGGCTCGAGGATTTGTTATTATTTTGTACAAGTATCTCCTTGACAATTATTTTGAGTGCAGTAGAGTAGTAGTTAGTAAACCAACTTTAAATTCCTAATTTCTTTAGGTTGTTGTTGTAGTAGAAGATATTGATGTTTTGTTATTTTAATGTCTTTAGCATCAAATGATAAAGAATTTTATTTCTTAAATCCTCGAAAAAATAATGTTTTATAAAGGTTCTATATTTATTCAACGAAAATAGAATAAAAAAAATTTCCAAATATAAAAAACCTGAGTATGATGGCACGTCTGCTTTCTATAATAAAGGCAAAAATTATTTTTGGACAAAAAATTTAGCAATTAAAAAAAGTTACGTAAATCAGTTGATAATTTTATTATCAGAAGGTCTATCCATCAACTTTATAATGATAAGTGTAAATGTATTATCTTGTATTATATGGTGCTAAAATAGCTAATAAATTGATTGAATTGAGATAAATAAAGACAAATGATGATAAATTTGGTCATTACCTCCAACAAAAAAATGCAGCTAGCTAGACAATACAGCAAACGGAATTAGTGGTCTTCACTGCTATCTGAATGCTTTGTTTGCACATTGTTTAAAGAGAACGTGGGGTTTGACACCTACTGGAGTGACAACTACAGCATATTACCAAAAATAAATTTTGTAAACAGTTTTGTAAATAATTTCTCAAAGTAATTTTTAGCTTACGTGCTTGAGTATGTTTAAGTTTTAATTGTCTTTGGAGAAAATTGTATGAAGTAAAATTGTAATTTTTATTTTCTGTAATTTGTAAAAAAAATTCAACATTTTTCCATTCATAATTTTCGAAATTACTAGGTGAGGTCAAAAATTTTATTCCAGCTGAAATATTTCTAATTTCAAATACATAATATAGTTAAGAAAAAATTTTAAAAAAATTCAACAAAATTGTTACCGTTTCGAAGAAACCGAAATATCTTAGTTTTATAGGCTTCATGTTGCTTGGGTTTTGTTATTTTCAACAATAAATAACTAGGAAACAGCTATAATATTAGAAAAATTATTTTTGTTTACCCTTATGACCAACATTTTTATACTAACAACAAGTTAAAGATTTGGTTTTAGACGCGAGAAAATCTTTTTCAAGTTTTGGGTATGTTTGACTTATTTTAGCTCTATAACTACTCAAACAGCTTCTCATTCAAGATTTTAATATAATATTTAAACCCTTTTGATGTTTTGAATGTTATGCTTGGACAACTTTTCATTTTTATTGTGTCGTTTACCTTCCATAGAGAAACGTAACCTATCCACAATTGTCCCTCGTTTGTATTATTTTACCACTCAATCAAAGTGCTAGCAGAGTTTCATAGAACACTTAATTTAATCGCATACTTACGTATAGGTATAGGTGATCAATCAATGCTTTTCTGTTTTGTATATCATATCAACTATCTGATGACTAGTTGGAATACCGATGTGTTGTTGGTTGTTAATGTTTCAATTAAAAACAGTTAAAAACAGAAACCGCGTCCTTCGTTTTCATTTTTCACGTCCAACTTGCTAATCACTACCCCCGCAAATATTCATTTGACTACTTCTAAAAGATAAATTTTCAATTAAATTGTTTGAAATTTCCTTGGATGGCTCCAGAATAGTTGATACAGACACAATTAGTTGGTGCAATATGATGGATATCAATTAATCTCTAATCAATCATCTAACACGAAAACCAGAGCTTCAGAGTATTGTTCTAGATGAAATGTTTCTTAGTGAGTTCATATTGAACCAACTATGATAGTCCGGGAAAAAAGAAAAAAAATCAGGCGGCCGGGCAATGTCGATTGTCGAGTTTTGTGTTCCAATTATCCTTACCGAAAAAGGACGTCATTAGTACCACATTGCTAAGCAAAAGTGTAAAATTTTTCTACATTGTAAGTTATTTCCATTTTTGTTGTTTAGTATTAATAAAAATGAGTTAGATATCTGAGTAGGTTGCCACCCTAATTTCATTCTTTTCAATCTTCGAAACAGTTAATCAATCTACAAGATAAAGTCTACCGGAGTAGTATTCAAAGTTCACAGTCAAAGATATTGTCTCCATCAGGTTTTTAATTTAACAAAACATTATTATATAAAAGTGATACAATCAAAAATAACAATTGGGAATTATTAAGCCTTTATAGTGTTTGACTTTAATTGTTAAATTTAAATGCCAAATAAACCTTAATAACTTAAACCATTTAAACACAGGATTAACTTTTGTTTTTTTTTTATTCTTTTACAGAATTAAATCACAATGGCTTCATTAACGTTAAGAATAAGTTTAGAAGGAGGACGTGTAACAAAAACAATACAGTTTGATCCAAATACAACAATCTTTGATGCATGTCGTATTATTAGAGATAAATTTGCAGAAGCCGTTCACGGGCAAGGTAATATAAACGATTAATTACAAAACTACTTTTGCTTCGATTTTAATTATTTTCAATTGAAAATCGATAATATGGGCAGATTTGCAATCCAATGTTGCTTAATTTATTGTTTTTTTAATATTTTTATAGCACAAGAATATGGTCTCTTTTTATCAGATGAGGATAATAAGCTTGGAGTATGGTTAGAACAAGGTCGTAATTTAGGTTATTATATGTTACGAAATCAAGATGTTCTTGAATACAGACGTAAACTACGAACCCTCCGAGTTCGTATGTTGGATGGAGCTGTTAAAACAATTCTTGTTGATGACTCGCAACCAGTAACACAGCTAATGGTGGTAATATGCACCAAAATTGGTATGTACACTCTCTATTTTAATCGAAATAAAAATTTTTATCGTATTGTTTTTTTAATTTTCAAGGAATCACAAATCATGAAGAATATGGTCTTGTCCGTGAAGAAATGGAACAACAAAATGAAAATTTACCTGACAATAAGTCCGGTTTTAGTACATTAACCCTGAAACGTAAAACGATTGATAAACAAGAACGTGATACAAAGATGGAAAATCTACGTAAAAAATTGAAAACAGACGATGAAAGTAAGTCAAAAAATTACCTCAATATTTTGATATAAATTTTAATTATTTATTAATTTTTATAGTCAACTGGATCGACCCTGGAAAAACATTACGAGAACAAGGTATTGATGAAGCTGAAACAGTTTTACTAAGACGAAAATTCTTTTATTCAGATCAAAATATTGACTCAAGAGATCCTGTTCAATTGAATTTGTTATATGTCCAAGCACGTGATGCTATTTTAGATGGAACACATCCAGTTACAATAGATAAAGGTAAATAATAATTATATTTTCTCATTCTACAGTTTTCTAATCTTATAAATTTTCAGCTTGTGAATTTGCTGGAATTCAAGCTCAAATTCAATTTGGAGACTACAATGAACAAAAACATAAACCAGGATTTTTAGAGTAAGAAATTTTAATCTTTTTTAATTTGTACGTCAATTTGAAATATCTGTTTTTATTTTCAGTTTAAAAGAGTTCTTACCTCAATCTTACATACGTTTAAAGAATATAGAAAAAAAAGTATTTTCCGAACATAGAAAACATTATAATTTATCAGAAATTGATGCTAAAGTTATGTACACAAAAACAGCCCGTGAACTTCCAACATATGGTGTTACTTTCTTTTTAGTTAAAGAAAAAATGCCGGGAAAAAATAAACTTGTTCCTCGTTTACTTGGTGTTACTAAAGATTCAGTATTACGTTTAGATGAAAGTACAAAACATATATTAAAAACTTGGCCATTAACAACCGTACGAAGATGGGGCGCATCGCCTAATACATTTACTTTAGATTTCGGTGACTATGCAGATCAATATTATTCAGTACAAACAACAGAAGCGGAACAAATTGTACAATTAATTGCTGGTTATATTGATATAATTTTAAAGAAGAAAAAAAGTAAAGACCATTTTGGTATTGAAGGTGATGAAGGATCAACTATGGTGGAGGAAAGTGTTGCACCATCAAAGTACGTATTTAATTTTTGTTAATTATACCGTTTTTAATAGAAATATTGTGTAGTTTCTTTTTTATATTTTAATTATTTTTCCAGAGCAACATATCTGCAACATGAAACCAATCGCATTGAAAAATTAAATACTGAATCGCTTGCAAAACCAGTTATAATGAGAGGATCAGATGGTAATTATTATTTTTACAAAAAATTTACCTTTATTATGTATATAAAGGATTGATAATATGTACATAAAATATTCAAAACAAAATGAATATATAATTTTATTTATTTTGCTTAAATGTTAATTTTATTATTTCGATTATTAAATTTTATTTTATTATTTTTGCTTTTTTTATGGAATAAATAAAAACAATGGAAAAAACAGGTGAAAAAACATACACACATAAAGATGTTCAATCTGTACAATATGGAGCGGTTGTTGGGCAAGTTAATGTTACACATCAACCACCTACGGTAAGCTATTTATTTAGATTTATTTATTTAAATTTAATATAAGCTTTGTTTTACTAGTTCTAATTTGTCAGTCGATTTAATTTTTTGTTAATTATAATAACTATGATGTATTTCTATGGATTATATGTTTAACTACGTGATATACATTTAGATTATCTCTGGTCTTCACAATGAGCACTTGTAATATATGCACTAATACAAGCTGAAACTTTTATATAATTTTACTACATATATTTTCGACAAAATTGAAATAAAATTGCACATTAAAATATATTTAGAAAAAATTTTGATTAAAATTATAAATTCACAATTAGCAATTTATGATGTGGTGGATCATGGTTTACTTGTACTATATCCGAACTTTTTTTATTATGAATAAAATATATCTTAGAATATTTGAAAATACTACCTCAGTTGGAATAAATATTGAGTAATGATTTCCTTTAAATTTATGAGGATTGCATTTGAGGATGCCACAGTTTATGCACTGTTAAGATTATGAGACTTTAATTGTCGACGAATCATTTATTTACAATTTGAATAATGGTTTCAATCACTGAAAAATATTGCTACCAATACCATAAACCATCACTAAGAGAAGATTTTACCATAGTGCATGTTTCCTCCAGCGTTATGAGAATCGTAATAATCAATCTTCGTTTTGTACTATTGTTTTTTTTTACATACTTTCACTTATTGCATATTTGATTCCTGCTTGTAGGACGGTAAAACAAATCGAGCTATGATTGTATGCTTAGACCAAGTTTCAAGTAACCAAGCTCGCGAATCGTCCTATATTCAAAGCAACCACAAAGCACTTCCAAACGAACTTTGGCTCTAACTGTTAAATCTGGTCATATATTGATTTGTACGAGAGATTACAAGTCAAAATTCGAAACTTCAGACGTTCGCTGTTTCCAAAATTATAAAAAGGCAAATTTAACAGATCTCCAATATTCCTTTTTTTTTTTTTTTTTTTTTTAAATAAAATGTGATGTGTAGTAGGCATTACAATATGTGTCACAACAACACATAAAAACCTTTTAAGACCAAGGTCCCACAACAACATGCGTTCTAAGGATGTTAATGGACGCAAATCTGTTTTTTTTTTGTTTTTTTTTTTTAATATTTTTTGGTTAAATAATGGATAACTAAACCATAAATCCTATCACATATAAAATATGACATAGGCCAATATTTCGTGATAGGATAGGGAAAATAAAAATAAAATAAGAGATAAAAAGCAAATTTGTTTTAAAAACTTGCAGGAACAAAACTAAAATTGGTTTGCCAATAGTCCAGCTAATGGCATAATCCTTGATTATGGGACGCAGTATATTTTTCAATGATTTAAGCTCAGATGTATAGTTATATGAAGGCTCGTTTCTTCGAGCAAGCTACAGCGTTCCAGCATCAAGGAATATTCATTAGCTAAGATTGAGAGTGCTACCGTTGACTGAATACAGTTCATCCGCCAGCACCCCTAAGGTATCACCTTGGCTAGTGATATCTCACTGCTATTGCCAGTGGTATGTGATATCTCACGTTAACTCATATGCCAATAGCAGGGACTGGAGTACGCGGGGTTGTCGTACCCGTGGATCAAAAAATAGAAAAAATTATCAGTTATCTTTAAACGGTTTGATTGGTTTGATTGAGCTAAAAATTGCTTTTTGTACAATGCTTAGTCGACATTTGAAAAATGTTTGAAGTCGAGCATTTATTTCTCTATAAGAATATGAAATTGAGTTATTTGTTGTGTTCGAATTTAAAACTGTTAAGATAAAATTTGTAGAATTTTGCAGTTTTATGTTTTTATGCATAGACCATTCTCTGGAACTGTTCAGAAAATGTTTTATATGTGACTTTGAGATTTAATGAAGTTTATTAAGAGTCGCATTTTTGGTGTGATTACTCTCAAATCCCAATTTGGTCCAGCACCTTGTTACAGTTAAACGTTTTATTTCAGCTTAGGCATACGCTGCATTAAGCTTTGTATCTCTAATGTCATAAACTGGTTGAAGTTTTTTTTTTAACTCGAGAACCGGAAAACAGAATCAAAGTGTTTCAGTTGATCCTTTGATCCATTGTTTATTTTTAACTCAGCAAATTCATAAGTCTAATGTAGAAGCAAACTATAAATGGAAGCAAACTATAGATAGATAGAACTATAGAAACTAAAGAATTGACTTCTACATTAGTTCACACATGCCGTGCGGTGATACAAGAATAGAGATTCCAAAAAATGTATTTTGCCATTTTGTTTATTTATAAGGTTTGTAATAAGGTTTCTTACGACATAAAATTTCTATTAACCCTCGAGCATAACATCGACAATATTTTGGAGATAATAAAACTAGTAGATTATTTGGGATTTTAAATCGAAAACACAACACGCATATTCCAAAAAAACTGTTCTATTTAGATTTGGTATTCAAAATTTTAACCCGAGTGTTTGCCGAACTTTTGAGTAATTTGGATAACTTGAGTAGAAAGTTTTTACTTGAAAAATAATATTCCAAATTTACGCAAAACCGACTAGCTTTGGAACTACTTTGCAGCTAATCAAACTTTTTGTTTGCATTCCATGTGAGTTTCTAACGAGATTTTTTTTATTTTTTTAAATATTGTATGCGTGCCCGTTTAAAGTTTTTAAAGCCGTGGTTTGGTAATAAATATTATCGAGTTTGCACGACTTAATATTTATTGTTGCCAGTTGACACCGATTATTTTGCTGTCTCAGAGAACAATGGTTGGTTATTACTAAAAATTTTGATCTAATGAGCATCTATAATTATTCTAAAATTTAAGCTTGACTATGTTAGAATGCTTCCGGTTTAAAAAGTTACAATAGTAACAAGAAAAAATACAATAGGAGTATGCAAAAGAATCGATGATCAATTGAGATGTCATGCCCCTTTCAATAACGCATTTTAAAAATTGGTGTCGAAATTAAATTAAAATTAATTCATGTGAAAATAAATTTTTGTTTGCGAATATGTATGACCTTCTGTCGGCCAAACGTCATGTATAGTACTTGGATATTCTTACGCTAATGTATATCATCACTAAAAGAAATAAATAAAAACGGAACTTTGTTTTAAAAATGTTTTAAACTGATTCCTGCAACCTCATTGTATAAAGTTACTTTGAAAACCAAACTTTTAACATTTAACGTGTAATTTTATCTTCTTTATAAAAATGAAACTAATGAAATTTTTTAATAAAACTTTTCTTCATAATCATAATAATTCGAATTCCTAATAAAAACTATGTACGGCTTCATTAGATTAAGTGATAACCCTGAAAGTATAAATTCACGCATTCAAAATTTTTATACACAAACAATTACATAAAACATATATTCGTAACATAGAAATATATAACAAAATTTCTGTTATTTTCCTTTTCATTTAACAATAAAAAATACAAATAAAATGTATTTTAATTTTTTTTCATGCTTTTCGAAAAATTTATTGTGACTAAAATCATAGGCGTAGGTGAATTAATTAATTAATTTTGATTACTGTTTTAATTAAAAAAAATTAAATAAATGTTTACAAATGAATAATTTTAAATTAAATAATTTAGCTTAAACCAACACGTGTCAGCACTGTTTTATCTGAACCACAAAGAGCACTTTTGGGATATATATCCGCAGGTCAGGAAGCAATAAATAAAGCTTCTGAGGAATTAATGTCCAAAGTAAGAAAAAAGTTAAAAAAAAATTTATATTATTTTAATTATGATTCGTATTTTATTCAATTATTAATTCAGATTGACGTTGTTGATCTTGGAAATGATCCACATTCGATTCAATGGCGTGAAAATACTGTAGAAACATCAAAACAAACTGTTTCGTCACATATCGCTACAATGAATGCTGCTACTGCACAAGTTGTAACTGCTTCTCAACCAGATGAACTTGATAACGATGCACTTGGAGCTGCTGTTTCGCAAATTGCACAAACTATTCCCGAAGTAACAAAAGAAGTTAGAATTATTGCTGCTTTACTAGAAGATGATACAAGCGGTGATAAGTTATTAGAAGCAACCCGAAAATTATGTAGCGCTTTTAGTGATTTACTGAAAGCAGCCGAACCAGAAAGTCAACAACCAAGACAAAATCTATTAAATGCCGCTAGTCGTGTTGGAGAAGCAAGTGGACAAGTGTTAAGCACAATTGGGGAAGAAAGTCCAGAAAGTAAAGATTTGCATGATATGCTATTAGGATTGGCAAAAGCAGTTGCCAAAACTACTGCAGCTTTAGTCTTAAGAGCAAAATCAATCGCCGCAAGTTGTGATGATGAAGATATGCGCAATAAAGGTATAACAGTAAAGTATTTTTTTAAACACTAAAAATTAAGTTCCTTATATTTTCTTTAGTTATCGGAGCTGCTAGCCAATGTGCATTGGCAACAAGTCAGCTTGTAGCATGTGCCCGTGTTGTTGCCCCAACTCTTCAAAATGAAGCATGTCGCCAACAACTTGAAGCTGCTGCTAGAGAAGTAGCAAAAGCTGTCACAAATTTAGTTGGAATTTGTAATGAAGCAACAGATAATCAACAATTAAAAGGAGATCTTCTTGCAGCCGCTAAAGAAGTATCTCGTACATTAACCGATTTACTTGAAAACATCAAATTAAGCTCAAGAGAACGAGCAAGACAAGTATCAGAAGAACCAAGTGTTGTTGAAAATGTTTTAGTTGTATCGGACCGTTTAGTTTCATCATCCGATCCACAAGAAATGGTTCGTCAAGCAAAATCGTTAGGTCAAGTAACTGCACAGTTGATCGAAAGTATTAAAATTGAAGCTGAAAAACAATCAGATTCAGAACTCCAAAGAAGATTACTTGCCGCCGCAAGACAATTGGCAGATGCCACAGCTAAATTGGTTGAAGCCGCTAGATTATGCTCGAGCAGTCCACATGATGCAAATAATCAGGAAGCTCTAAGAAGTGCTGCTGAAGAATTACGTGATATAACAGCAACAACTGCTAACACTCCAGCAGTTAAACGTAAGTTAATTCAACGATTAGGCGTTTGCTCTAAACAAGCAGCTTCAGCTGCACGAGATTGCATCGCATCATCAAGAAATGCAATTCAATACAGTGAAGATACACAATCAAAAGAAATCTTACTTCAAGATTGTCAAAATGTCAATGACTTAATCCCACGTCTGGTTAATGGAATGAAAAATGCTTCTGACCGTCCCGACGATCCATCAGCGCAATTGGGTTTGATCGAATCATCAGAACAATTTATGGAGCCAGGTGCACAGCTTGGTCAATCTGCTAGATCCTTACAACCAACAGTTCATGATGCAATTGCATCTCAACAATTGTCAAAGAGTGCATATAACTTGAGTCAATCAATTCACGAACTACGTATTGCATCTGGTCGTGCAAGAGAAGCTTGTGGTGGACAAGAATTAGAATCCGCTCTTGAAGCTGTAAGTAATATGAGAGTTATTCTGAACGATACCAGACGCGCGGCTGCTGAAGGACAATTAAGACCTCTTCCTGGTGAGACAACCGAACTCACGGCACAACAACTTGGACAAACAAGCAAAGGTGTTGGTATTTCTATGTCACAACTTTTATCAGCTGTTTCTCAAGGAAATCGAACATACGCTGGTGTTGCTGGTCGTGATACTGCCATTGCATTAGGTGATTTTACTAAAAGTGTACGAGGCGTTGCGGCTACAACAGGTAACCACGAAGTTATTGATTGTGCTGATGACGTAATCATAAGTTCAATGCGATTAATTGAAGAAGCTCAGAGAACATTACAGAACCTTGGTGATATTCCAAGCTTAACAAGAGCTGCACGAGATGTAACTGGTTCTCTATCAAAAACAATTGATTGTCTTCCTGGTCAACGAGATGTTGATTATGCCTTGAGAAGCATCTCCGAATTAAGTGAAGTGATAACACTTGGAGAATATCCACCCTCCGATAAAACATACGCAGATTTGCAGGCAGAACTCAAAGTTGCAGCTGAAAATTTAAATACCGCTGGTGGACAAATAGTACAAGCTCATGCAAGTCCAGCTAGATTAGCCAGTACCAGTAAAGATTTCAATGAAGCCTACAAGGAACTTTTGACTATTTCGTTAGAAATGGCTGGACAAACACCAGAAGCTGCCACTAGAGAAAATGTTGTTCTATCATTGAGAGGTGTCTCAACCAGCTCTATTGCATTGCTTTCAACCGCCAAATCTGTCGCTGCTGATCCGCAACAACCAAATGCCAGAAACCAACTAGCTGCTGCAGCACGTGCCGTTACAGAAAGTATTAATTATCTTGTCGATGTATGTACCCAAGCTGCTCCAGGACAAAAAGAATGTGACAACGCAATACGAACAATTGAAGCATTGCGACCAATTTTAGAATCAGCCAACGAGCCATTATCTGATCAAGGATATTCTGAGTGTTTCCATACAATTGTAGAAAATTCTAAAAAATTGGGAGATGGTATGAGTGGAATGGCAAATCATGCGAAATTATCCCAACGTGTTGAATTCTGTTACACAGTCAATTCTGTTTCCGAACCAATTCGTGGTTTAATTGAATCAGCAGCACAAGCTGCATATTTAGTCGGTGTTTCAGATCCAACGAGTGTAGCTGGTCGACCTGGCTTGGTTGACCAATCGAAACTTGCAAGAGGACTTCATGAAATTCGTCAATACTGTGATGTTCTCGTTGCACCTTCTTCAAATCATCAACAAATTGTTTCAGCAGCAACTGTAATTGCAAAACATACATCCGCATTATGTAATTTATGCCGTACCGCTGGACAATATACTTCGAATCCTGTTGCCAAACGAGAATTTGTGCAAGCAGCAAAAGATTTAGCACATGCAACATCAGTTGTTGTCGAACAAATAAAAGCACTCGATAAAGATTTTACAAATGAAACAAGAGCTAAATGTGCAAAAGCAACAGTTCCATTACTCGAATCATTAAATTCATTGAATTCATTTGCATCAAGCCCTGAATTTATATCAATTCCTGGAAAAATATCTGCCGAAGGTCGCAAAGCACAGGAACCTATTCTTCAAGCTGGACAAAAAGTGTTGGATGGAAGTATTGAATTGGTTAAATCTGCAAAATCCTTAGTAATATCACCACAAAATCCAGCTGTTTGGCAGCAAATTGCTGTTCATAGTCGTTTCATTTCGGATAATATTAAAAATATTGTTGCTTATATGAAAGATAACGCACCAGGTCAAGCCCAATGCGATACTGCATTACATCAGTTAAATAATTGTGTAAAAGATTTGAATGAAGCATCAATGTCAATTGGAAGTCAACAACTACAACCCAGACGAGATAACAATCTGCAAGGTTTTACTAATCAAACATTAAATACAGCTGCAGAACTCATTGATAAATTAGAAACATTACGTACAGCGGCTTTGGGTAATACTGAAGCATTAAGCCATGCCGTTTTACAAATTCCACGTTATGCTGTGCCATTAACCAATTCAGCTATTGGTCTTAGCTCCCACGTTGTGCATTCTAAACAACAAATCGAAATTCTTGAAGAAACAACAACAGTTATTGAAAATGCCACGAACTTAATTCATGCTGCTAAAAAATCAGCAGGAATAACAAAGCATCCAATGTCAAATCAAGATATTGAAGAATGCGTACAATCGACACGTGAAGCTACACAAGAATTAATTGCAACATTAGAAAAAATATCGACCGAAAGCGGGGTTGTGACTGGATTGATGGAACAAATTTCAAGATCAATCTCAAGAATTACTGACAAAAGACAATCATTTTTGGGAGCTAATTTAGGAGAATCGTACGTTGATTATCAAACCCGTATGGTACAGAATGCAAAAGAAGTGGCAAGACTTGCAAATGACATAAATGCAAAAGCCGCAGTCGATCCATCGAAACTCCCACAATTATATGTTGATATGACAAACCATTATACACAATTAGCTCAAGATTCAGTTGGAGCTTCGTCTACAACAACAACATCAGATGTTGCTATAAGAATTCGTAATACAGTACAAGATTTAGGACATTCAGTTAGTACCCTAATACAATCGTCTGTGGGAGCACGTCAAAGTGATTCGGGACATTATCCCGATATTCAACGAAACACTAGAGATGTTACCGAAAAAGTTTCACACGTTTTAGCTGCTTTACATGCTGGATCACGTGGAACTCAAGCATGTATAAATGCAGCAAGTACAGTTTCTGGTATTATTGGAGATTTAGATACAACAATAATGTTTGCGACAGCTGGAACTTTACATTCTGATAATGAAGGACAATTTTCTGATCATCGTGAATTAATTTTAAAAACTGCTAAAGCTCTTGTTGAAGATACTAAAGTGTTAGTTGCTGGTGCCGCAGGTACACAAGATCAACTTGCTGCAGCTGCGCAAAATGCAGTAACAACAATTTGTAAGTTTTATAAAAAAAACTTTTATTTGAAATCAATTTTTAATTTTGTATTTATAATTTTAGTACAACTAGCAGAAGCTGTAAAACGTGGTGCATGTTCACTAGGTTCTAGTCAACCAGATTCACAAGTAATGGTAATAAATGCGGTGAAAGATGTTGCATCTGCTCTTGGGGAATTAATAAATGCAACGAAATTAGCATCTGGGAAACCTATTCATGATCCAGCAATGAATGATTTAAAGGAAAGCGCTAAAGTAAGTAATTTTGTTTACATTCGTTTCATTGTCGTTTATAAAATACAAATTTGTGTTTGCATATTCATTTCATTTTTTTAATTTATTTGTTTTATTTTTTGTATTATTGTTGTTTTTTATAACGCAGAAAATATAACACCTCTGTTTACATCCTTTAAGAATACTTTAACAGAAATACGTACTCTAGCTTTACTATATATATTTCTTTTGAAAGCTTTTATGAGTCCTATGAGTATTAAAAGTAGATGTAGTAGAATTTTTAATTCTTAACGGGTGTAACCAATTTTTAAAAAATGTTTACTAACAAAATTTACAAATTAAATTGGTATTGTGGTGTTTTTTATAAATTATTAACATGATTTTCTTAAAATAATAAATAATTAAAACTAAGTGAAGTCATTGATTTTCTTCAAATTGTTTCTGCAATAATTCTCGCAAATTTTACTCCTTTTCTATTTAAAATAATACAAAAGTAGTGAAAAATATAAATATATGTGTATCAATTATAAAAGATATGTGGATATGGCACTTAACAGCATCGCTGAATATTGTACTATTTATGATTATAAAAAATATTATTACTCTGTTAAAAAATATGGTTAAGTTTTGATTTTTTTGTAGAGCATAAGTAATTTATTTTTATAAACAGATTTAATTAATTAATGAATTTTATCTTTTTAATGCATTTTTGATTTGTTGGTGTTTTATATATATTTATGTTCTTTTAATTTTGTATATGTATATTACAGTAAAAATTAAAACTATCCGAACTTCGAAAATCAAATGAAACATTCAGACTAATTCATATTACAAATCATTCTCACTAATTTCTATTGAAATCTCGTTTATTTTTGAATTTATTTTGCGTTTGACTTAAAATCTCTCGACCAACTCGATAAACTAAATCTAGATGCAATATATATTATACTTAGGGGCATAATCTACAAAAGTTTGAGTCATATTGCATGCAGAAATTTGGTCATTGTGGTTACAATATCAAATTTCGAATATCAAAAATTATTTCTAGTAATTACAAAGTATCTTTCTTGTTATGAATTTTACGTTAATTTTTTAAGCAACTCCCATTTAAGGTTTTTTTAAATTTACATAATATTTCTCCAACTATAAATAATTAATATTAACCACGCATGGTTTTCTTGTTTTGTCTCGATTCTAGTTATTCTAAATTTAAATCCATTTGAATAAAACATGAATTAATTTGTTGCTGTATTTCACAGCCAATTTTGAAGTTACCTATCGATTGTGAACCAAGGCTAAGGTTACTTGATTAAGTCAAAAACGACAATATTATTCTTAAATTAAGTTTCTTCTACTAACTCAAACAAAATCAAAATATTGAAGAACCATAAAAGTTTTTGTTGTCTTCGAAAGTGTCTGCAATTTATTAACATTGACAAATAAAAAAAGTCAATGCCTGATTAAAAGAAACAAAAATTGTTACATTTATTGAAATATTAGAGTTCAGGTTTGCAGGAGTTGCAAATACAATTTTCTCAAATCCAAGTTAGCATGGTATCTATCTTCGGGTATTCAGAGAGGTTAATTTATAATTTATTATGGTTAACTTTAAACATGCTTAACTTTGAATTCAACTTAGTATTGTATATCACGGTAAGCGCAATTTTTGCGCATTTTTTTCAGACATCTCAAAAGCCTTTGATTGAATATGGCATGCAAACTTGATCAACAAGCTCGTTGCGTACGGTTTTCATCCCGCAGTCGTGAATTTGATTCAAAATTTTCTGTCTAACCGATACATCTCGATGATTTTTCTTCTGAGTCTAAATTAATTAACGCTGGTGTACCCCAAGGCTCGGTTTTATTTCCTACTTCATTTTTAATTTATATCAACGAGCTGTTGAAAATCACAAATAACCCAGTAAATAGTTTTGCAGATGATAGTACACTGCACAATTCATTCGGCCCCTTATCTTCAAAGGGTAAAATGCACAAACGATTAAATCTCGCCCGGAGAGACGCTGCCATAAATGTAAACCAGGACCTAGAAAAATTCGCCGAATGGGGTGACAAAAATTTGGTCAATTTTAGTTCCACCAAAACACAGCCATTGATTGTTTCGAGATCAAAGACCGAGTTTCCCAACGATATTTCAATGAATATGTGTGACGACCAAATAAACAAATGTGAAAGCATTCGTTTACTTGGAGCAACAATTTCCAATGACTTACTGTGGAACGATCATGGCCATTATCATTGCAAAGAGCGGATCAAGAAAACTCGGCCTCCTCAATAGATTGTAAAAATATTTTACTCCGTATCAATTACTCCATATTTATAAGTCGTATATTCGTCCCTGTATGGAGTACTGTTGTCAAGTTTGGGGCCCTGCATTTGTTACCATTATGACTCTGATCAAAAGCGTGCTATACGAATTATTGGGGAACGAAATTTAACATTAAATCTTGATTCCCCACAACATCGCCGCACTGTTGCCGATCTCGTTGTTTTTTATAAATATCGTCACCAATAGTGCTCAACTGAAATCAAATCCATCATGCCTCAAACATATTCTTTTCCCCGTTTTACTCGTCAATCGGTTTGTACAAACAGTCAAACTGTCAAGATTACTCACTGTCATAGTGACAAAATGCAAAGGGACTTCTTTGTGCGTACATCGTACAAATGGAATGCTTTGCCCGAATCAATAGTCTCGAGTGTTTTCAATCCATAAACATTTTAAAAAAGCGTCCACCATCTCAGAACGCATGTTGTTGTGGGACATAGGTCTTAAAATGTATCTTTGTGTTGTTGTGAGTTGTGACACACTTTGTAATTCCTACTACACAACACTTTTTATTAAAAAAAAATAAATCAACTAGTAGATCAACTAGTACATTGATGACTGATTTTAACATCATAAGCTCCAACAATATATTTTGGACTTTTTGTATCAATAACCTCTCAACTTATTTTGTTTATTATATAACTGCCTCTTTCTTTTATGGGAGTCCGCAACTTACAACATTTGGAAGATTGTTTGCAACCGACATTCTGTTGAAAATTATGTCATCCGTTGCATAAAAAAAATTGCTTTTCTCTTCCAAAATTAAATTAAACCATAACAGCAGGTACCTCTACAACGCTTATTGGGTATTTCAATACTATATTGAAGCTCACAACTTTTGCATAATTGCTTGAATGTCCCATTATTAATATTGTATGATTTAATCCAGTTCCTAATTTTGTTTTAAGGCTAGAATATCGACTTCAAGACTGCAAATCTTTCATTAACCCCGGCGATTTGTTCTCGTCTTCTTTCTACTATGCCCTAACGTATTTTAGCCTCACTTAGTTTATTGAGAGTTTATGGTGAACGAAGTCATGGACTCTTTAAAGATATTCGCTAGAAGTTTAAATCATTTATCACATTTTGTTAAACAGTTCTTAATTTCACCCAATGCCATGCAGTTGCCAACTGATCCCCTAAAATTTTCATTTCTCCTAAAATAGTTTTTTTGTGTAAATAAATTTTAAAGCTTCCTTGTTGAATTGCACTCGCAAAACACCAGGGTATTCGGTCGAATTGTTTTTCAGATGACAGACTGCAACATAGCCATTTTTTGTAGTTTAATATCGAAATGAAAACATGGTTTTTATATAATACCGTTTTCTCTCTTTCTCCCTTTCTTATTACCTTACCGTTCTTGTTGTTGTAGCGACGGGTGCGGTGTTACTCTTCCGGATCCATGTCCAGATTCAGCAACTCTGCTACTGCCCTTGGGCGGTACTACAAATCTTCCTTCGTTAGGTTGGTTGGTTTTCTTAGACAATTGAATAGGTTGTTTGCTTCATGTGGTACTTTGCCGTATAACCAATCAGTTGCCGTTCAAATCGTTCCATCACTAGTTGACTTTCATTTTGACAGACGTCCTGTTTTTAGAATTTTTTCCTTCGACGAGCAAAAGATGGTTGTTATTGAAACACTTCTTTAATTATTCTTGGTAAAAAATAATAACCTCTATGACCAATGTATCTTTAGGGTTGTCTCTACCAAACGCGCCGAACGATTGCTAAGGTTTGCAACCAAACAACAATAACATTTGATAATTTACCGAATGGTATGGGTGGGTCTTCACTAAGCAAATTTATATTTGCAATCGTTCGCAAACGTTGGGTGCTTTGGTGGAAACCAACATTTATACAGCTACAATTAATCCAATTACAGAAGTTGGGTGAGCTGAACTAAAACTTTTCAAACAACTTTACACGGACTATACTCTACATAAGCTGTAATTTACTTCGTAGTTCAAATAATTCAATATTATCTGCATGGCCAGTTGTTCATTGTTCAGATGTATTTATATATGTGGCCACATGCTTCATCGGCAATTACATATTTTGATAACAACGTTATACCGTCATCATATGAGGCTATTGCTACTTCAGCCGGTGGTTGAGGGTAACTTGACATACAGAAATTGATTATTGCAGACGACCACCTCCTTCTATACTACACCTTACTTAACTTTCCGTTATTTCGACTTTTCGTTGTTGTTGTTGTTGTTGTTGTTGTTGTTGTAGCGACGGTGCCAGACTCGGGAACTCTGCTTTTGCCCTTGGGCGGTACCATAAATCTTCCTTCGTTAGTCAGTTAGGTCTTCTGGACAATTGAATAGGTGGTTTGTGGCGTGGCCTCACATGCAAGACACTTGTCAACAATTTTCTAGTCAATTCTATTCATATAGTTTTTTAAAATGTGCGACCAACCGAATGTTAACTGCGCTAGTTTGATCTCTTCCGCAGCGACTTGTGGTGACATACTATTGAGAACTCGATTTGGGCGTAGTTCCTTATTGTGTCTTCATCAACTTTGGTATGAATAATGTTTCAGCCCGTTTTATACGTAAGCTTGTCGACGAGCTTTTCGACGAAAGGTGCAACTCCGTCGACTTTTCGTTGTTTAATTCTACGTATGTTGTGCGATCACGGATGAAGTTTGAATGTCATTTTTCATTTATGGAAGTATCGAGTTAAGTAAGTCAACCTTGTCTGACGTTGTTGAAGGGTTGCAAGAGATCCAAGGCAACCAGCACTGTGTGATGATTTGGTCTCTTTTGAATCTTCTGTATTACATCTGTAATATTAAGCTATGTCTCTTCCTAAAGTCATGTGAGCAACTGGAATGAGATGTTTCTGCAGTGTTAAAAGACTGAGATATCCTATCAGTTTAGCAATTGGTGACAGTAGGAAAATTTGTGTCTGTGACTTTCTCGATCAAATAGCGCCGACTGCCATGCGCCGATGACATAGCGCCGAGAAAATTCTCGGCACTAATTCAATTTTTTTTTTTAATTAGCGCAAATGTTTCCAAACTGGCATAGGACCGAGTTTTAATTTTTTTTAAAAATCTCTGCACTGATTCAATTTTTGTTTTAATTAGTGCCGAGTTTGAATTCATGAAGTATTTGACTTAGTGTCGAAATTAGACTCTCGGCACTAATTCAAGGGAAAATGAATTAGCACTGATAGGATTAATTTTTTAAGTCTCGGCACTAATTCCATACCTTTTTTCAGAGTTCAGAGTTCAGAAAAACTAAATCTTGCAAAAAACTCTGTTTTTGTAATTATAGAAAAATAAAAAAATGAATGAAAAACTTAATACCAAAAATGTTATTGAAAGAATCCTCACAGCTGATTGGAATCGGATTAGGATCTAATGCGGCGTGTTACACTTTAAATTATCCGGGTTGAATCAGACAACCAGATCAGAGGACATGCTTACTGAACCAGGAGGTATTCATGAATAGAGAAAACATATTTGATTTCTGATAGATGCCGGTTATGAAATACCCTACTAGTTCACCCTGATCTGGTCAGGACGATAAAAGCACATGCCAGAACCAGGGCCAGATTTACAACCTTGGCTGCCTGGACCAAACAAGATCTGCCTGCTCTTTAATAAAAAAAAATGTAATGTATCTATGTATGGCTGTGTGCGAAACGACGAAATAATGACAGATTCCAATTATTAATTGTCATAATTTTGCCATTTGAAATTTATATTAACCATAACGAAGCGTCAGATTTTGGTAAGCTTTTTAGGATCATTAAATTATGACAGAAGAATGCCAAATTATGACAGAAATCTTTTTAAGCACCCAAGTGACAAAGTGATTTTTGATTTTGAATTGATTCAATCTAACCTCACTTCTTATTAACTTCTCCAATATAACGAGTCCATTGGCTTTGTTCAATTGTTCTATTAATTCTGGATTTATTGTGCTGTTATGTTAACATTGGCAAATATTTTTTGTTATGTTGTTCATTAGATATAATTATAATTTTTAAATTGTTTATTTTTGCTAATGTCAAAATTTGTTTAATCTAATTTGTTTGCTTGTAAATACCAATGGCCCGAAATGAAGCACGAGCCTCCTTAATCAGGCAAATTTGTTAGACAATGCCATTCTTGTAATCATATAGAATAAGGTTCTGTGCAGATTTCAAACAGTTAATAAGAAGGTGCAGTTGATTAACATTGACGTAAGTCAGGTAATTATCCTTTATGTTTACTTGTACAGTTATTATATTATCGAACTCCATGATCAGTTTGAATATTTCGAAGAGATGGCAATTCACGGCTAAATTAAACCAGATAATTGAAAATGAAAAAGCAGAGATTGACAGAGTGAAAGCGGCAAAACTTTCGAGTATGTCAATTTCTGACAAAAGTTTTTACAGTGCCATTAATTCTTTAAATTGTGGTACTAAATCTTCTATCCCTCCTATCATTGATGGTGACTCCATCATTACTGACCCTGCAAGGAAAGCTACATTGTTCGCGGAACGCTTTGCTTCAAATTCAACAGTTTTAGAAACTCCTAAAGAAATACCCCAAATCCAGTCTTCAGTAGTTAATATGAAACAATTACATTTCAAACCCAAAATTGTCGAAAATCTTTTAAGGGGGTTAAACAACAACAAAGCTTCTGGTCTGGACAACATTCCTCCTGTTATTCTAAAAACATTTTCAAAAGAACTTGCACCAACCCTCACCAAAATATTTTATAAATCCTATAAATCTGGTATTTATCCATCCTGCTGGAAGTTGGCCAATGTCCAGCCTGTCCCTAAAAAAGGAACGAAATGTGATATTTTAAATTATAGACCAATAGCCTTACTCCCAGTCATGTCTAAAATATACGAGCACTATATTAATTCACACATATCTAAATTTTTGGAAGACAACCATTTGATATCTGACAGCTAATACCGTTTTAGAAACAAAAGATCAACAACCGATCTATTGAACTATGTGGCACATCTTTGGAATAGCATACTTGAGAAAGGTGGTGAAACGTACGTGATCGCATTAGACATCTCAAAAGCTTGGTCACTTGGTCAACAACGATACATTTCGGTATCTATAGATGGCTTTTCTTCTGAGTCTAAATTAATAACCGCTGGTGTACCCCAAGGCTCAGTTTTATCTCCCACTTTATTTTTAATTTATATCAACGAACTGTTGCAAATCACCAGTAACCCAATAAATAGTTTTGCAGATGATAGTACACTGCACAAATCATTGGTCCCCCTATCTTCAAAAGGTAAAATGCATGAACGAATAAATCCCGTCCGGAAAGACACTGCCATAAATGTAAACGAGGACCTAAAAAAAGTCGCCGATTGGGGTGACAAAAATTTGGTCAGTTTTAATTCCACCAAAACACAGCTATTGATTGTTTCCAGATCAAAGACGGAGTTTCCCAACGATATGTCAATTAATATGTGTGACGACCAAATAGACGAATGTGAAAGCATTCGTTTATTGGGAGTCACAATATCCAATGACTTACTCTGGAACGATCATATAATGGCCATGGCAATGAGCGCGTCAAGAAAACTCGGCCTCCTCAATAGATGTAAAAAATATTTTACTTCGCATCAATTACTCCACATTTATAAGTCCTATATTCGTCCCTGTATGGAGTATTGTTGTCAAGTTTGGGGCGCTGCATCTGTTACTATCCTGGCTCTTTTGGACTCTGTTCAAAAGCGAGCTATACGAATTGTTAGATTAGATTTTGATTCGATTAACATTAGATTTTGATTCCCTACAACATCGTCGCACTGTTGCTGATCTCGTTGTTTTTTATAAATATCGTCACCAGCAGTGCTCGGATGAAATCAGGTCCATAATGCCTCAGACATATGTTTTTCCCCGTTTTACTCGTCAATCGGCTTGTGCGGGCGGTCGGACTGTCGAGATTACTCACTGTCATAGTAATAGAATGCAAAGGGATTTCTTTGTGCGTACATCATACACATGGAATGCTTTGCCCGAATCAATAGTCTCGAGTGCCGTCAATCCACAAAAATTTAAAAAAAGCGTCCACCTATACCTCAAGACGCATGTTGTTGTGGGACCTACGTCTTAAAAGGTATCTATGTGTTGTTGTGACACATTTTGTAATTCCTACTACACAACACTTCTTATCAAAAAAAAAAAAAAAAAAAAAATTGTTTGCAAATATTTTTTCTTTGTTATTATTTAAATAAACTACCAACTTCGAGGTGAGGGTGTCATTACTTTAATTTTTTTTAGTTCTTCTGCCATTGTGTTGCTTCAGGTTAGAAATTACGTCGAATTTCTCGATAGAAGAATATCAGAATATTACGGAAAATAAGTTCTTGGGAGATGGAGATTGGATGGATACGAGTTAGTTTTTGTTGTTTGTTCAATTTGTTTGCGAAACCCTTCACAATCAGTTTCCGCGAATTTAGTGTACACCAAAGTGCCGGATTTAATGATAAGCGTCATTTGATATGTGGGGCATTCCATTTCAAACCAACCAAAAAACTTTAATTTTCAACCTGACCATTTTAAATTTTTATGAAACTTACAGATATTATTCGCCATGAACATACAAGTAAAAATAGTATATTAAGAAACTAGTTTCATAATCGACGATTTTATCGCACGCAATCTGTTTAGAAAACGACCCGCGCAGCGGGGAGTTTTCTAAAGGATAAGTGCGATAAAACGTCTTATGAAACGAGTTTTTTATACTATTTTTTCTATTTTGCAGTTTTTGTCTTGAAATTTTAAAAAATATTTATTATGTTTTGATGTTTTAAAGAAAATGTCTAAAAATTTCAATTCAAAATAGTAAGCTCTGCGTTTCATCATATTTCTATATATTTTTTTGTTGCAAAACTAGCTTACATAAAATGTGTATTTTATTAAAAAATAGTCAATTTGAAATTTTGTTATTATTACTAATTATTTTAATTAATTAAAATATTTAACACTAATTTAGATATTCTTATTAATTTTATTTATATAATTATTCGTTTTAATTTTCACTGACGTTTGTATGACCAATGTGACCAACCTTGAAAAACAAAACTTTGCGTATCGTAATGAAGGCCATTTCGATACGCATTTGGGTATCGAAATGACTTTATTTTAGACGCAAAATAGAAAAACGATTTTCCAAAATTTTTTATCTCTTTTCGTTTTTGTGTAATTCAGTTTCAAAATTTTGGAATATCGTCATTTTGGGGCTTACCTGTATAGTTTAAATTTCAAATATCTCAAGTTGTGTATAACCTAGAGAGGGACTCCTCATTTTAAAGAAAATTGTACAAGGTTTAATTTGATATGCTATTTGCTTATGTTGGTTCAAACCCGCTTTTTTGAAAATCTCTAAAAACTTTTTTTGAAAAAAAATCAAAGAAGGTGTTTTTTAAAATTTTGAAAAAAACATATATTTGTTGATATATGAACTATAGTAAAAAAATCCTGAAAGTTTCAGAGTGGGACCAATATGGGATCAGAAGTTATAGTAAAATATAAGAAGTTATGTTCAACTAAAACTGACATTACTCTCGATTTAATATTTTTACATGTATAAAACAAAAGGTTCAAATTTAAAAAGATTTGTAAATTAAAAAGCTAATAAATATATTTAAACTCCTTACTTTAGTTAGGCTTTTAAATATATTTATTTTGAAATTAAACTCATGTAATTTTTTTTAATTTAACAGATAATTTCTTATTCGCCTTGTTGGATTCATTACGTCTTAATCGATACATTTTGCCTGTGGTTGTTATAGGATCAACCTTAGTCAACACTTCCTTTTTATGAGTAGTTAATATATCTGGAAATAAAGGGTATTTGAAATATGAAGATGGTCCATGTGGTGTCAAGAGGTTTATTCGCACAAAATTTTCTTCTGTTGCTAGTAAACAACCTAACCAGCACTTATCGGAATATTGGCATTTGGCAAGCCAACAATCTCATTAATGTCCAAATCTTTACCAGTGTCCTCAGATGAAACTACTTTTAAACTTGATTCTACTAAAAATGAGTAGCTTTTTACCAAGATCCGAGATTCATTTTGTGGAATGTAACAGTGAAACTTTTGTGTGCCTTTGATTGTTTTTCCAGTTTCGAGTCTGTTCTTCGAGATTCTTTGTTCTGCTTCATGCTCTACGTTAGTAGTATAAATAAACTTTATATTAACTATATTATCATTCGCCCAGTTATACAATTGGCGAGGAGTCAATATTTGTTCGTTATACACCATCCGTAAACTGTTTAATGCGGCTAATCTTTTTACTGTGCCTCCTACACCGTCACACGCATTTTTACCATGTAATGATGCAAAGAAGTTCCATTCGGCCTTTATGCCAAAACCTTTCTCATGATTACATAAATTTATAAAATTTGATTTATTTTTGTACTGTGATGCTACTCGATCTGAAAAATATATGAGCTTTTCGATTTTGTTGGGCAGTTTTCTGTTAAGAAAATCAATCATTCGCCGTTGAAATAAATGGACAGCAACTGCATCATGCACCATACAGTCTGTACACTTCGGTGTACAGACTGTATGGTGCATGATCATAAGTACACTTAGGTGTTCCAACTTCTTTGATTCCTCATCAATATAGTAAATGACAAATGGATGGATGGTTGCATGAGCATTGTGGATGGATCGATTACATTGATCGAGTTTACAAATTACTGATAAGCAAACTTACCAGCTGCTAATAAACTTGCATAGGGAAATCTTTAGATATTTTGGGATATACAGTCAAGTTAATTTCTTACAGACTCCTTTTGTGTTTCGTAAGTGCGAATTGTAACAAAATCATTATAAGGCTGCAACCTTACCTTTCTTCTTTTGTTTAATCATATCTTATATTTAAGTAAATAATTGAATTTATTTGGAATAATTGGAATTAGAACTCAGAACCTACTATTATTTACATGTGAGAACACTAAATCGATGACTATATACCAGTAGTAGTTGAACATAACTTCTTATATTTTACTATAACTTCTGATCCCATATTGATCCCATTGGTCCCATTGATCCCACTCTGAAACTTTCAGGATTTCTTTACTATAGTATATCAAAAAATATATGTTTTTTATAAAATTTTAAAAAACACTATCTTTGATTTTTTTTCAAAAAAAGTTTTTATAGATTTTCAAAAAAACGGGTTTGAACCAACATAAGGAAGTAGCATATCAAATTAATGAACAAACCTTGAACAATTTTCTTTAAAACGAGGGGTCTATCAGCTCTCTAGGTTGTACACAACTTGAGATATTCGATATTTAAATTATACAGGTAAGCCCCAAAATGACGATATTCCAAAATTTTGAAAATTAATTACACATAAACGGAAAGAGGTAAAAAAAATTTGAAAATCGGTTTTTACTTGTATATTCATGGAAAACAATTTCTGTGAGTTTCATAAAAATCTAAAATGGTCGGGTTGAGTGACTGGTTGGTTTGACATGGAATGACCCATGTAACGGTCGTTGTACGTTAGCCGGTGAAAGATTTTCGTATGATATTTTGAACGACAATATGATTTCGGTTGTTCCTGATGATATGACAACAGTTTGTTTTTCTAGTGATTTGTCTTGTTTTATGGCTAATAAATCATCTACGATATGGGATTTGACGTCGAAGTGGGTTATGAATGCGTTATTCGAGGCCACCATTTTTATTTTTGTCGCGAGCCTTGCGGGTGACTGTGTGGATGTTTGAATTAACATTAATTTTTAATTGAGTTTTGGCTCTTGTACGACTGCTAGTTGGATGTAGTATTTTTTTATGAAATCCGTGGTTTCCTCAATTTCCCCCAAGATTATTACCGAAACGACTCTGGTTCTTCTTCCTGTTGGATTTTTATGTTGGTTATGGTGGTGTTAATCGCTGCATTGATGCTGTTGGCCGTGAAATATAGCTTGTAGAGCAACAACATACAATATAGCTTAGGTTACAGTGTTTGTGGTTGTGAGTTCAGCATTTTCTTATATGTCACCATTCATTAAAGCTGTTGCATCTCACTGTTTCCATAGTTTTATATGTTTTGTTTTTGCAAATTGGTCAGTGCCATATTGTATAAGTACCTGATTGTCATTTGTATGTAATCACATCAAAAGGATCAGAGAACGCCTATATCCTACAGTTTGACCCAAACTTTGTGAGTTAACATAGTGACGGAAGTCTCTATGGTATACTAAGATAAGAGATATGAACACTTCACAAAAGTTGTAGATGATAATATCATATGCTTGCTTAAAATTTACGTAGAGCTGGTGAATGCTGATGTTACACTCGTCACATTTGTTCATGCTCTTCGTAAACCATTGATCTGTGGCTGAACAGTTGGCGTCAAGACCACACAGATAGTTATCAATGATAAACTTTTCGAAAGGGATCAGACAATAAACTTTAACATCAGCGAGTATTTTGTATGGAGTGTTCTGCCGTCGTTTTATAACGGAACAATGACAGCTGTTTTCGATTGAGCAGATAATCTTTCTTCGTGCCAAGTAGGTTCTTTGTTTAAATGTTATTTTAAGATACAATCAGAACAACCATCTAAATATTGAAAACTAAAATTTAAAAATATAACGCAATTCGATCTATGGATTTTAAGTAACGATTTAAGCTAAAAACTACAATTTAATGTAAAAATGTTGGGTATATATTGGGTAATACAGTATCCAAATGAGAGACCCATTTGGGTACTTTTCCACAAAAACTGTTATTCAATAAATTAATAAATTCGTCACCAAATATCATTTTTTTTTTTAATTTTGTAATTTTAAAATTTTCTAGTTTTAAAAATTTTGAAATCAACGATTTTTCCTTCCGACAACAGAGTTTCCGAATTTGAAATAAACTATTTTGTATTTTATTAAAAAGTTTATTGAACATCAATCTTGGTTGCAAACATGATAGTTCCCAATCAGATAAGCTTCAATTAATTTTTTCTTGAATTTTCTACATTAAAGTATTATTTTTTTCGAAAAGTTTTTATTCATTATGATTTTTTTGCATTATTTTTAGTTATAAATTTATAATTATTATAAAGGATGTTAACTAATATATTGTTGCTTTAGTTAACTCTATAGAAATATAAAGCTCAAATTAAAAATAATAAATATAAAAATATTTTTCGGTGCTGCGTAATAAAATACTGTGAAATTATAGCCAAAATAGAGTTTGTTTTGCATCTTCGGACATTCAAAGACATCAATTTATAATTTATTATAACTTACATATGAAGTTACATATACCTTCTATTTTTCTGATTCCTGTTTTAGATATAAATGCGCAATAATGCAATAATTATAAATCGTAAGATTTTCTGTACTGCTTTGAAAAGTTTCTTTTGTTAAGCTTTCAATATTTACTAGACTTATTTAATTCATAATGAATATATTGAATTTTATGAAAATTATTTTTACTGAAATATACATTTTAAAATTAAAATTACTTGCACGTTAAACATATTTACATCATTACGTTTTCACAAAAAAGTTATAACAAAAATTTGTCTGCTGAAGCATTTTTCTGTATTTATAAAAAAAATTAAAAGAATGTCGTCAAAATTTAGTTTAGTTTCTATTAATCTAATATTTTTGTTTAAAAATTTATTTGGGAACGGTTTCTCTGAATATGCTGCATCTTGAATTATAGTAAAACTTTATTTGTATTTTTTTTTACAAAATAAAATAAAACCAAAAACTGTTATATTAAATTTTTTTATTTAACAGATGCTAAGAGACCTTTGTGTTGTTGAAGTATCCAAAAATATAGAAAAGAATGATATCAATGGATGGATTGAGATTACGCACAATATGATATCAAAAATGAATTTATGAAATATTATTTAATTTGCATTTTTATAGTTTTGCTTATTTTTTTTACGTATACATGTAATGAAATTTTATAGTCATATTTTTAGAATTATTTTTATTACTATTATTATTGCTGTTAGTATATCGGACGAAAATATTGATGTTTTCATAATTATAAACTGCCAATTAATTAACTTTATGTTTTGTTTTCTATGTAAGATTTATATATTATAAATTATCAGTACTTATTAATGTTAAGTGCCATGTTTACGTACGGTTTTATTTTTATAATTATTTAAGTTATGTTTTTGTGTGTATAAAAATTCTTCAGGAGGGATTATTGGTAGTTTGACATTATATTTGCCTTAATTTATTTGTATTCTCTAAATTTACGATGTTATTATTCTATCAAAACCTCATTATCATCGCTATTTATATGCTAAAAATTAATTTTCTTTTATAAAAAGTCAAACGAATAAAAGTGCTACAAGTGCGTAAATAAATTATGTATGGAAGGTATTAAGTTGATTTTTTATTAACTTTAGTCTTTGCATCTAGTCACCAGATTAGAAAAATGTGTCCGCTATTGTTGAGTCCGACAATTGACATTTTGGCATGTTTGGGTTGTCGGACTCGACAACAGCAGATAAATTTTTGTCGGACAAGGTTAACCTCGTTTTCTAAAACAAATTTCCTAACAAATTAAAAATCAAAATTGTGAGTAGTAAATTTACAAGATCCCGGGCAATCGACATTTTTCGGAGTTTGCCGAACGAATAAGCGGCCGAATCGAGAAAAATGGCAGGGACAAAAGTTGTCGGACTCGTCAAGGACAAGCGCCTCACGAAGTATAAAATATGTGGTAAACATCAAATGAAAGGAGCGAGGGGCTGGTGACTAATCATTATTTTCTTACGTTTGGCGTTTGTTAATTTAAAAACTACTTATCAAATTTACGAAAAGTGTATGAAGTGCAGCAATGCAAATAAATTTTTAAAATGGTTTTCTTCTTTGGCTTAAAGCTTAAATATTAGAACTAATACGAATCGCTTCAAAATGTATCGAAATCCCTTGGAAATGAATAGCTTTATGTTTTTCCTAATCAACTAAAAATGTTACAGCTCGTGAAAGTTCACGAGTTTTCGAAACGTGCAATCAGATAACTGTGCCGGTAAGAGCGGCAGAGAGACTTAGGCATAGACATAGACTTTGTAAAACTTGGTTTTACAGTGTCTTTTGAATTGAAGTAAAGTTTTAATTGCATTTTAAACGCGTTTCTATCTTTAAAGCTTGTTTTATGATAAAAATGTCCTTTTCATATTCTAATCTTCGGGCGTTGTGGAGAATGTTGAATGTAGCTTACTCTGTTAGATTCTAATGGTACTTTTGTTTTTGTATAACATTGCCGACAAGGGATATGGGCTGCCTCTTGCGAAAATTTTGGTTCGTCAATGAACATATTAAATGAAATTCTATTTTAATTTTCATTCTCATTCAAGACTTTCATTCAGATGTGCTTGAATGTAACAGTTCCAGAATTTATTTGATTTTTCCATTTATAAAGAGAACATTATTGTACTGTAAAAAGCCTTCCTAACCATTGCTGACGGTTTGTAACGAATAGCAGTGCAATCTAGTCCGATGGGAGCAGAGATTGCACATACTAAGGCTATAGATTTGTCCACCTGACTGTGGATCCGGATACCGCTCTTGACTTCGATGTCATTTGGGGTCGTGGGTTTTATCCGGCAGCCAGGTAGTCCTTGTTTTGAGCGGTAGGTAAGCATTTCAGAAGAGTAACACTGCCTAAACCATCTCTACTTACCTGACCTCTCCAAACACCATGTTATCTCGTTTCAGAAAAACACATAATCAATTATCGAGGATGTGGGCAACGGACTCGACATGTCATTCATTTTGCCATGACCCACACCCTTTTTAATACTTCGTCAGTTCATGTTACTCCCCGACTATTTTCGGACCAAACTAACCCTACTCTAAAATACCGAAATACCCAACGAAATATTATAGCTAAGTGAGGGACTCATCTTGTTTTTTTTTTAGTTTTTCTTCTTTCTCTTATGTTGATATTCGAAAGAAAACACTCACATAACCAGTTTTACGTAATATATTTTTCTGTTTTTTTTTCACTTCTTAAATTACCAGTACAAATAAAATTATCTTACTATGTTTGATCTGAACAGTTACTCTACATATAAATTTTTCTTTACAAATCTCAATAAAAAATCAAATCACTTTAGAAAGCTTTAAGTATTTATTTGGCCTCAAATTGACTTACTGTACAAAATCAATATTTCTATATTTGATCTGAATATATTTGATCTAAATATATATTTTTTCCCTCTTGCAAAATAACTTTACTGTGTTTGATCTGAATACATTTACTCTACATATAAATTTTTCTTTACTAATTTCAATAAAAATCACCCAATGGTATACTAAACAAAAACTTTATAAAAATAAAACAACAAAAAAAATCAAAAACACAAATAAAGAAAAAAACAATAAACATAAAAAAATAACCCGTTCGTATTCACTAATTATCAGCCAACATAACCATCGGTCCAAAGATACTTCGCGAGTCCCAACCAAAACTGTCTCACCAACGTTTTCACCTCGGTGTTATCCGAGCTTTTTAATAAACTCAAAAAAAAATTAAAAAAAAATAGTGTGAGACATAATAAAAAAACGTTGTCAGGAATCCTCTATAAACTGGAAATAAAAAAACTTTCCCACAATTGAAAACAGAATTTCTCCGATTTCGAGTAATAAATAAAATCATCATAACTGAGTTTCAGTTTTAATGTGAAAAAGAAGGAAATTGGATAATTTTTGGAAAATGTTTTACAAAAACGACATATGTAAACCGTTGATGACAAAAACGACATTTGTAAACCGTTGAATTTAATTAAATAAAAATGTTTTGCAAGATTGCAAAACTGAAACATGGGAATGGTTGTAATTTAAATTAATGAAATTTTGCAAAACTGAAACTTGGATATATAGTTTTGATAGATGGGTCTAAATGTCATAAGACATAAAAAATTTTTGGAATCTGGAATCGGGCTCCTTGTAGGAAAGTAAAGGTAAAGAAATGAGCTCGAAAAGGTTGTGTTTGGGATCTCTTTCGTCACAGGTTGTATATAAATGAAAATTTCAAATGAAACAAGATCTATATAATAAATTAAATTCAATTCTAACCGCCTATAAAACTCAATCAAAAGAATTATCAGACTTAAGTCAAATGAAGATATATTTGCCAGTTCACCTATCAATTTTAAAAAAGCATAGAAATTCTCATGGTATAGAAAAGCTCATTCACAGGCGGCACAATATTACTAGAAATTTGACTCGTTTTAGGCGAAGTCTGTTAATTTTGACGTAAATGATGTGGCAGCCTTATGGTATTTCTTCTACCACTCCAATAAAATAGGGCATAGAAGACATTATATCTATCTTTTGAGCTTAAACTAAAAAAGAATGTAAATATTTAAACTGAACTGTGGCTAGTTAAAAATTTTATTTGTTTGAAATTTAAAGTTAAAATCACAATCATAATTTTTAAGGAGTACAGAAAAAATTTCGAACGAGTGTTGTACTCCTGAAAGGAGTAAATCTGATTACCTTGCTTAATAATGGCGTTAATTTGTTCTTGACAGAAGAGTTTATTTAACAAATGAATCTTCACCATGAACACCGACGAAGAATTGATTTTGTGTAGATTATTCAATGAAATAATGCTGGATTATCGCACTTACTCGAAATGAGACCTGCGGTTCAGTTCAAACCTGCAAATTCAACTTCATGGCATCTTGCGAAAGTTAAAACTCAGTTTACACATTTTGTCATACAGACAACACCGAACAAGATGCAACATTTTGAAATGAGTAATAGAAAAAGAGTTTGTTGTCGTCAGCATAAGACGATATCAGATTGACTGTATAGGACAAAAGATTATATTATTAACCAAAAAATAATAACAGCAAGCAGAACGAGGAACTTTAAACTGAAAATATTAAATACCAAATTATGATGTACTTCAAAAACTGTGTCCTATTTATCATACGACATCTCACTCGACTGGGTCAAGAAAAGTTTCAAACTTTCACCCCTCCTGGTAAAAAATTATAAAAATTGAGTTCTTTGTATGACACAACCGGGTCATTTCGTTTTCCACTTGCCACTTGTATCTCTAGAGATTTGCTACTATTGTAAATTTTATAAAAATTTTTGGTTGATTACGTTCTCATATGAAGGAGAAAATGTGATAGTAAAAATAAAATTTTCAGTAACATTTCAAAATCAAAGAACATTAAAAGTATCTTCAATTAATTAATAATCTTTAATTAAGTAACCTTTCATAAAACAATTCGCCTGGATACCATAAAAAATCTGTTATTTTTTCTCATAAGATTTAGACCTCCTTAAAAGGAGATTGAATAAATTGTTAGTGTTTTTAAAAGCTACAGGCATACCAAATTTATAATCGTGGCGAAATTTCAGTTCAATTGGTCGGTCTTATAGTATCCTAGTAAACCGATTGCAAAGGTTGAGTTGCATATTTTTGCTTTTGTACGTACGGAATCTTAATAATATGAGTATTGTAAACAAAAAAATTAGCCTTAGCAAAACACATAGTAACGATTTGAAAACGAAAAGTTTCAGCATTCAAAATAACGTGGACTTATCGGTTCGCTAAGAAATTGTTTAACTAAAGAGCAATTTAACAATATGCCTCCATATTAATGAAATAAAAATACATATTAACTTTTTTACATTTTATACAAAAATAAAAATACGACTTTTAAAAAAAATTCTGTGTTTTCTTATTTTATTTTTTTTATTTTATTTTCATCATCATTCATTTAGGTAAATTATAATTTAATAAATAAAACCTTATAGAAATAACAATTTAATTAACTTGGTTTTTCATTATTTGTAGATTATGGTAATGAATGTAACATCATTATTAAAAACCGTCAAAGCTGTTGAAGATGAACATACTCGTGGAACACGTGCAATGGAAGCAACAGTTGAAGCTATATCACAAGAAATTCGTATGCTACACTCATCTGAAGTACCACGTGGAACACCAGCGACACCTGAAGATTTAATCAGAGTTACTAAAAATGTTACTTTTGCTACAGCGAAAGCAGTAGCAGCTGGTGCATCAAATTTACAAACCGATATAGCAGCAGCAGCAAATAATGGTCGAAGAACTATATCCGAAATGTTAAATGTATGTAAATCAGTTGCGTTTCATTGTGCTGAAACTCCAGATCTTCGTCAACGTACTTTAGATGCAGGGGCTGCTGTTGGTAATTCATATCGTGATTTACTAGAAGGTGTTCTACGAAATTGTACAGCTGATGATCGAATGCATTTATCACGTCGTGTTGCTAAATGCGTAACGGATTTGGTAGCAATGGCACAGTTATTAAAAGGTTCGGATTGGATTGATCCAGAAGATCCCACAGTTATAGCAGAAAATGAATTGCTTGGTGCTGCCGCCTCGATCGATGCTGCTGCAAAGAAGTTAGCTAATCTACGACCAAGACAACCAGCTGGAGATGTAAAGGTAAATTGAAATGTTCTTAAATCAATTGTTGGGGATTTTGCATGCTTATAAATTAAAATTTAAATGGTGAATTTTAAATGCACATAATACAAAGTATCACTCTTTCTGGTGGCGGTGATTCCATTAAGATATGTTTGATATTCTTGGTTGTTATCTTTTTCATTATCACCCAGGAATCAAACATATTATTATTGTGATCATCATATATCTTCTATTTATATTCTTACTTGGAAACTGCTATTGGTGAATGTACAAACATTTTATTATAAATAAATATTATTACTATTATTATCTATGCATGATTGATTTTGCAATAGCTTAAAATTAAAAACAATAACTTTATTTTAAATTATTTTAATAAAATTTTATTTTGTTTTAAATCCATCAGAATGTTGATGAGAATATGAAATTTGACGAAATAATATTAGAAGCGGCAAAAGGTATAATGGCGGCATCGTCAGCATTAGTTCGGGCAGCAAATGCAGCACAACGTGAATTAATTGATCAAGGAAAAGTTGCTAAACGTCCACTAACCTCGTCTGATGATGGACAATGGTCTGAAGGTTTGATATCAGCCGCAAGATTAGTAGCAGCAGCCACACATAGTTTGGTAGAAGCAGCACAAAATTTAGTTCAAGGTGTTGGTACTGAAGAAATGTTAATTTCAACAGCTAAACAAGTTGCCAGCTCAACAGCACAATTATTAATCGCATGTAGAGTAAAATCTGATCCTAATTCAGAATCAGGACGCCGATTACAAGCAGCTGGAAATGCTGTCATCAAATCAACTGATAATTTGGTTCGTGCAGCACAACAAGCTATTGATATGGAAGAAGAACATACGTTAAGGATTAATACAAGTATGGTTGATGGTATGGCACAAGAAATTAATGCTCGATCAGAAGTTTTACGACGTGAACGTGAACTAGAAGCTGCACGAAATAAATTAACAGCAATACGACAAGCGAAATATCGTCAACGTCCCGGACTTACAGATGAAAGTGATTCAGATCAGCAATATGGTTTTCAATCACCAGTTCCAGGACAACAAGCACCTCTCAATAGATCATTTAATGCAACACCTCCTTCACCTAGTTTTATCAATTCATCGACATCTACAACATATCAGGCAGAGCAAAATAATCAATCACCAAAACGAGGAAATTTGATTGGTGTTGCAACACCGAAACCATATCAATCAAGTGGTGATAATTCATCATCGCCAATGTTTAATCGTTCATATGATTCTACAACTTTATCATCATCAAAACAAAATTCATCACCGTTTAATCAAGTGAATAGAAATAATATTGAATCGTGTATACAGGACTTACATGAAAAAACTTTTGGTGTAGTAAATAGTGTAAAACCAATGACACCCGTTAAATATACAACAAATTCCGATGGAAACGTAAATGGTCAAAATTATGAAGGATTTACAACGAGGTAAGTGTTTTTTATTGTAAATAATAATATGTACGTTTGTGGTGTGCATGAGAGGATTTGTCTGACTTGAATTACAAAAGACTTAGCGGTTTTCCTTATGTTTATGGGTGGTGAAGCCATTGTCATGAAAGATTGCATAAATGTTGCCCGTTGAGGCAGGTTTATAGGATTATTTACTCAGCATTCTCTGATGTTATGTAGGTGGTTTATTTAAAAAATCAATATAGTGGGCTATCCTTAAAGCTTCTGATATCAAACAATTTAACGAAATACAATTTTTGCGTAATCGGTTTAGCAGTTTTCAAGTTTTCGTTGTTCAGACCACCGTATGTCGAAAGACAATGAGATTAACATTTTTTTGACTTCATACTGTCGTGTTTTTCTACCTACCTTCGAATAAGTTTTACTCTCAATTTGATAAACGATATTTCCAAATCTCCTGAATTCGATCACTCGAGTATCGAGGGCCGATTATGTGAACAAAGATGAATGGAAAAAAAAACGAGAATACAGTTATATCTTCATCCGAGAATTTTATTTTTCGTCGATTGTTCATAAAATCTGAATTTGTATGATATCTACGTTTCAAGACCTACTGAAGCTTTTTAGGCTATGAGTAGTTTGTGTTTTTTTTGTTGTCCGTGGAAGATGAAAATCTTCATAGATTATATAAAATCCGCATTTTCCATTAAATCGATTTCCCCGTTCGCAGTCCTGTTCTGTCCCTATGGTACACCATTAATGAAGGCATTCCTTCGCAGGGAAAACTGGAGTTACTAACTCACTCATTATTTTTATTTTTTAATAAGTTATGTTGGTCGTGACATTAAGTTTTTGTTGGTGCCACGGTCCTCCAGACAGAGCTGCTGGTCGTTCTTCTTGTGTGGTCAGATCTTGTCCAAGTCTATCTTATCAAAAGTCGTACGAAATGTATAGCATATTCGTGTGACTAGTGCGTCTGTTATTTGTTTTATGACTCCGGGTTGTTTTAGTTGTTGTTGTTGTTGTAGTGTTGTCGTGTTTGGTGTTAATCCTCCGGCTCCATGTCCAGGTTCAGGAATTCTGTTACTGCCCTTGGGCGGTACCACAAATCTTCCTTCGTCAAGTTAGTTATATTTACAGGACAATTAAATAGGTGGTCTACATCGTGTGGCGTCCTCTCCCATGTGGGACACTTGTCAATAATTTCAGGTTCAACTCTGCCCATGTAGTTGTTTAGAATGCGTGACCAACCGGATCTTAGTTGAGCTAGGATGGATCTGGTGCTACGGGGTAGTTGTACCCCCTTCGGAAGCGACTTTTGGTGGCTTTCTATTTAAAACACGATTTGGAATATGGTTCCTTATTGCATTTTCAACCGTTTTGGTGTGGAATGTTTTTAAGCCAGTTCTATATGTAGATTTGTCGATGTTACCAGTAACATGGCTATTTCTGACATCTTGCAGAAAGCATCTTGCTGTCTTCCTTATGTCTCTAGGTGGTTCGATCATAGTTAAGGTGTCATTGCAAGGATATTGCTCTTTGTGACAGGCCAATAGATATTGTTTGGTTAGCATTTCATTATGTTCACGGACTGGCAATATGTTACTTTCCTCGTGCAGGTGATCACGGTGGGCCATCAGGTGACATCCGGTTGCGGTTCGCAAGGCAGCATTTTGTGTTGTTTGTAACTTATTCCAGTAAGTGTTGGCAACTTGGGGGGTCCATATGGGTGCAGTTGTCTGCAGCATAATTTAAAATAGGGTTTCCTATTGTTTTGCATGTTATTATGATCGTGTTTTTATCTTTGCCCCATGAACTACCCGCTAGTGCTTTTAATGCGTTATTCCTGTTTTTCAATCTTGAGCTTATTAGTTGTGCATGAGCATTGAAATTAAGCAGTGGGTTGAATGTTACACCCAACAGTCTCAGATTTTTTACTGTAGGAATAAGTATGTTGTCTATGCAGATGCTTAGTGTTGAATTTACCTTCTTCGTCCATGTGGTGAAAAGTGAAGTGGACTTTTCAGTGGAAAGTTTTAGTTTTCTGCTTTTAAACCAATCATTCAGAATATTAAGGTATTCAGGATATTTGTGAGTTGTTGCAGGTTATTTCCTGTTGCAAGCACTGTGCAGTCATCTGCATATGACGTGATAGTTATTCCTTCTGGTGGAGTAGGCAAACTGCTTAGGTAGAGATTGAATAATGACGGCGAGAGAACTCCGCCTTGAGGAACTCGTTGTCTTAGCACTCTCATTTTGGACTTGCAGTTACAAAACTCAACATATGTTTGGCGACCTCTGAGGTAATTGCACAACCAGCGCTTCATTAAACCTGGCAAGTTAGTGTTGAAGATACCATCCAATAGAGCAGCGTGCGACACTCGAATACCTTTGACAGGTCAAGTGCAACTAAAATTGTTCTAGTGCATGGTTGTTTTTGATTCAGACCATCACTGATCTGGTTTTGTATTCTGTGTATGCGCGGTGATTATAGTGTGTGCTCGCCGGAAGCCATGTTGGTATGGCGCAGAAGTGCTTCGATGAGTTTTGCGACCGATGAAAGGATGGATATTGGTCTGTAAGACTCTGCCTTTTCTTCAGGTTTCAAAATGGGGCTGATTCTGGCCGTTTTCCAGATATTTGGTATCTATCTGAAGAGTATTTAAAGATGTATTAAGTGTAGTAGTGAGGAAGTTCAAACCTTTGGGTCCGATTTGTTTGAGGATGATGGCTGAGATACTGTCGGATCCTATAGCTTTTGAGGGCTTAATTTTCCTTATTACAGTCTCCATCTCTTCTTCGGTAAATATAATATTCTCCAAGTTGTCAGTGTTAAGTTTGTGCATGTGTATCAACACTGATCTGGTCTCTCTCGTGTGTACGCTGTTTTTCTGTAAACTGAATGTTAAATTTGTTTCCGCATTTCCTGTGGTTTTCAATGGGGATATCGCGAAGGAGATCATGCAATTATTTTGTGGTGGTCGAAGTTGAGTTAGGCCTTTAATGACCTTCCAAAGACTTTTCCTAGTACCAAGGTTTGGTTTACTTACTAACTCTCTCCATATTTTTCTTTTATGGTCCGTGACCAATTTGTTAATTTGCTTGTTTAGGTCCGAATTTCTGGAGTCAGCTGGATCTGCTTTACGGATGTCATCTCTTTGATTAGAAAGCACACACGCTTCATTTGGAAAGTTTGGTTTTAGTTTTTGAATTCCGCCAGCTGGTAGCCAGCTGTAGCGAGCTCTAACCTTATTAAAAATTTCTCTGAATTGTTTTTCCCCAGAGAGGGCGTCAAGTGGTAAAAATTGCTTACTGAATTCAATTTCGGTAAAATTTGTAAAGTTTTCCTAGTCAGCTTTGTTAAAATTAATATATGTCTTCTTTTCGGAATTGATTTGATTTATGGAACGGCTTAAGGTGATTATGATCGGCACGTGGTCTGATCCCAATGCAATTTCTGTTCTCCATTCTGCAATTGGCATTAGTGACATACTAGCAAGGGAGATATCTGGAGAAGAGTATGAGTTTTTTGTTACTCTTGTCGGTTGTGGTTCGTTGAGGACTCCCAAATTGGAGCCGTCAATTTAATCAGCAATGTTTTCACCTCGTGAATCAGTGTTTAGGTGCGAGTGTTATAGATCATGATGAGCGTTCACATCGCCAAGAATCAAACAGTCTTTTGTATAAAATAAATGTCCTATGGATGGTTCATAACCTGTATCACAGCTGCTTACTGGTGGAATATAGATATTGACTAGAGTTATCTCCGTGTTGCCGGATTTTATTATAATGCCCAGTTGTTCTAGGTGTTTATCAGTTCCCGGTACTGCAGGTAATGTGGTTGTACGGTAGATAACGGTTTTGTGAATTATAAAGGCAAGGCCACCACCTTTGTCCTTATAATTTTGTAATCACAGTAATTATCACTAAGCTTAGATCTAACATTTAATTTGGTTTCTTGAAGAACTCTGACTAGAATATTGTTATTGCACATATAATTTATATCATCTATCTTATTGGTGAGACCGTTGCAATTCAATTGCATAATTTTAACATCACTGGGAGTTTCCGGATGCGTGTTCATTCCCATTGTGTTTTGCTGCGAGTTCGTGTTGATATTTGACTAGATAATTGACAGCATGGCGCTATGTAGTGTTTGGTCCATTGGTTATGTGTGGCCAAACCTGAGCAGTTCTTGAGGTGACACCATTCTTTACAGGTGTTGCACTGGATGGATGTTATATTTGCCCTTAAAATGTTTTTGCATGGTCCCGGATTTCTTTAAATACCAGCCATGACGAGGAGTATTTTAAGTGCTGAGGGTACGGTGCGACCGATTTGCACCTTTCGTCGAAATTGTTGTGATGGTCCTTGGTCGAAATTGGGTTCCGAGTACTTCTGGGGCGTAGACCCGTCACAGCGGGTTGTGAGTTGTGACACCGGGTTTTTACAGGGAAAACCATCTCCTTTTTTGTGATCCAATTGTATTCCTGTGGACTATCATTAAAGGCATTTCTTCGCAGGACAGGAGCTGACTATGGTACTATCCCGTATTTATAGTGTTATTTTGTGGTGGTTTTGCTTCGGTGTTGAGTATGCCTGCTTTTTGTTCGTCCTGTATCAGTGATTTCATCATACTTGTGATGTTCTCATTTGCTTTCCTAATTTTCTTTTGAGCTCAGCCTAAACTGCTCGACGGTATGCGGAGTGATTGATCCTCCAATATGGTGCTCAATAAGTCTTCGTGCGTTTGCAAACCTGCCGCATTCGATTAGTGCGTGCTCTGTGGTGTCGCCTTGCCCTCACACTAAAGGCAGTTTGGGTCCGTTACGTACATATTCTTGTCGTAACTCACGAAAACATCCATGGCCCGGGATCATCTGCGTCTAGTAATGGTTGACATTAAATTGCCCATGCTTTCACGTCAGGAATCATCACAAAGATCTATCGTCCGTTAGCAGAAACTTCCCATTTTTTTTGCCATTCGGTATGAATGTTTTTGATGACGTCTTTGCGTGCCCGTTGTTCATGATCTTTTTGTGTTGTTGTACGCAGAGCAGATACATCTATTGCTGCAATATCGATCGGCATCCTTCCCGCAATAACTAAAGCATACTGATCGGTTGTCAACCGTCGCCAACCTTTAGCATACACTTTGCAAGAGCAGTTCCCACTCGTTTGGCTTTGTCACCAGCGTACATCAGGTAGTCTTTAAAATTGAGTCTGTAGTCTATAACGACTCCAAAATACCTCAGGTGCTGGCCAGATCGGACCACTTTTCGACTACTCATTAGAACGACTTCCGTTTTGTGATAGGCCAACACCAGTCCTACAATGTCCAGTCATACTCTAACGCTTGTTATGGTCTAGTTACAGCTGCTTGTAATGTCCGTGAGGTTCTAGGGTACAAAAATATGCCAATGTCATCTGCATAGGCGATAATTATTGTTTGCTTTGCACACGTACTCTGAGAACACCATCGTACATAATGTTCCACAGTAGTGGTCCAAGGACTGAACCTTGTGGCACTCCTCCTAGTATATTGTACTTCTTTGGACCGTAACTAGGTATTATACGTAACAGGTAGTCAGGTACGAGCAGTTGGTCTAGGACTTTCAGGATCTGATGTCAGTTGGCAGAATTGAATGCATTTTTTACATCCAGAATGACAACAACACAGTTTTATTTTTCACCCTCCAGATATCCTTACCACTCATTGCGTTATGCGCTGTCTCAAATATTGCATCAATTGTAAAGCATTTCTTTCTAAAACTAAACTGACGGTTATAAAGGCAGTATGTCTTCAGTATGTTGGTCAAGTTGATTCAAGGTCAATAGTTCTCTCGAAAATCTTTCCAGCTGAGTCTAGTATGAACAGTGGACGGTAAAATGAAGGTTGTTCTAGTGGCTTGTCACATTTAGGTATAAGCATAAGACGTTGGCGCTTCCATTCCTCAGAAAATATCCCTTCTATCAGGCACGCAGTGTAGATATTTTCAAATATCATCGGCTTCTTCATTATCGCTGTTTTTAAATCGCTATTTGGGATGCCATCTAGACCGGGTGTACTATTAACGGATAATCTGAGCAACGCGTTTAGGACCTCTTCGGTGGTGACAACCGAAATTGAGTTATCCTCAATTTGCAACTCGCTTTTACGTCCCGTTGCATTTTAGCATCACTCCCAGGAATTAGCATACATTCAACCATGTAGTTCGCTGTTTTCATATCCAACTCTTTGATTTGCCACCCATTTTGCTGCAATTTCAGCTTCAAAATGTTGCAGCCTCCAATATTGGCAGTGGATTGTATTTTTTTTATATTTGTGATAAACGATGAAAATATTGTAGACTGCAGCCTTAGTGTAGTATTGGAAGTAAATAACTATGTATGTTTGTATGGATCTCGTATTGATGTGTATGTTCAGAATGTATGTTCAAATAATTGATGATGCTTTGACGACGTCCGCTTAATACGCCAGTATGTGATGAGCAAGAAGACTTAATAATTTACAATGTTGAAGATAATTTAGTATACTACAGCCGCCTAGCTTGGCATGATGTGATAACAATTGAAGCATTACTACTTGACCATGTAATGCAATCCGTGATGGTAATATTGACATGTACCATCAACTTAGCACGGCATGATATGGTAACAGATGACGAATGACTGGTTAGAATATACAATGTAACCAATTGAGTATAATCTTGAGTATAATATCAGCCTAGCACGGCATTATATGATAACAGTTGACGAATGATTTTGCGCTTTTCAAACGGTTGTATTGGCTGGGTTTCAAGTATTACTGCACGATGATCATTATGCGTATACAAGTCGGACACTCTCCCTTGTGCTCCTCAACGTGTAACAATACCGAATCTACTTACATTATAAAACGAATAACAATTTATAAACTGTTGCTATAGTCCAAATATTAAATACAAAAAAAATAACAAACATTTTAATTTCAGATATGAAACCCGAAGCTTTGATAATAATTCAACAAACGATACCAAAAATCTTGATAACAAATTTTCCCAAATGAAATTAATTTCTGATAGCGGAAATTTAAATTTAATCGAAGATGGAGGCTCATCTCGTTTAACATCAATGACAGAACGAAGCAGAGAACGTAAAATAATGACAACCACAACAGAGTCAAGAACGGAAGTTAAATCGGAAAAACATAATTTCCGTTTAGAATAATAAAATTGTATATTTAAAAAAAAACAAATTTCGAAACAATACCGAAGAAAATGCCTTTATACTTTTAACTTGTTGCTAATATTTGTAAAAAGATTTTATGTGATCACAAGAAATTTGACATTTTTTTTTTCATTGTATATTGGGAAATAACGTTTTTCTTAATTATTTGTCACAAATAATCCCAATATTTATGTCATCTAGTACAAATTTCATATCACAAATTCAATTTGTTTTCGTTATTTTTTAAAGTTTTGTTAACTTTATAAATCCTTGTGTCGTTAGATAGATACATATATCTAAATTTAGAGTTAAATTTAAATTTGTCTTAACATGGTTAATCTGGGGGTGGTGAGTTATTTAAAAAAAAAAAGAAATCTTATTCTGAGGTATCTTTGACACAAGGCTCTGAAAAAAACATATTTTTTTTATTTTTTCGCTTCACAAAGTGCCACATTATTTTATATATTTATTAATTACTTATTGTAGTTAAAACTTTAAATTAAATTTTAAAAAAGCAAAAAAAAAAACTTTGGTGTGCCTTAATTAGTAATTAATTGTGAAAATAACTCGAATTAAAAAATAAACAAAATTTTGTGTCTTATTTTAATAATTCCAACTTTTAATATAAATTAATTTTGCCATTTTTATTGCCGATATATAATTATAATGTAATAATTAATTAAATTTCTTATTGCATCAATTGTATTTATATTTTATTTTTTAATATAATATATTTTATTTTACACAATTTTTTTTTCACATAACCAAATAATATAAATAATTATTTTATTGGAAAGTTTTATTTTATATTTTTATTTTATAGCAAATTTACAAAAGAAACATAATAATTGTTGCAATAATATTAAAACAAACAAACAAATTAAATTTTAATTTATATAGATTTTATTATAAATTTAAAAAAAAAGATTTGTTAATTTAAAGAAAGTAATTGTACACATTTTAACAGAAAATAAAAAATAAATTAATGATAAATTTACTGTTTTTTTACTAGTTATAAATGTCTTTCAGCTAGATGACACAAGTTCGCTGTACGGTTTTAATAGTTTTGCTTTCCAACTGCCGAATTTTTTTAATGTTTATATGGGGAATTTCAAAATGGAAAAGTAAGCTTAAAGAATATGCGGATATTCACACAAATTATAACCAGACAGCTTTGGTCTGAACTGGCGGCCTGAACCTGAGTAAAACGGTGATGAAATGTGTTTGATATTTTTTTTTTATACTAAGTTAGACATGTTTATTGTTAATTTAAATAAATTATAAATTAACGTCTCTGAATATCCGAAGATACCATGCCAACTGTGGATTGTGGAAATGGATTATGTTTCTTTAAGAAATTGGTGGACATGGACTTTAAAAAGTTGGGGATTAAAATAATCAGGGAAAACCCATAAAGGCAAGGAATTCCAAAGATAAGAAATACGGTTGAAAAAATCACGCTGAAAGGCGACAGTTCTACATTTTTTTATTTGAACGGTGAATGGGTGGGCCATGGCTGATGCTCTGATTGAACGAGAAAAAATAGCGGGTTTGGGTAGTATTGATTTGATCTCCTCTGAAGAGTACTCATTCATAATGTATTTGTAAAATATCGTCAAATCAGCGACATTTCTTCTATGCTGTAACGAATCAAGCTCGTTTGTAAGATTTGAATTGCCAATCAATTTAATTGCTTTCCGTTGGACAGTGTCTAGACATTTTAAAGAGGTTGGGTATGCACCACTCCAGATGTGAGAACAGCACTCCATGCAGGGGCGAATAAATGATTTATATATTAAAAGAAGCTGTTCGCTATTGAAAAACTTACGACAACGCCCTAGATACCCTAACTTTTGAACCGCGCTCTTAGCAAGATTGAAAATGTGAGTATTCCATTTCATATCTGTTGAATTCCTAAAATCTTTTCATCTCTGCTATGTGGACTGTAAATTATTTCTTCTAAATTAAAATACTAAATTTTTTTGTAACTATTATTTATTTTCTTTTCTATAAATTTTTTACATCTAAACACTATGAAGGCTACAAAAATTATATTCATTTTGTGTTTCATCTTCGTATATGATTTCGTTTATTTTTTTTGTTTTTAATTTGTTGTTGGAATTTCGTTTCTTTTTGGTGTTGTCATATTTAATTCAGGTTACGTTTATCGGTTATCTAGTTAACATATTCAATATTCTACAATATCATTTTCAACCTCAACCCCCAAAAGTTTGATAGATTCCTTTTCTTCTAGATCGTTAAAATCAAATTTTAATTGAAAAGGGATAGATGTAGATGATCTTGTAAAGTGGCAAAACTGTGTTTTACTTGCATTGAATTCTACACTGTTTGTATGACCCCATTCTAAAATTGTTTTAAGATCAGAGTTTAAGGAATCCGTCAAATTAGATATATGGTTATTAATAATATCAGATCCCAGCTGCCTTTGTGTTTCATGGGATGCATGTAGCGTACTATCATCGGCGAAACTATGAATGGAATGAACGGTGGAATCTAACAAGTCGTTGATATATATAAGAAAATGGGTGGGAGACAAAGATGACCCTTGAGGCACTCCTGCGTTGGTAGAAAATTTTTCCGATGATATCCCATCGATGTTTACTCGAAACTCTCTCCCAGTTAAAAAGTTTTGAATCCAAGAAATAAGTTGCTCTTCAACACCATAACATCTCATCTTACATATAAGATTGTCGTGCCATACTTTGTCAAAGGCCTTGGATATATCCAGTGCAATGCCAAATGTTTCACCATGGTGCTCGAGCGACTTGTTCCAGACATGTGTTACATAAAATAGCAAATCTCCTGTCGATCGTGCCTGTCGAAACCCGTATTGCCTTCCATTAAAAATGTTTGAAGATTCCAAATAAGTCGTTAGACATAACAAATATGTATACTAATATACCTATTAATGAAACTGTAAATATTTTAGAAGAAAACTTAATCAACACTGGCACTTTAGATATTTTAAAAATTAAAGATCTAATCAACTTAATTCGAATTATTTTGAAACAAAATTATTTTACTTTTGATGATAAGTTTTTCATTCAAGATAAGGGTCTTGCAATGGGTTCTCCTTTAAGTGGATTGCTTGCTGAAATTTTCTTAAATAGTTTTGCGAACAAATTCATATTTTCAAATTTAAATATTCAACAAAATTTATTAATATCTTATTCAAGATATGTGGATGATACCTTCATTTTGTTTAATGGAACATGTCGACAAATACAAAATTTTAATAATTACATGAATAGTATTCACCCAAATATAAAATTTACCCTTGAAATTGAAGAAAATAATTCAATAAATTTTTTAGATATAACTATTTCAAAAATTAATAATCAATTTGAATATAAAATTTTTCGAAAACCAACTACTACCAGTATAACAATAAATAATTCGTCACATCATCCAAATTCCAAAAAGCAGCAGCATACAATTCACTCATTTATCGCCTTCTAAATATACCACTAAATATTTCAAATTTTCAAGATGAATTGAATACAATAAAATTTATCGCTTCAGATAATGGTTATGATTCAAAATTTATTGATAAGTTATTATCTAAATGTTTAAATAAGTTAAAAAATTCAAATAATAATAATAACAAGATCAAATATATTTCAATGGAATATACTAACTTATTACCTAACGTTTTAAGAAATCATTTCAAAAAACATAATTACTCGATATCTTTTAGAACAAAAAATAATTTATACAAAATTTTAAAACCAAAATCTAAATTCAATTTAAGATCATGTTCTGGAATTTATAAAATAAAAAAAAATTTATAAAATAAAATTTATAAAAAGTGTGATACTTGTGGAAAATTTTATATTGGAAAAACAGGAAGAAGTTTCATTGAGAGATTTAAAGAACATATTCCAATGAACAAAAATAAACAAAATTTAAAGTCCATTTTCGCAAATCATCTAAATGATAATAACCATAACTACACCAGTTTTGAACAAAATTTAGAACCATTGCATCTATGTAGTAAAGGATTTTTATTGGATTCTCTTGAAGAGTTTGAAATTTATAAGGCATTCAAAAAATCTCCAAATTTAATTTTAAACGACCAATTATTATTTAATTCAAATATTTTGTATAATTCGATTTTGTAAATTTTCATTCTAAAAATTCAATTCATTTATATTTTATTCATAGTATTTTGATCAGTATGTCATATTTTTTAAAAAACAAGTAAATTTTATACGTATGAAAATTATTTTAAACTATTTAATTCATAAAATGTTAGTATGCCATTTTTTCAATCAAAATTTAAAGAATGAATATTTGTTTTTATTTAGATTTAGTCATATTTTTTGTACCGATGGTGAATATTTAATATTCGAAACGCGTCAATAAATAAATATACTTACTAAAAAGATTGTTTGGTGATTAAATTTAACAATAATTTATTAATTTAAATTATTGATTTCATTTTCATAATATTATGGTTAATATATTTTTCGAACACTTTTGCAACAACCGACAAGATGGATATCGGTCTGTAATTACTTGGGTCATTCTTTTTTCCTTTTTTTGATACAGGCTAAACGCTAGCAAACTTCCAAATGTCTGGGAATACACCTTTCTTGTACGATAGATAGTAGATTTTTGTGAGAACTGGTGCTAGGCTAGCTCTCTAGCAAAAGTTTTCAGTATGATGGGAGGGATATTATCAAGACCTGATGATTTATTGGAATTTATTTGCAAAAGCATCTTACGTATGACATTCTTGCGAAAAATGATACGCTTCATTTTGTACGGTACCTGAGGAATTGGTTTTGGCGGGAAATTAGTTGCAGTTAAAGTTGAGTTTTCAGAAAAGAGTTTTCCAAGAAGATCAGCCTTTTCTTTTGGGTTTATTATGGGTACATCATTATGAATTAAAGGTGGTAGTGACGATTGAGTGAAATTATTTTGCACTGCTTTAACGGCTTTAAAAAACTGTCGAGAGCCCGTAGGATGCTCGGCAAATTTCGCTGCTTTTTTTTAACTATAACGATTTTTTTCTTTGTTTATCAATAACCGACATATGTTCCTGGCAGCTTTATATTCTCGCAAGGTTTTTGTTTTGCTTATTTTAATGTAATTGCGAAACGCAATTGTTTTTTGTTTAATTGCATCTGCATTTTTTGGTGAACCAAGGATCTACTCTCGGGACAATTAGACTATTTGGTATAAATTTACGCATTCCTGCCAGTATTACATCAGAAAAAATCACAGCAGCCTTATTTGGATCATGTTCAACTAAGCAAGTTTGTTTCCATGGATACCATTTATAATAACTTTTGAGGCCTTGCCAATCCGCATTTTTGTAGTTCCAAACACGTCTAGGATTGATTGGCTTTAAATGGCTTGGGCGTTTCAATATTTAGTGTAGTTGAGATCAAATTGTGATCAGATCCTCCTAGAGGCTCTGTGATTTTGAATTGCACTATAGTCGGATCGTTTATTAAAAATAAATCAAGAAGATTTCTTTTTTGACCTAGAATATCTGGAACTCTTGTTGGCTGGTCAATTATTTGCGTGTAGTTATGGTACAACGAAAATAATTCTGCTTGTTTACCAAGTTCATCCGTTTTCGAACTGTGCTTAAGCCATTCCTTGCTGTGCACATTGAAGTCACCAAGTATAACGAATTCAGCAGTTGTGTAGTCATTTAACCTATCTATCTTATCAGATAAGTCTTGAAAAAAATGTGAGTTCTCAGGGGAGTTCGGTGAGCGATATAATCCAAATACAAAAAGAGCTTGATTAGGACAGCAAATCTTCAAAGAAATCATATTGTGATGCTTTGAGCTCAATTCAAATGCTTTAATCCTCACATATGGTATGGAGTTTCGTATATAAGCACAAACACCGTGCTTATCAAAAAATGAGTGTTCTAACTCGTAATTTGGACATAGATATTTGTTTACGTCTAATTTTGCCGCCTTTCCATTGATAATCGTTTCTGTGAGGAAAAGAATATCAGGTGAAATACGTTGCAATACTCATGCACCGAGTTAAGATTAGCCGCTAAACCTCTAATATTTGTAAAACTGATCGACAGTTTTGCCATGACCAAAAGGGGATAAAAAAAATGGAAAAAAAACAATCAATGGGAGAAAAACAATTAATGGGAGAAAACAATTAATGGGCGAAAACAATTAATGGGAGAAAACAATTAATGGGAGAAAAACAATTGAGTATTATTAGAGTTCAATGCCGAAACAACTGGAAATCTTGAATCTATGTCAAAGAGTCCTGTCAAGGCTATAAACTTAAATAATATAACAATATTTTTATAACTAAAGAGTGTTTCTCATTTAGATAACAAAAAAAGCAGGAAACAAAGCAAAGAAAAACTTAATCTCCTAGTTATGTAAAAAAATTACCGATAAGTAATAAAAACCAAAAATCTCTAATTTTGGGATTAATTAGGTTTGGTATAGAAAATAAACAAGAAATTTATGTATAGAAAAAATGTTGAAAATTGGGAAAAACCCATTTAATAAAAATAAATAAATAAAAATAATACTGGAGATACAGAATTTACCTTAACGATGTTTTTTTATATTCTTTAATAAGTGGGTGGGGTTTCTGTACCCTTTGTTTTTATTATCACTAAACCACTTAATTTATATCAAAAAGAGATCACTAGCACTTTGTTAAAAATATATATAATAAAATAAATAGATTTATTCACTTTTTTTAGTATATTCACTTCCTTTTTTTAAACTCAATTCTGTCTAAAGACAAAACAGATCTTTAGATTTTTTTTTCTTTTCATTTAATTTTTATAATAATTTCTTAGAGACAGCTGTCTCGTTTGAAAGTAATACAAGTAATGAGGCTTAAAATAAAACTAATGATATGTTTGAATCAAGATGCATTCTATTTGATCTGATTGGCACAATTGGTGGCGGTAATCCGATGTGAAAGTTTTAACTTGTCTGCTATGAGAGAGATATGAGGGGACAAATTAACTTTACACAGTGAACTTGTTTCGGTTTGTGGGTGAATGCTACTTTAAATATTTTGATAGGATCAAAATCAATTTTTTCTAGTATTTATCCAACCTATCAAATTTGATCTACTGTCATTAAGCGCCGTCGGTGAATGTGCAATAGGTATTTCATGAGATGCATGGAGCGTGCTATCATCAGCAAAACTATGGATTGGATGAATTATTGACTCCAACAAGTCATTAATATATCGGATGTTCCATTAGGGATTATTTTTTTTGAAAGCTGTCAATTCCAGCTTGTCAACATATGGAAAGAGAAAGGTTTGCCATTTGTTAAAATGTCATCGTATAGTATGGAACAACGTCTTAAATTCGTTCAGCTTTATTATGAAAATGGGCGTTCTGTAAAAAATGTTTTTCGTAAATTACGTGGTTATGTAAACAAGCAAAATTGTCGCATTTGGAGTGAAGGGAATCCAAGAGAAATCTTTCAGCAAGGTTTGTATTCAAAAAAAAGTTACAGTTTGGTGCGGTTTATTGAGCGGTGGGGTCATTGGACCTTACTTTTTTCATGATGATGAAGGCAACACAGTTACCGTGAATGGAGAACGATACAGAAGCATGATCCGTGATTTTTTGTGGCGTGAATTGGTGAGTATTGATCTGAATGACATGTGGTTTCAACAGGATGGAGCCACTTCTTATACAGCAGCTCTAACAATGGATTTATTGAGGCAAAAGTTTCCTGGACGAGTTAGCTCAAGAAATGGTCATGTTGAATGGCAACCAAGATCTTGTGATCTGACGCCTTCAGACTTCTTTCTTTGGGGCTATGTTAAATCACATGTCTACCGCAATAACCCATTGATTAAGTAAAAGCGGAGATTATTCGTGTTATTGGCGAGATTCAGCTCGACTTGTGTGAAAAAGTCATCGAAAATTTTGACAAGAGAGTCACCATCTGTAGAGCATCAAGAGGTGGTCACTTACATGATATTATTTTTAAAACATAAATGGCAAACCTTCAACTCTCATATAATGCCAAAATAAAGATACTTTCAATGTAAACATTGTGTTTTTCTTTTGATTTAAAAAAAATCCTTAATGGAACACCCATTAGATGAGAAAAAGAGTTTGGGAAAAAGCGTAAGCCTGAGAAACTCCAGCATTAGTAGTCAATACATCCGATGAGACATCGTCAATATTGACCTGGTAATAAAGCTTTGTACCCAAGAAATACGTTGAAATAGTATTGCGCATCTATATAATGAATACAAGAATAGTACTTGCGTTGCGTTTCACCATCTGGCAAAAGTGAATCTAACAAGCATATAATTTTAACTGTGGATGACTTTGTAGAATGCAGAGCGCATTTATAATTGGTTATGAATAATTTACCCTCCAAACTATAAAAAATTAGAAGACCCGGTGAACTTCGTACCACCAATATAATTTATTTATAAATAACATTGGATCAGCGATTGTCAATCCAAATCGACATTCTACCGCCAATTCATCGAGATCAATAATAGTGGCTGCATCGTATGGTTTGAATTTTATTTGGCAGAAATTATTATTCATCTATTCACTATTAATTCATTCCTGTATAAGGAATACAATTTTTTTAATTTTATCTTAATGCGATATGATGAACAATATTTTTTCCCCTACGAAGGATGCAAGAACAAACTTGAAGGTTTTACAACCCTGGAACACGCAACATATAATTGGTTATGAGAAAGGTACGATTCTAGATCCAGCCACAAATTGATATTATTTGGCCTTGTGACTTATTAACAGTCATTGCGAATGCCAATCGAATGGCGAATTGCAAACGTTAAAATAGAAAAAACGAGTCTGAAGGGATCATTGGGAGTCGTGGTAGAAGAACAATTACACCTTGAAACTTAGCTTTTAAAATGGTAGCTTCATTGTAGAACATTGCCCATAATTTGTTTTATTACCATTCACGTACCATCGCATAGCTTTGGTACATTCAAATTTCTTAGCAAAACGGTGAACCATCAATCGCAAATTATATAGTGCATTCCAGTCAAATCCCATGAATTCAAACATTCAAAGGAAAGTTGACAACTGCCTCAGGATAAACAACAGTGTCAATCGATTTGCATGATATTTCATTGTTTTATTTTAAAATTAATTGCGTCAACATCTAAATTCTTTGCGACCCAAATAGCTTGCTTGCTCAATGAGCTTATAAATTTGGAAATATCCTTTCAATATCTTTGGTAGCCACCATTTTGCAAAAATTGTCTGCAGAACGGATGCATTGTGTATTTTCATGCTATTTTTCAGTTGCCAATTTTAAGCAATTGTTCGCCATAGGTGTGATTCTTTCAAGCAAACGTTACTTTTCTCCGCATATGTGACACGTGGAATGACCGGTAATGTCTGTATGAAATTACTGGCCAGCAGCATTAGAGCACCACCAAAAAATCTGGTATTATTTTTTAGATTTTCCAGCGTTCTACCAAGAGCTTCAAGTGAATTCTTATGGGCCATAAGGCATTCATCCCAGATAATTTAGCATTTTTTCAAAACTTCAGCCAAGCCTGAATACCTATTTATATTACACATTGCGTTTAGATTGATGAGTGTTCAATGATAACTTGAGTGCTGAATGGCCAGTTCACAAATCATCAATCAAGGTTGTTGCAATGCCAACGCAATATGATTTTATGATCGAATGTGCGCAATTAGAGAATGGGATTAGGATTTTTTGCAAGTGCCACCTACTCCGTCCAAAAATTAAAATCCACCTTCTGTACTGCAATTCACAAATGAATTTTTTCATATATATTTTTTGATTGCTCATTATTAGCAACCTAAATAGCCAAAGAGGTTGTATCGTTGTTCACGTTGAACATCGCTGTTACCGATTTCTGCTGCTGGGCGGTTTGGCGACGACATGTCAAAAGTGGCATATTTGAAATAAGAATACAAATATCCCCTACCTTTATTATTGCCTCGTTATATATTTCTGGCGAAAAATCGATGTTGGGATCTTGATCAGCAATCCGAATGCGATGTAGGATGTCCTCACTTATCAAATTTTTATATTTATTCCATAGAGCAGAAGATTCAGATGAAAAACATGTGTTCAATAACATAGCGAATAATTGAAGAAATTGATGAGGGAAAGAACTCAGTACTGCAAGTGTGATATTCTAATGGTTATCATCTTCCAGTATATTCAGTTCATGACACGCATTGAAGTTCGTGTCGTGCAAAATACCATGACTATTCGCAAACGTTGAAATCTTTAAAACACACATAAAACTTATTATACGAATAGAGAAATTAAAAAAAGATTTTGCCGGAATTGACGAACTGGACGTTGGAACTAAACTGTAACAAATAATACTTTAATATATTAGCATATTTACCAAGTTTAGTCAAAAAATTTTCAGAAACTGATGTTATTGAAGTTTCAAATAAACAGGCCCTCAAGAGGCCCCCACACGATTTATCCCATTCTCGCCCAAAAACTAATCAGTTATTTGTCCCTCCAAGCTGCATTCAATGCGATTATCAGATACAAATGTTATAAATCTTTAAAAAAACAGGTGCTCGGGAGACCCCCACAACCTCTAACCCTTTGTGTAATGTACCCAAAAACTTATAAAATCTTTCTCAAATCTTTTGCTTTATCAACGTTTTATGAAAATCGATTTGTAACTGAAGACTACAGCAGGGATAAACACTTTAAAAAAATTGAAAAAAAATGTTTAGCCGTGTAAAAAAATTTAAGTGTCAAACCGGAAGTTGGTACGTAGAAATATTAGAAACAGCACTAAAACCTTATAAACCAAGTCCCAATAAGATTAAAAGTCAGAATTAGAAGTTATTGAAGTTTCAAACTTACATGTGTTCAGGAGACCCCCCACCATTTTGTCCAATTTTATCTAATTGTAAATCTAAATCCTTCTCAGATCATACTTTATCGCACACACTCAATTTCATTAAAATCAATGCAGACGTTTATATATTTTTTTTTTTTTTTTTATAAAATGTGATGTGTAGTAGGCATTACAATATGTGTCACAACAACACATAAAAACCTTTTAAGACCAAGGTCCCACAACAACATGCGTTCTAAGGATGTTAATGGACGCAAATCTGTTTTTTTTTTGTTTTTTTTAATATTTTTTGTTAAATAATGGACAACTAAACTATAAATCCTATCACATATAAAATATGACATAGGCCAATATTTCGTGATAGGATAGGGAAAATAAAAATAAAATAAGAGATAAAAAGCAAATTTGTTTTAAAAATTTGCAGGAACAAAACTAAAATTGGTTTGCCAATAGTCCAGCCAATGGCATAATCCTTGATTATGGGACGCAGTATATTTTTCAATGATTAAAGCTCAGATATATAGTTATATGAAAGCTCGTTTCTTCGAGCAAGCTACAGCGTTCCAGCATCAAGGAATATTCATTAGCTAAGATTGAGAGTGCCCGAAGTGACTGAATACAGTTCATCCGCCAGCACCCCTAAGATATCACCTTGGCTAGTGATATCTCACTGCTATTGCCAGTGGTATGTGATATCTCACGTTAACTCATGTGCCAATAACAGGGACTGGAGTACGCGGGGTTGTCACACCCGTGGATCAAAAAATAGAAAAAAATTAACAAATTAATAAAAACTGATCCCTCCATGCGTAAAGGAAATAGGGAAAGGAAAAGGAAACACCAATTAAATTTCATTATAATTTAATTAGAAATATGTACCTGTAAAAATTCGTGTTGTTATATTGAAACAAATGCGTCTGAGGCTGTATTGTCTGGAAATGTTCAATTAAGAATTTAGGTGACGCACATAATCATAAAATTTTTTAACGAAGTATTACCGTTTTCATATATTTGACGTAGAAACTAATTAAATTCGCCCATCGGGCACACTTTGAAAGTGCCTTTAGCTAAATAACTTCGCAGATCCACAATCATCAGTAATGTTGCGAATTATCGTCAAATTAGTTCGAACAGATTTAAAGGCGCAGTCATATTACCTGTACAAATTGATATGCGTGCATAATTTTTTCGTTCAGCTTCGCGAGCTGTTTTGGCGATGTTGACATTGATATTCGCTGACAACGATACAAATTACGATCCATTCATTTTCGACAAATTCAATTGAACGTGTTTGATGGTTTCTACCGAACATAATATGAATTTCTTTTTATAAACAAAAATCAACCGGAACGAATACAAAATACTTACGAGAATGGCGATTGACTATTTGTGAAACATTCTCTAAGGCACCACTGCTCAACCCCACTGTTTTGCAATCGTCTTTATTAATGTTTTCACCACGATTTCGTCATACTTGAAATTCAGAAAAATACGCGAACCACACGATGTAATACGGTAACGTACGAATTCGAATATCTTTTTTCCCTATATTTCGTACTCTTTCGAAACAAATTGAATTGTAGGTGCGTCCGATTTGACTGAAATAACTGAAAAAACAACAACAACTACATTCAATTTTTCAGTTGTATCAGTTGCTTCAGTCAAATCGAACACGGCTAGTATTTCATTTCGCCCAAACTCGTCTTGCGTAAATTGAGCGTTTTCTGATTCATCTGCCGACATTTTGAATTAAAACAAATAACGCAAACTAACCAATAATAATTTGATGCGCATGCAAAAAGTATTGAACTGGAAATGATTTTAATTAGAGATGAGCGTGGTCGCTGCAGAGAAATAAACGTAGTTTTTGAAATATACTATTTATCTATCTTTAAGTATCTTCCTCAAAAAGTTCGTAGAAAAAACGTCAACAGATTTGTCAACACCATTTGTTTTTGTTTTTTCTATCACTTTTTTATTTTTACATACATTTGCTGTGTGCGAACTGACGAAATAATGACAGATGACAAATATTAACTGTCAAAATTTTGTCTTTTGGAATTTATATTCACCATAACGAAACGTCAAAATTTGATGTAGCTTTTTAGCATCATCAAATTGTGACAGTAGGCATAACAAATAATTTCATAAGGAACATCAATTTATTACAGAAGTTTTTTTAATTGCCTAAGTAATATTTATATAAGTATATATATTATATATATTTATTAACAGCAAACATAATTAAAAAATTTTTCATCTAATGTCAAAATTTTATTTTTACAAATTTCACCTTCACCAAAAATTGTGTTCTGTCATTATTTCTTCAGTTCGCACACAGCAAATGTATGCAAGTTGCAACCAATATGAGAATTTTTTGTTTCACATTTTTGGAGGCACACTAAAGCTCTGTAAGCAGCTAAAATAAATTTTCTTTTTTATGCGAACGTTTTTCTGCGTACTCCTCACTCGTATTTGTAAAAAATGTAGCCCTAAATAGTCGGTACATATGTGTAATGTGTGCTCAAAATTAGTGATTATTGCCTTACGGCATTAATTCAGTTTAATTAAATTGAAATAGATATTCAGATATTCAATTTTAAATTTTTCTGACATAACGCTGAGATTTTTGATTCTCGGCGCTGTCAGTGTAAACAAATTGAAAATTTCACCTTGGCGCTATTTAAGTTTAAATTGAATTAGTGCCGAAAGCCCAAACAAAATTTTCTCGGCGCTATGTCAGTGGGCACTAAGGCAGTCGTTGACTTACCCAAAAATAAAAACAACTTTTTTTTTATAAAAAAACAAATTTATTTTATTATTTTTTTTTTCAATTAATGGCTTTTGTTTAAATTATGTGTCATATTCAATTGCTTTTGCTTTTTAATTTATTATTTATAATTTACAGATACATTTAAAGAATATATATATATATATATAGATTTTATGATTTGTCTTATAATTTAGTTTTAATATTTTCATGAAAATAGTTAATATGTATTATTAATAAGGAAAATTGTTCCGCAGCTTCGTTTTTCGGTTTACATTTTTTTTTGTCTAAATTTTTAATGTTGTATTGTACCAAGTATTTATTTTGTGTGTAAATATTTTATAATTTTATTATATGTTATAATGTAATTTGGTTTGCTGTAAGAGCTCGTTAATTTTTGTTTGAATCAATTTATTTTAACTAAACAATTGCAAATGCTATCGAACTTTATGATTTCAAAAGGATTTTTAAACTTCTATACTAAAAATCAAATTTTTGTTTTTTGATAAATAAATTTAATAGAGATATATTGAAAGGTTTGTTTTTAATAGAAAGTTAAATATAACAGATCAGGTAATATATACTCAAGTTTGCCAGAATGATGATGTAAGTGATGTTGACACGCTTAACTGATTAAATGCCATTAACAAGAAACTGTAACGACGGACTATTTTCAATTTTTACTCTAAAATAATAGTTTTCATATTCAAAGAAATTCGCTGATAATTTATTAATTTATTCTCTTCAATTGTAATAAGCGTAGGGACATTTGTTTGTACTACTGTGCAAAAACATTTTTTTGTTGACGGTTAAGTTACTTCACTCAATGTCAATTAATAATACATGTTTTGCATAAATGATTGTTTAGTTTGTAAAAAGTAGAATTGTGGAGAGGGAAACAGGAAACCTAATATGTGTAATGTGTTTATAAGCGATGAAATTGTTTTAATCGAGGGTTAGTAATTAATTAAAAATAAAACAAAGAAGATAAGTATTTAATTAAAAACTAAACAAATATATCATTATGTAAATTTAATGATAGAAAAAAAATGTATTTTTTTTATTATAGAAAATTAAATTGTTTGTTTAAATTGTGATATTGAAGTTTTTTTATTTATTTATTTGAATGTAATGATTTTTAGTGAAAATTGTTTGATAAATCATTTAGTAAATAAAATGAAAATGAAAAATGAATAAAAAAACATAAGTTCAAATACAAAAACGTGAAAAAACATAGTTATTCAGGTGAAATAATAACGAAACCGTTCAACACACTTTTTATACCCAACGGTTACGGTGACGCTTCATTCCAAGCCGTAACATGTTGAATTCAGATATTCATAAATTTAGTGTCAATCAACAAGCAACTAAAAAAGTTTATGATATTGCTGAGCTTCGAAATACAAATGGTTATTGGCGTGTAGATAAATTCGATCAAACTATGAGGGATGTATTTCAAATTGACAGACCTAATTTGGTTTTATCATTTCATGATGCTTTTAATAAAATTACGTTTAGTAAAATGAATTACAGCCTACAATCAACATTTGTTCCACACGACTGGTTTTTGGAAGAAGACAACATTTAAGAAATAAATTATAATGTAAACTTTTTTGTATTTTGATTTGTACAATTTTTGTTGATTTATTTTTATACTGCTAGATTATTTTCTCTGTTACCTAATTAATAGTTTCTTTAAATTATTCTGTGATTCATAAATAAGAGATTTGTAAGTGTAATTTGTTTGTCATAGATTCAGTTATCCGGTTTAATATATTTTGTTTTGTTTGAAAAAGTTCATTTTCTCAACATGGGCCTAAACGAAGGGACCCGTTAAGTTTTCATAAATTTTCTTTACAAAACACGACTTTTAATCAAACTGACAATTTATCCGATTTTACTAAGGATGAATTTAGGAAAAAATTTCACCATTTACCAGGGATATAAAAATTCACACAATTTTTAACAAAGCAAAAACTCACTACATCCCAAAACCGATATCGAATTATCAACACCGATATAATCGGGTATCAGTTTTGTTCCTCAGAAGATTTTATTAACTATTTTCAATTCCTTGCGATTAACGAACCCAACAAGCGACTATCAATTTCTGACGTTTGTTATATTTGGTGACCGTCTTTTGATGTGTAGCATGATTCGAATTTTTTTTTTTTTAATAAAATGTGATGTTGTAGTAGGCATTACAATATGTGTCACAGCAACACATAAAAACCTTTTAAGACCAAGGTTCCACAACAACATGCGTTCTAAGGATGTTAATGGACGCAAATCTGTTTTTTTTGTTTTTTTTTTAATAATTTTTTGTTAAATAATGGATAACTAAACCATAAATCCTATCACATATAAAATATGACATAGGCCAATATTTCGTGATAGGATAGGGAAAATAAAAATAAAATAAGAGATAAAAAGCAAATTTGTTTTAAAAATTTGCAGGAACAAAACTAAAATTGGTTTGCCAATAGTTCAGCTAATGGCATAATCCTTGATTATAGGACGCAGTATATTTTTCAATGATTAAAGCTCAGATATATAGTTATATGGAGGCTCGTTTCTTCGAGAAAGCTACAGCGTTCCAGCATCAAGGAATATTCATTAGCTCAGATTGAGAATGTTACCGTTGACTGAATACAGTTCATCTGCCAGCACCCCTAAGATATCACCTTGGCTAGTGATATCTCACTGCTATTGCCAGTGGTATGTGATATCTCACGTAAACTCATATGCCAATAGCAGGGACTGGAGTACGCGGGGTTGTCACACCCGTGGATCAAAAAATAGAAGAAAATTAACAAATTAATAAAAACTGATCCCTCCATGCGTACAAATGCAAATGTTTGCGTACAAATGCAAATGCAAATGTTTGCCGTTTTAAATAGGAATATTGGACGGATGAAACATTTGTGTAGGGTAAACGTATAGACGTTATTCTAGTTCAGTGTGTTTAATCCATCACAAATAGCAAACTTGTATTGTTCGTTCAAGCGGCGTCGAAATATTTGGAAAACATGGCGAATGTGGCCAGATCTGCCTGAAAACTTTGCAGTGAACAAACAATTTTTATTAAGGGTTTACACATTTTCTCCACTTGAACAGGAATTGACACAATTCGTTAAATGGAGAATACGCGTCGAATAGGTTGCGCTGCATGCTGAAAACTCTCGCAAGCACCAGTTAGGGGAAAGATAAGAAAACCAGCACAGAAATATACAAAGCCATTATTGGTCCAAACATAAACCATGCAACACTTGTCTATTCTACACAGCTGAGAAAGCTTCATGGAAGAAATTAGAAAAATCACAAAATGCTGCTGACGTTGTAAGTGCCTGTCAGTTAATGGCTCAAGGTTATGTGATGCCAAATTTCTTCTAGACAAATCATACAAGCATCTACTTGCTAGTCGAAACCTAAATGAATTGGTTCACACAACACCACCATCACGACACATCAGAAACAGCCTAAATACGCCCTTTAGTCCTTTCATAAAAGGTATGATACCAACGGCAGGACCGAATGTTCAAAACAAAAATTCAAAAATGTTTTACTGATGTTTGTGGCAACATTCTTTCAGTTCGGGTGGCAATTAATTTGCAAGTTTCTGAAACCATTTCCATTACATGAACATGTATACGCACAGAAATACATTTTTCGGGAATGTTCAAATATTTTCTGATCATTAATCTTCATAACTATCTTAATTTTTTTTTTTCGTTCGCTTTTGCAATCTTTGTCTCTTAAGCCGGGCATTCACATACAACAGAAACAGAAATTCATACTAATTTGACAGATAAAAATTCTGTTTCTGTAAAATTTGGATGGAATTCTGTTTCTGTTGTATGTGGTTTCAAGCCATTACATAAAATTCGATTTCAAAGAAAAAAATTATCTAAAACTTTCCACAAATTTCATCAGTAGTAGAGTTTCTTAGTCTAGGTTCGCCGTCAAACAAGTAACACTTTAACCGTCGCTATAACAACAACTAAATACATATCTATAAAATTAAAGATAATAAATTGTCTTGATAAATCAAACTAATAAATATCACGGTTCAAACGATCGCGATTTGACACCAAAGACAGAAATAAAACGAAACACAAATTCGTACATGGGCTATTATTTTGTTTAAAGAATCTGAAATTTTGATATATTGTTCATATTTGCTGTGTGCGAACTGACGAAATAATGACAGAACACAATTTTTGGTGAAGGTGAAATTTGTAAAAACAAAATTTTGACATTAGGTGAACATTTTTTTAATTTTTATGTTTGCTGTTAATAAATATATATATAATATATATACTTATATAAATATTACTTTGGCAAATAAAAAAACTTCTGTAATAAATTGATGTTCCTTATGAAATTATTTATTTGTTATGCCTACTGTCACAATTTGATGATGCTAAAAAGCTACATCAAATTTTGACGTTTTGTTATGGTGAATATAAATTCCAAAAGACAAAATTTTGACAGTTAATATTTGTCATCTTTCATTATTTCGTCAGATCGCACACAGCAGACGAAAGAAAAAAACTAATTTCTGGATTTTTTTTTGAGTATTCTGAATCGGAGTTATGGGCGGTTGAATTTTTGAGGCTTTTTCGCGTAGTTTTCGTAATGGTGTCAATGTTTTGTTAATAGGTGCCTTAAATTTCATGCGATTTACGTTAATTTTTCCAGGTAAAAAGCAAAATAGTTGAATAATTGAAATTTGTAGGTTGGAAATTAATAATCTTTCTCTTTTCCGCTAGGATGCGAATTAAACCTTGGTTTACTTCAAAGCTCATATCTCAAAAATCGTCCTTTTTTCACAAATTTTAAAGTAAACACATGCAGCTATGAAATTACAAAATAAAAAGTGAGAGATTCCATATGGATTTTTTTATACCATTTTTTAAAATTTAGTATTTGAAAAATTCACATGTGTTTTTTTACCAAGTCAATTGTTCTTTACTAAATGTGATTCTAATACATATATTGAAAATTTTATATTTTGACATCTGTACTAAATTTGAAACATATTCTGTACAGTAGTCATTGAAAAACGGGTTTTTATTGAGAATAAGAATTGGCGATCCCAACGATCGCCAATTCTTAATATACTTTCAATATCTTAACACTAGCATAAGAATAAGACTATTATAAATAAATATTTTTTTCTTTAAAAATCATAATTTAACGAAACAATATTAATACTATAAACAAGTACATTAAGAAATAAGAATTAATTTATATATATTTTTTTTTGCCTTTAAATTGAAATATCTCTGATTATTGGAAAAGGAAAACATTTTGGCAATTATTTTATCGGGTGTTGTGATATCCGGTTAAAAATAGTAAAATCCTTGAGTTCCACTAACTGTTTTAATGTCCGAAGGCCGAAAACAATTGCTCCTGTAGTTCGATATCTCCTGAAGACACATATGAAAATTTTTATAGCGTATTTGATTTTTTTTTATCACATTTCCACCCATTCAAATAATTCCCTTGCTGTTGATATTTTTTCTCCTTTAAGCGATGCTCTCAGGGCTTCTCTTTTAAGTGTGTCTCCAGTCCCATCCGATGGACCCTTTCCATGGGCAGTTGCATAGAATTGCCATTCTGCAGGTATTTTAAAATCATCAATATGTTTGCTAAGATTTCTAAAATGAACCCATCCATTTGGTATTACTTTGGTCTGAAAGACCTAATTACATTCATGAGCTCAAAGTGAAATTCTTACCCCTACTTTTTTTGGCATTTCTCGACATTTTAGGACCTACTGATTCTAAAAAAGCAAAAAAAAAATGTATGTCTGTCTGTAAGCCGTCCGGCCGTCACAACCGACGAAATCTAGAAAACGGCTGGACGGATTTGAAAAACTTTTTTTCTAAAAATAGGTTTACTCAATGGGAAGAGCCGAAAGGACGATGTGTTTGATAACTGTACCGGAAGTGTGTCAAAAAAATCGTCAAGTGTGTCAAAACAAGGAAATTTGCATATTTTTTGCTTAGAAAACTTTCATTTTAGGTGATTACGAGTAGGAACATTGAATTTGGAGAAGTCTTGATGGTCGGGATTGGTATGTGAGACCAAAATCTAGATTATTGCATTATAAGTTTGTCAAAAAAATGTTGTCAAGTGTGTCAAAAGAAAGATTTTTATTTATTTTTTTACCCAATTTTTTGGAAAAAAATTAAATTAAAATTTTGTTTGAAATGAAATTTTATTTATTATTATTGAGAATTATGGCACTATAAGTTTGTCAAAAAATGTTGTCAAGTGTGCCAAAAGAAAGATTTTTATTTATTTTTTTACCCAATTTTTTGGAAAAAAATAAAATTAATTGTTTGTTTGATATGAAATTTTATTATTATTATCGAAAATTATGGCATTATAAGTTTGTCAAAAGAATGTTGTCAAGTGTGTCAAAAGAAAGATTTGTATTTACTTTTTTACCCAATTTTTTGGAAAAAAATTAAATTAATAATTTGTATGACATGAAATTTTATTATTATTATAGAGAATTATGGCATTTTAAGTTTGTCAAAAAGGTGTTGTCAAGTGTGTCAAAAAATGATTTAATTGTTTTTTTTTTGGTCAATTTTTGGGAAAAAAAAAATGTAGCTGTTTTTATGACGTAAATGTAATTGAAAATGAAATTGGACATAGAAATTTTTTAATTTGTTATAGTTTTTGAAATTATTTTGGAATTTTGAAAAAAGTTTGTATTTTTGATTTTGTAATCATTTTTGCAATATTTTTAGAATTTTAGGTTAAAAGTTTTAATTTTGTAAGAATTTTTGGAATATTTTTGGAATTTTGAAAAATTTTTAATTTTTGATTGTATTGTAATTTTTGGAATTTTGAAAAAAGTTTCAATTTTTGATTTTGTAATAATTTTTGGAATATTTTAAGAATTTTGAAAAAATTTTGATTTCATTATAATTTTTGCAATATTTTTGGAATTTTGAAAGAAATATGAATTTGTGATTTTGTAATATTTTCTCGAATCGCTAAATGGAAGGTTTTCGAATAGTTTGCTGAAAATGTAATTGAACATAAAGTTTTATGTTTAAGATACATCGCTGCCCAAAACTAAAATCAATGTAGTCATAAAAGTTTTTTATCGAAAAAACCGGAAGTAACAAACCGGAAGTTGAAATGCAGAAGTATTGGAAACAGAACTTAAATCTTATATAATAACTTTCATTACGATACGAAATCCAAAATTACAAGTTATTGAAGATTCAAAATTAAAGGTGTTCGGGAGACCCCACGCTATTTTATCCAATATTGAAATTGAATCCCAGATCTTCTATTTTCAAGCGAACCCTGATCAAAAGTCAAAGTTTCATCAAGATCCCATGTTTATTTGTCAGCCACCTAAATAATGGTAAATAAATTAAAATTTCAAATACGGGGCTGAAATCTCAAGCTCTGAGATATCAAGACTTCGGTCTGGGTTAAGGATTTTGATATAGCTTTCGGCAAAAAACTTTTATGAGGACATGGTTTTTAGTTTTGGGCAGCGAAGTATATCATGCATAGCTCTTTGTTAAAGTACAAGTATTTTTTTATCTCTGTTTAGAAATGAATTACAAAGCTAACACGAAACATCAATACGTTGCCAGAAAATTATAACAGATCATAAATTAACATAATTTAGTGAAAACATGATACACTCAGCAAACTACTCAAAAAATTCGAGAAAATATTGCAAAATCACAAATTCATTTTCTTTCAAAATTCCAAAAATATTGTAAAAATTAATTAAAATCAAACTTTTTTCAAAATTCCAAAAATATTTCAAAAACTGTAACAAATTCAAAAATTTCCATGTCCAATTTCATTTTCAATTACATTTACGTCATAAAAACAGCTACATTTTTTCCATAAAATAGGCTAAAGAAATAAATTAAATCATTTTTTGACACACTTAACATTATTTTTTTGACAAACTTATAATGCCATAATTCTCTATAATAATAATAAAATTTCATGTCATACAAATTATTAATTTAATTTTTTTCCAAAAAATTGGGTAAAAAAGCAAATAAAAATCTTTCTTTTAAAACACTTGACAACATTTTTTTGACAAACTTATAATGCCATAATTCTCATTAATAATAATAAAATTTCATTTCAAACAAATAATTAATTTAATTTTTTTCCAAAAAATTGGGTAAAAGGTTAAATAAAAATCTTTCTTTTGACACACTTGACAACATTTTTTTGACAAAATTATAATGCAATAATCTAGTTTTTGATCTCACATACCAATCCCGACCATCCAGATTTCTCCACATTCTTTGTTCCTACTCATTATTATCACTTAAAATAAACGTTTTTAAGCAAAAAAATATGCATATTTCCTTGTTTTGACACACCTGACGATTTTTTTGACACACTTCCGGTAGTTTTTATTTTTTTATTTTTAGTGTAGTCATAAAGCAGATGTCGACTAGAAAGTGTTTTTAATAACTTCAATTACCGGAAAAACTTTCATCAGTGACAATCTATTAATTATGATTTTGCGATTTTTTGCACAAACGGCATGCATATTTCCCATTATAGAAAATTATTTACGATAACCTCGTCGTGTATAGCTATATAATACTGCCCAAAACATATGTTTTAACGAAATCAGTATAAAAGATAAATAAATGCATGATAAATAAATGCATGCATAAAAAATATGGTTTTTTCCAATTTTCAGAATAACGGTATTTTTCACATCATCGAAAACATTATGAGACCCTTTCGGAATAAACCCAAATAGAATACAATTTAAATCATCCAAATCTAAAAAGCCGTTTTTGAAAAATCGGTGAACACACATAAAAAAAACCACAATGAAACACATAACCTCCTTCTTTTTTGAAGTCGTTTAATTAATATCAATATATAAGATATCACAAATTTTTTTAAAAAATAAAGTATAAAATAAAATAAAAAAATAAAATAAAAAGTAATATAAAATTGAAGAAATTATTTCATTTTATAAATTCATTTTATAAATTCATTTTATAAATCAATGCGGATAAAATAAATTAAATTTTAAATTAATTAGAAATTAATTTTCCTTGTGAAATTTCAAACATAATTTGATTCTTTAAAATTGGAATATCTATTTGATTAAATTCAATTGGTGTTTCTGGAAATAAATTCTGCATACATGCAGCAAAGCACGCCGCAATCAAATGTATTAAACTGTCGAGGAATATTTTCTATATTATTTACCCTCCATTCACTCATGTTTAATTCACATTTTTTTTTGTCTAGTGATTCTTGCATAAGATTTATACAAGTTTTTTAAAAGATTATTATTTTTGCTATGGGTAGTGAAATCCGAAATTCGACGTCCACGCCGTGCTGCCTGGGTAATGTTGACAGAATTAGGTTGGTGTATTGGAGACAAGCAGAGTAAAAACTGCTTAGCCAATGACGCTACATCACGGCGAATTGGCGCGAATTGTTCTCCACGTCGTTAAGTGTGTCAAAACAAGGAAATTTGCATATTTTTTGCTTAAAAAACGTTCATTTTAAGTGATTACGAGTAGGAACATTGAATTTGGAGAAATCTTGATAGTCGGGATTGGTATGTGAGACCAAAATTTAGATTATTGCATTATAAGTTTGTCAAAAGTATGTTGTCAAGTGTGCCAAAAGAAAGATTTTTATTTATTTTTTTACCTAATTTTTTGGAAAAAAATTAAATTAAAATTTTTTTTGAAATGAAATTTTATTTTATTTCTATTGAGAATTATGGCATTATAAGTTTGTCAAAAAAATGTTTTCAAGTGTGCCAAAAGAAAAATTTTATTTACTTTTTTACCCAATTCAAAAAATAAAATTAATAATTTGTTTGACATGAAAATTTATTATTATTATAGAGAATTATGGCATTATAAGTTTGTCAAAAAATTAATGTCAAGCGTGTCAAAAAATGATTTCATTTATTTTTATAGCCAATTTCTTGGAAAAAAAATGTAGTTGTTTTTATGACGTAAATGTAATTGAAAATGTTTCATAAGTTTGACAAAAAACTGTTGTCAAGTTTTGTCAAAAAAATGTTCAAAAGAAAGATTTTTATTTATTTTTTTATCATTTTTTGGAAAAAAATAAAATTACTTTTTTGTATGACATGAAATATATTGTATGACATGAAATTTAATTATTATCACGTGCCTATAATCAAATTGAATTGGATGAGGAATCCAGAAAATTAGAGGATTATGGTATTATAAGTTTGTCAAAAAAATGTTGTCAAGTGTGTCAAAAGAAAGATTTTTATTTATTTTTTTACCCAATTATTTGAAAAAAAATAAAATTAATTGTTTGTAAGACATGAAATTTTATTATTGTTATAGAGAATAATGGCATTATAAGTTTGTCAAAAAAATAATGTCAAGCGTGTCAAAAAATGATTTCATTTATTTTTTTAGCCAATTTTTTGGAAAAAAAATGTAGCTGTTTTTATGACGTAAATGTAATTGAACATGAATTTGGACATGGACATTTTTGAATTTGTTATAGTTTTTGAAATATTTTTGGAATTTTGAAAAAAAATTGTATTTTTGATTTTTTAATAATTTTTGCAATATTTTTAGAATTTTGGGAAAAAGTTTAAATTTTTGAATTTTTAAGAATTTTTGGAATAATATTAAAATTTAGAAAAGGTTTAAATTTTTTAATTTTATTCTAATTTTCGAAATATTTTTAGAATTTTGAAAAAAAATAGAGTTTTTGAATTTTATATATATTTTTAGAATTTTGAAAAAAGTTTCAATTTTTGATTTTGTAAGAATTTTTGGAATATTTTTAGAATTTTGAAAAAATTTCAGATTTTTGATTATATTATAATTTTTATAACTTTGGAAAAAGTTTCAATTTTTGATTTTGTTATAATTTATGCAATATTTTTAAAGTTTTTGAAAATGTTTTAATCTTTGATTTTGTAATAATTTTTGAAATATTTTTAGAATTTTGTTTGAAAAAAGTTTGAATTTTTGATTTTATTTAATTTTTACAATATTTTTGGAATTTTGAAAGAAATATGAATTTGTGATTTTGAAATATTTTCTCGAAACGCTAAATGGAGAGTTTTTGAGTAGTTTGCTGATTGTATAATCTTTTCACTGAATTATGTTAATTTATGATCTGTTATGATTTTGCAACAACGTATTGATGTTTCGTGTTAGTTTTGTAATACATATCTAAACATAGATAAAAAATACATGTACTTTAACAAAAAGTTATGTTTGATATACATCGCTGCCCAAAACTAAAAAGTAAAAACAATGTCCTCATAAAAGTTTTTTGCCGAAAACTATATCAAAATCCTAAGCCCAGACCGAAGTCTTGATATCTCAGAGCTTGAGATTTCAGCCCCTCCATATTTAATGAACTGCAACTGTGTTATGCATTAGATGATCAGATATAATGACTCAATCTTACACTCATCATCTTCCCGAGTAAATGTGCACCGTTTAATAACACTTTCATTAAATAAATATATAACGTGTAAATAAATAATAAGTGTTTTATTTATGTAACATAATATTGGCGATCGAGGTAAAGGTATATTTTTTTAATATCGAATCGATATTAAAGTACGAAAACGAGTAAAAGTTTACGACGGCAAAAATGATTGAGGTGTCAAAATGGCTGCCGAATTAGTTTCTGTGTACAATTTACCGCAGTCAAACATGACGAAGACTGCTGCAAAATTTACAAGGGACGCCTGGAGAATTATTTCACAGAAATGGACATTAAGGACGAAGAAAAAAAACGATCTGCAGTATTGACGTTTATGTCCACAAAAACGTATAATCTGTTATATGGATTATGTTCACCGAAGGAACCAGGTAATATTGAATATAAAAAATTAGTTGAACTTTTAGATCAATATTTTACACCAACTTTACTTGTGTTCGACTAACGAAAGAAATTTTATGCATTAATTAGACACGAAAATGGGTCGATACAAGATTGGCTAATTAAAATACGAGAGTCAAAATACTAGACAAATTTATTACGGGAATTGGAGGTAAAATGTATGAACGATTAAGCGAGGAAGACGATACGATTTCTTTAGAAAGAGTGACGACGATAGCAAAAAAATACGAAAGTAAAATTGTAAATGGTGAACACATAATATATCATCGTCCAACATAAATATATTGCATAGAAATCAATCCAACAGTAAACGACAAAATCAACGATATACGAAATCTACGAAATAGATCAAAGTCTAGGCAGCGAACTCAAACAAGTTTCCTTGAATGTCATCATTGTGGTTTCACTGATCACAAATCAAACGATTGCAGATACAAAAACGTGATTTGTCGCAAGTGTCAGAAGAAGGGGCATATGGAATCTGTTTGTAAAATGAAGAATTTGAATACAACCCGAACTGGATTACAACAACGATACGAGAAATACACATTCACAGGTTTATACTATAAATAATATTTCTACTTTAGATCAACCTATATGCACGAAGTTAAACATTTTGGACAAAGTATTAAACTTTGAACAAGATTCTGGAGCAAAAATCCGCGCTATTCCATTTGACATTTTTCTGAAAAAATTTTGACAGCTAATTTTAAATGCACGACACAGATGAAGAAACAACGACCGGCTATGACAAATATCATCGATTGAATATCAATGGAATTTTTAACCCAGTGATTTGTCATAACAATATTAAGAAGAAATGTAAATTTTTAGATATTGAAAGTGGTAGTTGTGGGACGTAATTTCTTTAGAGAATTTAATATTGATAAAATTTTGTTGAATAAAATTAACGTAGATGAAAATAATTTAAATAATATTTTGAGTTTGTTTTCAGTGCTTTTCGATGATAAAATTGGAAAATTAAAAAATGTTAAGGTTAAGTAAGAAATTTCAAACGACGTTAATCCAATTTTTGTAAAAGCTAGGCCAATCTCTTTTGATTTTAGGGAAGTAGGAATTGAAAATCAATTAGACGAACTAGAGGAATTAGGAATAATAAAGAAAACTGAATCTACGGAGTGGGGTACTCCATTGGTTCCGATTTTAAAAGACGATAGTAAAATTAGGATCTGTGCCAACTACAAAATTACGATAAATAAATTTCTGAAGGATACAAATTATCCTACGCCACGAATTAACGAGATTTTAGCACGCCTTCAAGGAAATAAATACTTTTCAAAAATTGATTTGTCACGTGCCTATAATCAAATTGAATTGGATGAGGAATCCAGAAAATTAGTTACATGGAGTACTCATAAATGAAATTATATCACGAATAGACTACTCTACTAAAAATGGCATCCCTCAAATGTCTGCATGCAGGCTACAGAGATCGGCATTTCATCTCTCCGGTTTTAATTTTACGATAAAACACATAAATTCCGAAAAACATATGGCAGATATGTTTTTACGAATCCCGGTCTCTCAGAATGACGTTATAAATAATGACAAAGAAGAAACATCATATTTATATTATGTCACGAGTACTAACGATATTCCATTAGTATACGACACTTTATTGGAGGAAACAAAGAAAGATCCTTTGTTACAGGAAATTATTATTTGGCTACAGAATATTTGACACTTTAAATAAAATCCATAATAATACTAAAACGTTAACTACACCTTTATTGATAGGTTAAGGTTAGGTAAAGTTCCAGTGGCTGTTATCATAACACCAGGTCAGGACAACACACTTATTGACCAAAATAGGTCCGTTGTGTTACCACAGGATCTCCTCAACCTATTCGAACCTACAGCTTCTGTTGAAGCTAAGTATATCTCTAATTTTAAAATTACTCGTGAGAGTGTTTAATGTGTGCGTTGTAAAATCAATTTGTCAAATTCTATGGGCCAAAGCTGAACACGCACCAATAGATGGCACTTTAATTGTAACAACTTATTCATTATAAAAGGTTGCTATTACTTCATTTTTTATCTATTGAAGCGTTTTTTAAAGTTTGCCACACTATTTTTTTTGTATTGAAAATAATAATTAATTTAAGTGCACTCTTTAATCTGTTAATTGAAGTAAAATAAATCTTACTATAGAGTGACCAATTTAAATATTTTGTTTATGTTTATTTTAATCATTTTTTAATCAAAAATGCTCTAACTATTCTATTTTCTGGAATATCGGTACTACCGGTGGTACCGGTATTGAAAAAATCGGTATTTTGGGCTATACGAATTGTGGGTGATCGAGCTTTGACATCAAACTTGATTCCCTACAACATCGTCGCACTGTTGCTGACCTCGTTGTTTTTTACAAATATCGTCATCAGCAGTGCTCAGATGAAATCAGCGGCATCATGCCTCAAACTTATTCTTACCTCCGTTCTACTCGGCAATCGGCTACCGCAACCAGTGAAACGGTCGAGATCCCGCGGTCATACTGGCAGATCGCAGAAAGACTTCTTTGTCCGAACTGCATACAAATGGAATAGTTTGCCGGAACCCTTAGTCTCAGGTGGCTTCAACCCGCAGAGGTTAAAAAAAAGCGTTCAACACCTTAGAAAGCCAGTTGTTGTGGGACCTAGGTCTTAAAAGGTATTTATGTGTTGTTGTGACACATATTCTAAACCCTATTACACAACACTTTTTATTTAAAAAAAAAAAAGATGCACGAAACACATCAAGGTATAGTGAAAACGAAATCCCTTGTTAAGGATTAAAAAATATTTTTTAATTATATTAGACGCTAAGACCAAATGGGTCGAAGTGTTCGACGGAGATAATCAAACAACAGAGTTTACTATACGAAAACTACAAGAAATATTTGCACGGTTTGGTGGTTACCCTGACCATTTAGTGACCGACAATGGTACGCAGTTGACTGCGGGTATTTTTCAAACATTTATTAAATATTTAAACATAAAACGGGTCCAGGTTATGCTTCTTCAAACGGTGCAGCCGAAAATTCTGTTAAAACGATTAAAAACGCAATTAAGGCAGCAGTGTTTGAAAAAGGAAGTGAAAATGTGAATCGAAATATACATAAGTTTTTATTAGATTACCGAATGGTCAACCATGGTACAACGGGAAAACCACCGTATCAAGAAATTTTAAATTTTAAACCCAAAATTAAATTAGATTTCTTAAAACCAAAACAAAATCAAGAGAGAAAAAATAACGTAAATAATGTAGCTCCCTGTAAACATGTAAAGAAGAAAACACGAAGTTTTAACACTGACGATAGGGTAATTATAAGAGATTATAGAGACGTTAATCACCCATATTGGCTTAACGCCGAAATTATAAAAAAATCGGTTCGCGTATGTACATTTGTCGTATGGCAAGTGGAAGAACAATTAAAAGACATGTAGATCAAATTCGTCTAAGATCTATATTACGCAACCACCTTAAAACGTGTCAAAAACATTCCAATCATTTATGTCAGGGGAAGGAACGGAGAGCAAGCTCGAATGTTAATAATGAGAATGAGAACAAAAAAGTTTTAGTTAGGTTTAAAAAAGTTAATACAAATTTGAATGCAAATGAAAATGATAATCCAAATTTGAATATTAATAATGAAAATGTAAGTTTGGAAATCACAAATAAAAATACAATCAATTTACGTCCTTGCAACAATATTAATAAGCCTGTTTAACGTAAATTTTAATGTACAATGTTGGTATCTCTTTATATTTGTAAAATACTCAACCGTAGATTACTTCAATTCAATCTTACACTCATCGTCTTCCCGAGTAAATGTGCAACGTGTAATAACACTTTCATTAATAAATATATAACGTGGGTAATTATAAATAAGTGTTTTATTTATGTAACATAGCACTAAAGTTCAATCATTAGAACAGTGCGGTTCAAATCTAGAACGGATTGCTTCTTACGTGGACAATTATATTTTGCGTGTTATATAGAGATAGCAAACTAGAGAATCTTTATATCTTTACATGACAATGGAACAACAACAAATATAGTACACCCAGAAGCATCGTGAAGTTAAACATATTAGAAACGTGCTTGGTCTCTTTTCTTCATTTTTCTCATTCAACCAAACGAGCCCCAGCAACGCGTGGCTGGGTCCAGATAGTTCTCAATAAAAACCTATTTTTTAATGATTAATGCACAGAATATGTTTCAAATTTAGTATGGATGTTAAAATATAAGATTTTCAATGTATTAGATTCACATATAGTAAAGAATAATTAACTTGATAAAAAAACACAAGTGAATTTTTCAAATACTAAGCTTTAAAAAATCGTATAAAAAAATCCATATGGAATCTCTCACTTTTTATTTTGTAATCAATTTCATAGCTACATGTGTTTACTTTAAAATTTGTGAAAAAAAGGACGATTTTTGAAACATGAGCCTTGAAATAAACCAAGGTTTAATTCGCCTTCTAGCGGAAAAGAGAAACATTATTAATTTCCAACTTACAAGTTTCGATTATTCAACTCAAAAAAAAAAATCCAGAAATTAGTTTTTTTCTTTCGTCAGTACGATATATCAAAATTTCAGATTTTTAAAAAATAGTCGATTTTTTTTCGATGTACATTTTCAAAATAATAGCCCACATACATAATCAAAATTATTTAAAAAAAAATATTACTTTAATTTTAAAGAATTCTTCTAGAAGTTAAAGCTTAAAATCCTAATATGTATATTTGTTTCATAGAATTAAAAATGTATGAAAAACAATAGTCTTCGTAATTTATAATATATAATTTTAAATGTATAATTTTATCTATATTTTTATATATATATATTGTCTACTTTTTTTATTCATAAGTAAATATATTATTTAGATTCAAACGTATATTCAACTTATAAAACCTAAAATTCCTTTCTAATTTAAAATGTGGTTATTTCGAATAAATGTTGTAACATGCGTGTGTTGGTTTAATAAATAATATATGAAATTATAATATTAATTAATTAAATAGAAAATATCACAAATATAATACTAGAAATAATTATATATTGAAAAATTACCTGCTTTTATCTAAATTTGTAAAGTGCAATTTAAAACTTAATCTATATATTTGAGAGTTTCGAAACTTACTCAAGTCTATTTTTAACGGTGTAATAAAAGTGCAATTAACTGTAAATAGGTTCACTGTTATTCAATATTCAACCACTAAACCATGCGGTCAAAATAGAAGGAATGTTTTTATATCTTCTAAAACGATTTCCTAATACATCGTGTTGATAGATAGAACTGGTTCAAAATATGTGATCGCGAGATTTGCCGAGTTCTTCCACTCTTAAATTACTTCCTTATTAAACACAGATCAAAGCTTTCGCCATTAGTCTATTCTTTCTGTTTGTTTACTGAGCTATTATCCTTAGTTTGAAAATTAATAATATGAACTTATATTGTTGAAAAATGAATATGAATAAATATCCTTGGTTAGTTTTATGTAAATTTGGAGTCGTAATTTTTAACTTTATCCGGAACTGCTGCCTTTTCAACTGGAACTAATTTATATAACTCATCGAGACAACGAACGTATATCATTTTACGCCAAAACTTTGAGCTAACGAACGGACGAGACATCCATACAATGGATTTTAACCAGAAAGTAGGATGGACTAAAAACAAATTTTTTAATGATTTTCTTAAGCGCCGGTCTATAAGCTGATAGCATCTGAAACAGGAAAAAATTGAATACGAAATTAATAACAAGACGAATAAGTAATTAATGAATGATGCGCAATATTTTTAACTTATCTTTAAGTTGGTACAGACTATAAACGCATTTTCGTTAGGGTTATATTTTTTAATTCAAATCACTCGACAATAATCTACCTAATCTACAATAATCTGCCAGTTTCCGTTGGTGTTTTACTAAGCATTGAAACATTTCGTACGAATTTTATTAGTTGTATAGTGCAATGTGACACGTCTTTTTTGAATTGTCAGAAAAATATGGTGTAGCAAACGCTTCGGGATCTTGATGAAACTTGTGACGAAAGGAATTTCAGACACGCTGTTTTCGTGTCAAAGATTTATTATCTTCCCTTCGTCGCAAGTCTAAGAAATTCCAGACAATCTTTAATACCCATTTCTCAAAAATTTGCCCATGTTTCGTTATTGCACATTATGCAAAAAACCAATAATTAGAGCAACATTATCACATGTTTTGTTTTCTGAAAATTTTACAGAAAACAATTAATGTCAAATTCTGAACTAACATAAGTTTTAATCCAATTTCACTTCATTTATTTCTCATTTTTCTTTCTTTTCTTCTTAAGTCTGTAATTCAGCCTTTTTGTTTTGTTTATAATCAGAAAAGTCTTTCGCTTAATTGTGTGAAAAATAAATATTCCCACAATTTAAATTGCCGGAATTTCTATTTTTTGTTGTGTTATTTTTTTTTTGTCGATTAATAGCATTTGATAAGGGGCTCATATTTAACCGAGCTGAAAAGGAAAGCGAAAAAAGATTATTTGGGGACTCGAAAAGAATGATTCGTGGGACGTGGACGGGTGATTGAAAACCCACGTAGGACGGTCGTTTTTTGCTTTAGTTCAGGATATTGTTTTTTTTTTCTATATTGTCGGTTTTTGGTTTTGGTGTTTGTTTTTTTCTTTGGTTATTTTTGTTTGTGTTATAAAGTCAATATTTAATTGATAACTTCAATAGATCAATTCAAAATAATAAAGAAAATTTTTAAGAAAATAAATGTATTTAATAGTTGAATTACTGAATTTCATTAATAGTTGGATTAGATTAGATTAATAAATACATAGTTGAATACTGAATTAAATAAATAGTTGGGTATTATTGCTGGCTCAATTACAAGTGTTGTTTTTTATTGGAGTAACTTTTTTTTTTTTTTTTATTAATTAGTTAGACATGTTTAGCACACTAAATATGAAATATTAATTATTTAGACTCTTTGAATATCCGAAGATACCATGTCAACTATAAAGGAAGGAGATGGGGAAGATGGAAGGAATGGGGATATAGGGATAACTATACTAATTTTTTTAAATGATGATGGACATTTTCTTTAAATGCCTGAGGGGAAAATTCATCGGGAAATACAGAGGAAGGCAATGAGTTCCATAATTTGGCCACTCTATTAAAATAGTCGTTTTGGAAGGACACAGTTCTACAACGAGGTATTTGTACAACAAATGGATGGGATAGCTCGGCAGTAGGGTTTCTCATTTCCCGTAGAAATTCAAATCCCGGGAAGCCGGGACAAAAAATGTCAAATTCCCGGGATCCCGGGAAATCCCGGGAAACGCTAAAAGCTAGATTTTTCAAATTAGGTGGTAGAAAAATGTGTAAAATTAAAACAGCACAAAAAATGCGCTATTGATTTTTAAATTTCCATTATTTTTCATTAGAAAAACTTCAAAAATTAAATATAAAAGAATACATAAAAACAAATCAAAAATAAATTCATAATACTAATTTTTAAACAATTTTTCAAAAAATTCGGTTGTCAATTGCGCCATCTCTCAATTTTGTCCGAATTTTCGTGACGAAATGTCCTGCCGCAGGAAAAGTTCTTTCCGATTCAATAGATGTCGGTGTGATAGTCATTAGTGCATTGCATAATCTAAATTATTTGTACTCTGCTTAGTTGCTTCAAAAATTACCAATTTTTCGTGATGTTTTTAACGTCATATGATACATGTTCTGTGAAACAAACAAACCAAAATCACAATAACAACGGTACTTATCAGCCCCATAAGACAAAAAATATTGGACCCTCAGTCCGTATTTTGCAATTGAACATTGAAAGCATTAGCAGGTCAAAAACTGAACGTTATTAAAGTTATTATTTCGATATCAACGTTGTAATTCTGGCAGAAAACGCATGCAACAGATGAAGATCAACTTACCTCTAGAGGAAAAATTGTTGTAATTGTAAACTAATTAGTGCTATTTACCATCAAACATATGGATCTGGCACGTATATTAAGTCAGAAATCATGAATTGCACCTATTTACTGACACCAGACGGACAACGATATACATCTTATTGTTGTTGATATATCGATCACGAAGATTGTTAACGTAAATAAGCCACTAAATACAGCGTGGCCAGCTGATACTCTACCATTATTTCACCACCCAGCAATATAGGTTGGTGACTTTAATGGCCATCACAATCAGTGATCCTACTCAAATAACAATCCCAATGGCATACAACTAACTGACGGGACCAATCGACAACATGTTTCTGGTATATGATACGAAAGACATGAAAACCTTTAGATCTGCTAGATGGCCAAGTTATTACAATCCCGACCTCTGTTTTTCCACAAAAAACGAACAACGTAACCCTATTGCAATATCTAGGGCTGTCCTACATGGTTTGCCACGCTCTCAACATCGTTCAGTAATTTTTGAGGTAGGTATTCAAATCCCACACGTAAACTCTAATCCTCAACCTAGATGCAATTTTCACAAAACTGGCTGGGCTAAATATGGGTCGGAGTTGGATGCAATGATTCACTAGATCCAACCCATTCCTAAAAATTACGATAGGTTCGTAGGAACCATCATTTTAACTGCAAAGAAATGCATCCCAAGAGACTTCCGGTGAAGAATACATTCCTGGTTGGAGTAGAGAGAGCGATATATATATTATTTGAGGAGCACCTTAGTAGTAGTGAGGCAGACGTGGTTGATGACTTAATATACTCACTGGACACCGCGAGGAAACAAAAGTGGATTAACGCTGTTGAAAACATTGATTTTTCCCATTCTATTAAGGCAGCTTGGAATCTTCTTTGGAAGCCGGATGGCTCAAACTCAGTTACTCGTGCTAACAATGAAATAAATCCAGACGACATTGCAAATCACATTGTAAACATGGCTCGTTCCTCTATTAATCGCCTTCATAACAGAACCATTAAACATAAATTAAGAGAAATGAAGCGCAAGTTTTAGGTAGATTTCTCAGAAAAATCTACCTATTTTAAGTTTTATTGGTTTTAATTTGTTGTGTTCCTATGTGTCAAAAAAAAAACCACACAAAAAAACCATGACACCATATGTGTCAAAAAACATTTTCCTAATTTTGAACGAAATTAATTACTACAGAGGGGAAAAGAATTAAAAACTACTCGATTTTCCAGTGAGCAGTACTCCATACATGGACGAATAAAGGACTTGAAGATTAGCAAAATTTGCTCGGGATTGAAATACTTTTTACATCGACTCAAGAATCCTAATTTTTGCATTGCAGATTTAGCGAGGTTGAACACATGTTTATTCCATTTCAGGTTATTTTGAATATCCACTCCAAGAAGTCTAACTGATTCAACCTCACGCAATTCCTCATGGTTTATTTTAATAGTAAAATTTTTATGTCGCTCTATTCGTGAAAGACGGCATAATTTGGTTTTGGTTGGATTAAATGAAACAAGATTACGATTACCCCATTCCATTATACGCTCCAGATCTTTGTTGATAGAATCAATTAGCAACTCTCTATCAGTGGTAACTGCAGTATGAGATCGAAATTTAGGAGATGCATGTGATGCATGTAATGTGCTATCATCAGCAAAACTATGGATTGAGTGCACTGTGGAAATAAGTAAGTCATTAATGTATAGAAGAAACAAGGTTGGTGAGAGTGCCGAACCTTGGGGAACCCCAGCATTGGTTATGAAAATATTGGATGTGATACCATCTAAATTAACATGAAATTGGCGACCTGCAGTCGATTTGGAAACACTTTTGGAATTGGAACCTCCTGCAGGAATAGGTGAGTCGGTTATGTTAATTATATTTACTTCAATTTAGTATGTTTTTTCGTTCGATAAGTAGGGTTACCCTCTCTAACGCCTAGAGTAAAATATTTCACTATTTGATCAAAATGTGAAGAGAGAATAATTTTATTGTTTGGCGGAGATTAGGTGAGTATGACAGTCAAAATTTGTTTTTGTTAATCGTTATGAACCCAATACAAGGACTATCCGGTTGCCGAAAAAACCCACGACAAATTATCGACTGAGCGAAGTCGAGAGCGGTTTCCGGATCCAGTCGGGTGGACAAATCTATAACTTTGGCTAGTGCAATCTTTACTCCTATCTGGGGGTCTAGGTTGCACTGATAAAGGTTACAAACTCTGGTATGTGATCCAGGTTTACTTAAAAATGGGTGAACCATTCCAATGGGTGAAGCAATGGTGTGTTGAGCGGCCTAGTGGTGGCACGCTGTACTTCGAACTCGCAGGACCCGGGTTCGGATCCCACCTAGGTCAAAGCGTTTTTAAGCAAAACTTTAACAACCATCAACACAGTCGAGACAACTGCATGCAATGTTTATGTAAAAGTTAAATATAGTTGAATTAATTTTAAATATTTCTATTTTAAAATGAAAAATCTATGATATAAGACCAAAGTAAATTTGTTTCATGACAATAGTTATGAACTTTATTAAACTACTATAATATTGCATGTGCACTTTGCGCATGCACTTGTTATTTTAAATAAATCTCATTCTATTGTCATGGAAAATGTTTACCTGTGCTTAAGTATTTTTTCTTTGTTTGAATAATAAACTGCTTCGAGATGAGGTTGTTGCTTCACAAGATGAACGTATCTACGCCCCAGAAGCACTCGGAACCCATTTCCGACGAAAAACCATCACAATTTCGACGAAAAGGGCAAATCCGTCGCTTCATTTTTTGGGTAAGGAAGCAGCTTTCACTGGCCTCGCTGCTTCAAAAACTCCTTGTCATGACTGGTATTGAAAAAAAACCTGGACCAACTAACACATGGCATTGTTCAATATGCATAAACATTTTAAGGGCAAACATAAAATCCAACCAGTGCAACACCTGTAAGGAATGGTGCCATCTCAATAACTTCTCAAGTCGAGACACACATTAGCAATGGATCAAAAACTACATAGCGTCATGTTGTCAAACATTTAGTCAACATACCAACATGAGTTCGCAGCAAAACACAATGCGAATGAACACGCATTCGAATACTCCAAGTTATGTGAAAATTATCCAAGTAAATTCCAAAGGTCTCACTAACAAGATCGACGATATTATAAATTACATGTGCAATAACAATATTCTAGTTACGGTTCTTCAAGAAACCAAATTAAATGTTAGATCTAAGATTAGTGATAATTACTGTGATTATAAAATTATAAGGCTGGCCTAGCCTTTGTCATTCACAAAACCGTTATCTACAGTACAACCACACTACCCGCAGTACCGGGAACTGATAACCACCTAGAACAACTGGGCATTATAATAAAATTCGGAAATAAGGAGGTAACTCTAGTCAATATCTATATTACACCAATAAACAGCTGTGATACAGGTTATGAACCGTCCATAAGACATTTATTTTATACCTAAGTCTGTCTAATACTCGGAGATGTGAATGCTCACCATGATCACTGCTCAACACTGATTCACAAGGCGAAAACATTGCTGATCAAATTGACGGCTTCAATTTTGGAGTCCTTAACGAACCACAACCAACAAGGGTGCCAAAAACATGGTACTCTTCCCAGATGTTTCCCTTGCCAGTTTGTCACTAATGCCAATTACAGAATGGAGAACAGAAATTGCATTAGGATCAGATCACGTACCAATCATAATCACCTTAAGCCGTTCCATAAACCAAATAAAATCCGAGAAGAAAGTATCTATTAATTTTAACAAAGCAGACTGGAATAAATTTAGAACGTTTACTAAAATTGAATTGAGTAAGCAATTTTTATTACTTCAATCTTTACTACTTCCCGGCGGATAGAATTCGAAAAATCAAACCTAACTTTTCACAGAAAACGTGTGCGCTTGCCACACAAGGACATGACATCTGCAAGGAAGATTCAGCAGACTCCAGAATTCCAGATCTGAATAAGAGAATTAACAAGTTGGTAACGGAGCATAAAAGAAATAAATGTAGAGTTAGTGAGCAAATCAAGCCTTGGCACAAGTAAGAGTTTTTGGAAGGTCATCAAGAGCCTCAAAGTAATTACATGATCTCCTTCGATGATATCCCAACCGAAAACCACAGGAAATTGATCAATTTTATACTAATGAGAATTGCGAAACCAAAAAATCATAAAAAAAACTAATTTTCCTCTCAATGGAATCTTAATTCAATTTAATTGTAGTTTCCTTTGCCCTTTTCAATATTCGAGAGAGGAACATGTGCATTAGTTTGAATTTATTGTTTTTATATAATCAGAGCGAAATTTTTTATTTGATTTTTTACTGTGTTCCGCAGCATTCACGTAACAGAATAAAATTAACAGTTGTTTATTTTATTCAATGAAGACCGCTAACGCACCAAATTATGGTTCTAAAAAAACAAAATTAAGCCTATGTTCTGTATAGTCGACGGAAGGATAGAAAAATTAATTTGATTGCAATGAACTCTGAAATAATTTTTTTTGATTATATTTTATAAATAATTTGATTGCATTTTATAAAAAAATCAAAAAAAAAATTCACTCTGATTATATAAAAACAATAAATTAAATCTAATGGGCATGTCTCTCTCTCGTATATTGAAATAGCAAAGACTACTATGATTAAATTGAATTAAATTTCCATTGTGAAAAAAATTAGTTAATTTTTATGATTGTTTTTTTGGTTTCTCAATTCTAATTAGTAGTAGTAGTTACTAGTTAGAACTTTGATCTCTGTCATTGTAGGTCATTTCATTTTCAAAATGCCAAACAATTAAATAGATATCGGAATTGAATAAAATTTATTTAATTGTTTGGAATTAATGATTCGTTTTTTTTCTATCTTTTTGGTTTTTTTAAACTTTATTTCGTTCATCCCTGTTGTTTTAGATTACTTTATGTATGTAAGTGTAAGTAAGATGCAACCTGCACTTTCATGAAATCTAACAAGAAAAATTTCGCAAGGTCTGCAAAAAAATCTTAAAATATTTATTGGTCCGTAGCATGAAATCAGTTTAGAAACTTACACTTCTCTATACAATACATATTTTAACTAGACATGCGTTACAAATACCAAGAAAAAGGGTCGAAAATAAAGCGAAACGATGAAATAAAATACATGCAAAAAATGACGTCGATTATTCTCAGAATTTCTTGGTTTTTCTTGTGAAGGAATATTGGATTTATCTGGCATATTATCGATTACAAAATTCTTTTTCCAGAACGAAATAGTTCAAAATAGACTGCGAATGTGTAAACCTAAATAGTCATCCTAATTACCGAAGTGACATGGCACTTTAAATGACTAAAGTCACATCACATCAGTTCTCGTATTGTTGAAGCCGTTTTTAGGCTTCAAGTCATTTTATACAACAGATGTCAATTTAAATGACATTTTAGTGGCCACAATTTTTCATGTGACAATATTTTTTTCAAACGTCTTTAATTAATAACATTAAAAATTGATAAACTTTTGTAAATATAACTATTTTATTTATAATTATTTTTTGAAATTGAAGGACGTAAAATGTGTTTAGTTTTTGAATTTTTAGCTTCTGTCGTGACCGTTTTTATCGACTTCAATAATACCAATTTTTATGCGAAGTGACTCGACTATAGGCATATCACCTGCTGTAAAGCGACTTCAGTAATTGCGATGATTTTGGACGCTGTGTTATACTGGAAATTTCTACGATCAACCGTTGGCGTTTCTGAAGCTATTGGAAGAATATTCTATATGAAAGAAAGATAGAAAAACGTGACATTGGTGACAGTAGTGAAATTAATAAGCTATGAATAATGGTTTTCTTAAAGAATATAAAAGGTCCTGAGCTAAAGAAGGAACTGTAGAACAACGAAGATTGCCAAAAACTGGAAACAAAATTGAATTACCGTTTTGAGAAGCCAGTGGAAGAGAAGTGAAAAGGTTACAGTTCGGATTAGTTAGAAACAACAGTAATTATTATACTAATAATTATACTATATACAGTAATTATACAATAGTCTCGAGTGCCTTCAATCCACAAAGATTAAAAAAAAGCACCCAGCAACATCTCAGAACGCATGTTGTTGTTGGACCTAGGTCTTAATATGTATTTATGTGTCGTTGTAACACATATTGTAATCCCTAATTACACAACACTTTTTATTCAAAAAAATTCAGTAGCAGCAGAGGAAAAAAATTTTGCAGAAACAACAATTATATTGCCATCTGCAAATTTCGATTTTACACAGTTAATGGCTATGATGCAACAAATGAATTTGAATATGTACCAGATGAATGCTAATATGGTTCCCAATAAAAACGATATCAATCAAAAATTGGCTGCTACTAAGGAGGAAATCAGACTTCAATCAATCAACAAATTACTGCTACCAAAGACAAAATCAGCGGCAACATTAATCAACAGCTAGAATTAATAAACACAAACATACCTATGGGTCGCGATAAAGTCAAATAAGTTATGGATGAGAAACTTCTATAAACGTCAACAGTATTCGATGGCAAAGACGAGAAAATTAGAATCTGAGCATAAGATTTTCAGAAGATATGTTGAAACGGCTAAGGTTACTTCACATGTGGTACAACAAATAGTAAATATTAATTTAAAACCAACATCATATGACGGTACCAGATCTTTCGGCATCTTCAATTTCCAACTCGAGACGGCAAAAGATCAGAATGCGAAGAGCGCTGAAATTTGTCCTGCTATATTAATAGTTTCGCTTAATGGTGAAACATCCGAAGCATTACAGGCGGTGCCGGAAAAACCACCTCAAAAGTTATGTAAAGGTGATGAATACGTTGGAACGAAAATTCGGCAGCGACCATAAAACGGGGTTTTACAGAATAGAAATAAAAGATGACTTGAAGCGGCATGAAGAAAGCTTACAAGTTTATTCCTCGAAAGTGGAACGGCTTGCACATTTGGCATTTCAAATACTCCACTGTATTTTATGGAGAAAATAAAGATCGAGGTGTTTACATATGGTATGTATTCGTGATTCGGAAACAGGGCAAGCGGCAATGTTGTTCCCAAAAGCAAAATTCGATGAAATAATTGCTCGTGTCTTGACAAATAAAGTCAGTATAAAACCATTCATCAATATATGCCGAATAGAGTTGGTTGATGGCAACAAATACAAATCAAGACCATGAAAAAATTTTATTTTAGGTGACAGAATTCGATACTGGTTATGTAACAATTTGGGTCATATTTCGAGGGAATGCAGAGATATGAGAAAAAAGAGCGAGATCAGCATCGGCTATTCAGCAGCATCCAACAGAAGGACAGGCGCAGGTCAGAATCGCATCAGTTAAACTAAAACGAGCCAGCCTTAAGGTCGTAAGCTAGTTCCAACAATCGATTGTAGGCGACTAATCTTAAAACTCGCGTTAAATTAGTATCTTTATTAAACGATATACTATCTAGATAATACTATACTAATTGACGTAAATAAAATATGTTGTACAATAGGAATTAATATATGTGTCACAACACACATAAAAATCTTTTTAGACCTACACAACAACATGCGTTCTGAGGTGTTGATGGACGAAAATCTTTATTTTTTCGTATGTTTGTGTTATTTGCTTTAAAGAATGAATAACTAAACTAGTAAATACTATCACATATAAAATACGATGTCTGCCAATATTTCGTAAGAGGAAATAAAAATAACTAAAAAAAGTTCATTCACCAGCACCCTTAAGATTCACCATGGCTACTGGTATCTTACTGCTATTTACAGGGACTGAAGTACGCGGGGTTGTAACCCTAGCAAATTAAAGAAATCTACAAATCAACAACAAATGATCTCTCCATGCAGAGTAAACATGGCAAAAAATGCGAGCATTCGTCAAGGCATAAAATGCGAGCAAATTCTATACATCCTATCCTAAAATTTTGGACAGCTATACATTCATACAAAACCTGCTCTTACTGAACTGGGGTCTAAGTTCTCTTCATTGTCTATATTTTCATATGAATTAGCAGTAGCTATGAAATTCCGTAATTTTACTGTTATAATTATCATCAAACAACGCTAATTATTTTTTAGATTTTTTACCTAATATAAAAAAAAATGCTGACGCCATAAAAAACTAAAACCTGGTTAATGGAAATTCAAATCATCAAGAATTGATTATCAACACAATGTGGTGCTCACCGATAATGAACAACATAAAACAAAAGGCAGATGTGATTTATTGAACTCTATGAGAGAGCATATTTAGATCCTGTTCGGAACAAACGGGCTTATGTGGAGGGTAATGTTACGTTTCATAAAAAATCGTTTAATTTTTCGACATTTGATTGCTTTAAAATAGTCGAGCATTACAATTTGGATTCTTTAAACATAGGACGAAATACAAAAACATAATTTACAAAGGTCAAGGAATTCCGTAATGCGACCTTTTGAGAATTTCGCCACAAATTTTTTATTTTTCTATGGAGTTTCAGGTTTTCATCAGTTTTATTTTGAACTTCCAAATTGCTTCTTTTAAAATATTTTGAAAACCATTACTAGACTTCAGAGCGTTTAATATATATGGCAAATATTTTATTTGGGTTTTGTTGACCGAACGACAATTTTTAATCCACTATTTGTCTGAGTTTTCCCAATCCCCACAACTTTACCAATCACGATGTGAATTTACATTAAATTATCTATCGAGCTGTGTATGCTAAGAAATGAATTGATTTTCTTAGACTTTGATTTTTCATGGGTCAAATACAAGTCAAACAAATTTTGAACGGGATAGCACATCGTGTAGACTAAACAACCAAATCAGAAACCGTGTGTGAACTATTCTTTATTGTGAACATTAAAGTTTCAATTGAAACAAAATTAAAATTCATTTGCGAGTTTGACGACCTATACAGGTCAAAGCAAAACATCCTACCTTTTCAGCCAAGGAAATGGTGGAACTTTACTGCGATTCGAACCACCATGTAAATAGATTAAAACATAATCTTCCGTCACTAATTGTTCCAGAGTTTTAACAACATATCTAAAAAGAAATAAAACCAAGAAGAATTAAAAATTATACATCGGTCATTTGTTAGGAATCCTTACAGAAACAAGTTATCCATTACGTAATGATAATCAGTTCTAGATCGATCTGGCAAATGACATGCACTAAACACAACAATTGCATTATGACCACCAACTTTTAAATAGCCCCCATGAGATAATACTCGTTTGTATGGATCAATAACTTTCATATCAATCTCTCTTGTTTTCCCATCGGGTAGTGTAATCTTTTGCCAATTTCTTGAATCCCTACGCTCTTCATCAGCCGTATATTGTGGTAATGGTTCAACACTTTTCTCTTTGGTTGGCGTGAAATCATCATTAAAAGTATAATCGTCCATGATTGAGCTTGTTGGGCTTAGTGATGCTAAATTTTCTTCTAAATCGTCATCTATACTATTGTTTGAGATCGAATCTGCTGAAGAAATGTTATCACAAAATTTGGTTGATTCTTCCATTTTACGACGATAGGATAAATTATTTCGACTACTGTTTGTTTTATAGCATAAACTTCCACTATTACTTGGATTATTTATTGAGATAAGAGCAACTGTTTGAAATGAAGGTTCCACTGTTGCTTGATATTGCGATAGTTCAGGTTCTGAATCAGAATCACTTAAATAATCAAAATTCGGATCGGAAACAAAATTTTTTCGTTGTGTATTACGATTAATGACATGGGTCACAATATCTAGTTTATCGTTTATGTGTGTATTCTTAGGTACTATATCCGGATAATTAAAGACACTATTTGATTGTACATTGTTATCGTTTTGTTGTATGTTATTTGCCGGACGATTACCCTCAATTGATGTGGGTGGTGGTGACATTAACGGATGTTTATTAACCAATGTCAGTGTACTTGTACTACGGAACGACGATGATGGTGTTATATTTTTACTGTTATTAATTAATACAGATGAATCACAATCCTTATCGTCATCTATAGAATTATCAATATTGTTAATATTATTATCATGATTATCAAGATATAAACTTTGTATTTTTTTTGTTTTGATTGAAGTATTTGATGTTGTTGCCATTATTCCTATATTATTGGTTAAATTAATCAGATTTTTTATATCTGATTCATTTATTTTATTTTGTTCACTTTCTATAATATCTGGCGAAATACACGGAGATTCTATGGATGTTGTTGTTTCAGATATATCCATTTTTCCGTCCGATATAGGACTATCTTCTAAACTGTGGCTGTCATTACGAAATTAAAAGAAAAAAATTAATTATTTTACACAAACAATTTTATCAAAGAAACTTTTCTTAACCTCATTTGTTGTTAGCAGTGCAATTTTGAAATAAAATTGCACTTCTTTCACGAATATATTGTTGATGAAATTAATGCAGAAATCAATGTTTTTATTTATTCTTTTTCATACAATTTTGAGACAAGACAATGTCATTTAGGCTAAAATACTCAATCACGCCATCTCAAGTTGAAGTATGTATCATTAAATTATTGGATGGGTTCAGTTCAAATAGTACACTGAACAAAATACGTGCTGCAAATAAAACTATTCAAAACGGATACAATACATATATTTATATTTAATATAAACACATTTAAGTAAAATGAAACCTATAAATTGAAATATGGCCTGTAGGCCTTGCCTGTTTATTTGTAATTTTTAAATTCCATTTCCATGATGTTTTTATGGCAGTCTTATGGATTAAGTCATATGTTTACCTTTATCTCGCACATTTTTACGTAATAACATGACAAAACAAAAATATCATTACTACGACCTAATATTGTTACATACGTTACGTTATTATTTCAGGCGAGACTGCAGGTGGTGGATAGCGAATAATCAATAAGGGTTTCTAACCAAAAACGAAACAAAAACCTTCCTCTTTTCCACTGGGCTGGATCGCATAATGTAACACTTACCGTTTCTATGATCGGTCAGGCTGGAGGCACAGTTAAATAGCTCAATCGCTAACCTTGAAGCCTGGCGCTCTCCGGAATAACCTAGCATTGTCTGTATAATGCAGATCTCGGTATACAGCTGGACATTTCTTCTCAATGAAAAAAATTAAATTAAATAAATGCAATGCAACAAGAAAAAACTTGAAAAATTTATACAATTTAGGGAGTCCGATTGATGAAAGTGGACGATAGCAGCTTAACAATCGCTATAAACTATAAGGTGCTTGAACATGCCAGGCAAAAGTGAAGTCTCTAAACTTAAAGTGACTGAGGTCCCAGTCATCATTAGCTTGAGTCACTCTGCTAATTCAGAACCATTAGGACCCTGGTTAAACATTCCAATTGAAACCAATTGAAAAAAATTAATTGGATTAATCGGAATTCTGCATTGGGAATTTTCAATTAATTCCTATTCAAAAAATCTATTTCCAATACAATCCTATTCATTCCTGTTAAATATCTCTATTTTATTTTTCAACCGGAATCTATAGTAAATGTATATTAATAGGAATTAATTGGAAATTTCCATTGCAGAATTCCGATTAATCCTATTCATTCCTATTAAATCTTTTCCGATTAAATCCTGTTAAATTTATAAGATTGTTTAATTTTTTTCTAAGTTCCTTTTTCCTATTGAATCTCTTGATTTCCGATTGAAATTCAATTGGAAATTTCCTTTAGAATCCTACAGAGCCTCTTTTCCTGTTAAATCCCATTCGTTCCAAATGAATTTTAATTGGTAGATCGAAGTCTTCCTATTAAACCAATTCAATCCAATTCAATCCTATTGAAATTATATTGGATTTAATAGGATTCAATAGGTTCGAATTGGAATGTTTAACCAGGGGAACGAATTGCCCCAGTGCTAAAACAAAAAACTCTTTCAATGAACGTAAAAATGCAATAAAAATAATCCAAAACATTTCCTATCGCGGCACGCTCAGCGAAGCAACAAGCCTCACTCAATTAGGCAAGCAAACTTATAGAGGTTGAAGCTGAGAAAGTTTCACCCATCCCAAAGATATTCTTGCCTTTACTAAGACACAAAGATTCACCTATCAAAAACATTTAGTGATGTACTAAAAGGCAACCTAATTGTGGCGGTTATATATAGAGAGGACGAGGATGGAAACATGCATCATGAAAAATGGGAAAGAGTAGCACTTACGTTTGGCAACCAATTTTTAGCTCAATCTTTGAGTGGAATCCTGGTCCATCAACTAACTGTAGGAATCCAAGCTTTCACTAGGAGTTCTACAAGTTGATGGAATGTGAGGACCGAGGTCACTTCTGCTCTACAAAATAACCACAAAGAGAGGAGATTTTAGCCTAACGTCTCTCGGGAGGTGGTCGGAAGATGTCAAATCTCTTTTATGTGAGAAACAATGGTAAGAAAAGAGCTCGTATTTTATCTAAAAATAACTTGACTATTTTCTTATTACCTAACTATAGTGGCAACGGTATAGTCACTATCAGCGTGAAGATCAACCAAAACTTACTTTGGCTGGTTTCTTCCTCTATAGCGTCTGATGATCAAGGGTCGTGCCCCTCGAAACTTCTGGCTACTGTGTAAACAGCAGTCCCTAAGCCCCTAGCTTACCACTAAACAAACCTGTAGGTAGACCGAAATCTTATTGGAGCAGCCTAGGGGAGGAACCGCCGAGACCTGGGCCAAAGCGTTTTTAAGCAAAACATCAACAGCTATCAACACACCAAATTTCCAATTAATCGATAGCCAATATGGCTGATAAATTAGAAAAACTATGGGCTGATCACCCCATAATTAAGTCTTCAAGTGAAACTCAACCATAAAATTGGATGAATTGTTGAAATTAATACAGGCGAGTCAGACATGTTGACAGGCTACTTGTTACTGGTAAAAAAAGATATAAGAACTATTTGTCATAGACAAAACCCAAGGGAGCTGGAATCATCATAAAAATGGTCTCAGAGACTACAAGATAGAATTACGAATAGCCAGGACTTTTGCAAAAAACAACTCAACAATTGCCGACATTAATTTTGTTACATCAGTGAATATGTTATCAATAGATTCAACACTTCGGTTACATTATTTATTATATTTCCAACAAATACGACAACTTCCGACATCCATTTTGTTACATCATTTAATATATTACCAATAAATTCAACGATCGCCTGACATATTGGCGCATTTTTAGGGTTCCGTTTTTTATAACGAACCCTATTGGTGAGAGTAAAACGTGTTTTTCTCATTATTTCGATTATCTCGAAAACTATAAATCCTATGAACCTGAAATTTAAGATGCGTATAAAACTAACCTATCCACACAAGACGAGAGGTTGAAAAATAAATAAAATGGTTTTCGTTTGTTTTACAGGACTACGATGTGAGGCCTTTGAGAAAATACATTTTTTATCGAGTCTAGTAGGGTATCACATGAAAGGGCTTCAATTCAGTATTTCTAAAAATATGTTTTGGAATTTTACACCCCTCCACTTTTTGTGTAATTCTTTCTAAATAATGGCGTTTTCTGTATGTTTCCTTTCCTTGATTATAGCTCCGAGCCTAAGTAATCGAAAATCTTAAAAAGTATTTTGACTGATAGAAAAATTAATAAGTTTTTAAATCAAAATATAGTAAAGTACCAAATACTAATAATTATATTTATTAAGGGGGTGGATATGAGAAGGTATAAAAACACCATTTAAAACCCAGTCAAGTGGCGTGTCATTTGAAAGAGCACCAAAATTAAGAAACATTACAATTTTTTTTAGAATTTTGCAATGCACAGTTTTTGAATTATTGTCAAAAAAGTGCAACAAAAAGTTGGTCCCCCCATACGTTTCTTCGTTGATTGACAGACAAATTTGAAAAAATTCATAGAGGTAGGAAATTTGGTAGACCCTTAACGAAAAATATAGCTAAGTCTCAATGATTTTTTTGTGTGTGTTTAGGGGATGGGAGTGGGGAAGGGTGAAAAAAGGGTTTTTCGACCCGCATGAGTGGAGGAGTGTCATTTGAAAGAGCAACAAAATTAAGAAATATTTCAATTTTTTTAGAATTTAGCGATTCACAGTTTTTGAATTATTGTCAAAAAAGTGCAACAAAAAGTTGGCCCCCCCTCCCCATACCTTTCTTCGTTGATTGGCAAAAAAATTTGAAAAAATTCATAGAGATAGGTAAATTGATAAACCCTTAACGAAAAATATAGCGAAGCCTAAAGTGATTTTATTTCTATGTGTTTAGGAGATGGTAGTAGGGAAGGGTGAAAAAAGGTTACATTGGGGTTGACTGACCAGCTCTGTTCTAACAATAAACTGACTGACTGTCATAACTATTTTTTATATGTAATATTTTAAAACAGTTTTCAGCCTTTATAAATTTATTCGGCCTTTATAAGGTTTGATAACATATATATAGAAGACGCCTGTTCTATAGTTTGCTTGACTGACCGAAGTATGTGTGTGTACACAAATACTATAACCACTGACAGAATATCAGCCACTATAAACAAATAAGCTGTCAATAGCACAGCATGCGTAAAGTAAAGGTAAATGTTAAACGGAAACAATTCTGCGCTCTCTAGTACGCAACATCAAACATTCTTTGGAGCGAAAAAAATACATTCTAACCGTTTTCTTGGATATCGGGAGAGCGCAATACAACATATTACTTGACACTATCAAATAGGCTCTGACCGAAGTGGATGTGGCGTTATTAAAAAGAACCGTCAGTCGTGGTACTCCTCAAGTTACAGAGCGAGAGATAGAGGTTTTTAAAATAACGATCTAAGCTGTTAATGTAGCAACATGGAATTGGTAGAATAATGCAAAGAATATTGTTATATCCTTTTTATGGCTAGGATATAAATATATAACAACTGTTATGACCCTTTTGTCTAAGATTTATATTTGCAACACCAACACTGTTATTTTAATCTTTTCAATTCCTTTTAGTTTCAATAGTTAACACAATAATAATTCTTGTTAATTCCTCGTATAACCCTCTCAGGGAAAAGAAATTATAAAACACCTTTTAAAATAAACTCAACAGTTCCTTTTTTTAATTTAATATTTTACACCTTTATTTTTATTCTTATTCACTCAAACTTTTATCTTTATAAATTAAAATCTTTATTAAAGGTTAAACACACTTAAACAGAAAAATTATCTTTCGTAGATCTGACCACTTTAGTGTACTTTCAATCTGTTACCCTGACTATTGACTTATTCAGTTCACTGCCAATTTACTACTCATTTTTAATATAATTAATCAATCTTTAAACTCAATTATTATTTGAAGGGGAATGTTGTAAACCGTTTATTTCCCGTTATAATAAAAAAACAACAAATTAAAAATTAATAAAACAATTAAACATAATTGACCTAATTTAGAGGATTTCCCAATATAAAAATTCACAAGTCAAGAAACTAAGTTTGTTTACACTTTTTATTATATTTATTTTTTAAATATAATAAAAAATGAAACTATGCAATTTGACTTGTATTAAATTTTTACATTGTGAAATCACAGACAATTTTTAAACCAAATTAAATTTTGAAATATCACTTTAAGTTCAATAAATTTAGATTAGTTTTAAAAGGTTTACAACAATATTACTTGCATGTTCACATGTTGGGCTATACGTTGATGTTCTAGGGTTCAGATAGTATCTAATGCAACTCATCATCACAGTGAATCGATAGTTGCATTGGACTAGAAAATTGGACTCCAAAATTCTGCACGAGCAAGGAATCAAAAGGAAGATGATGCGGTGTATAACCACATCTCCTTCAGACTAGGTTTTAAAAAGAATCTGTGCTGAGTTGGCGCTGAGGAAAGCAGTGGAAATTTCTACAAATGGCTCCAACCTAGATGGTAGAGTGAGGGTAGGAGTCTTCTCAGAACAGTTAAACATTAATCTCTCTTGTCGTGTTCAAGAACACTTCAGTATGCATTCAGCCGAAGTGATTGCGATAAATGAAGCCTTCACTCAAAAAAAAAAACTAAGCAAATTTTACAAATTTTATATAAATATATAAAACTCACAATTTTTTTTGTAAATTCACCAAAAATATTGTGGATTACAAAAAAAATTATTTGAAAAACCAAAAATTTATTTTATTTACAAATCATTTTTGGGTTTGAAGGAAAAAAATTGTAGTTTTATCAAAAAATTCAATTATAGAGGTATCAACATCTATGTGAATTGTAGACGACCAAGTTGCATTGAAAACACTTCTTTGCAGTAACGACATCAAAAGTAACACTAAGCTGTCCCTGATCTCTATTCGAATTATATGGGTGTCGGATTAAAGTGGGGTTAGAAGTAACTTTATAGTGGGCGCTTTTGGTAGGCAAAAATCTGAATTGGATCTTCTACCAGAATATAGACTGGTCGCTTGGACCTCTTAAACAACTCACTAATGAAGGGATTGCCTGCACAATCGATAGTTGATGGTCAATCCTACAAGATAAACAGGAAAATCTGGCACAGTCTAGATCTATAAACGTTTTTCTCGAAAAAAAACAATTCAAAAACATTATTTCTCATTTAAAAACCGCATAGAAAACGCCCCTATTTATATCGTTTTTTATCATTTATTTTTTCAAGAGCATATTTCGCTGTGAGTGCCGATGTAAAGAAAAATAGATGTGGATTGTGGAGTATGATCGGTTTTTGTGCCTGTGATCAAAAATGAGATTCTCATAAAACTGGCAAAAAGATATCAAGGATTCGGTCATGTTAATGAACGAAGGAGTCAAGCTTAATTATGTGTAATTATGTGTAGGTAAAAGCGAAGTAGACTCGAATATTGTATTCTCTGCTAATGACTTGAATGATTATTACTGTTCATCTGCAATCAGTGCATCGGGCAATACACAAACTCGAGCTACACCTAGTAATGAAGACATCGACTTTCAGGATACCGATTTTGACCAACCAAATCTATCTTTTGTCAATATTACTCATGATGATCTCTTAAAGGCCTTGTATTCTGTCCGTTCTCCTGCTGTAGGGCTAGATAATATATCACTCAAATTCATGAAACTCATTTTTCCTGAAATATCAACTTACCTTCTTTATATATTTAACAACATCTTAACCAAGTCTTATTTTCCGGAAAGTTGGAAAGTGGCTAAGGTGACGCCAATCCCCCAAAGTAAAAGACCCGAAGCAGATGTCCGATTATCGACCAATTAGTGTCTTACCTACTCTTTCCAAAGCTTTTGAAATTATAATCAAAAACCAAATAATGGCTTATCTTAATCATAATAATCTCCTGAGTGAATTCCAATCAGCGTATCGAACCATGCATAGTACTACTTCTGCGCTTCTTCAAATTACTGATGACATACGTCGTAATGCAGACAAGGACAAATTCATGGTGTTGGTATTACTGGATTTCTCGAAAGCATTTAATTGTATAAATCATAATAAACTGTGCCGGAAGCTATCCCTACTTTTCAATTTTTCTCCAACTGCCTGTAAACTAATTTATTCATATCTCTCAAATAGATCCCGAATTGTCGAGGCCGCTGGGATACAATCTGACCGTAAGCTCCTCACGTGTGGAGTAGCACAGGGGTCTGTTCTTGGGCCACTGTTGTTCTCATTATTCATCAACGATATTGGAGCATGCATCAAATTCTGTAAGTTCCATCTGTATGCAGATGATTTACAGATCTACATCTGTGACGCTACCCCCAATAAACTAATTTGCATTGATAGATTAAACGAGGATCTACAGAATATTTTAAATTGGTCTCTAGAAAATGACTTACGGCTGAACGTAAAGAAAACACAAGCTATTATTATATACAAAAGCAAGCTTGATTATACCAGCTTCCCAAGTGTAACCCTAAACAATGAAACCGTTAACTATTCTGAAACAGTAAGAAATCTAGGTCTACTTATGGATCAAACGCTCTCATGGGACGAGCATCTGAATAGCGTGTGTAGTCGTGTACATGGCATCCTGCGAGCTCTGTGGAGTTTGACAAGTTTTGCTGACCCTCTACTTAAACATAGATTGTTCATGGCATTCATATTGCCGCACTTTACCTACTGTGATGTAGTTTTATTTGGGATGCTAGAGAACTGCAGGCATAAACTTTTCATGCTGTTTAATACATGTGCTCGATATATTTATGGGTTACGTAAATTCGACCACATTTCTAGGTTTAGGAACTCGCTGTTAGGATGTAGCATTAATAAATACCTGGAGTTCCGTTGTTGCTTATATGTTCACAGCATTTTACGAAATCAAGCTTCAGCTTATCTATTTAATAAATTGCAGCTATCGCAATCGGAGAGAACGAACAATTTAATTTTACCAATCAACAGATACAATATTCTCAACTCATCCTTTTTTGTTCTTGGAGTGAGCAAGTATAATGAATTACCAAGTCATATTAAATTAAGTGGTTCCACAAATTCATTTAAAAAACAATATAAAAGACACTATCTTTTTGAAAATCGTTTGAATGAATCAAATGATCTTTTTATTTCAATTGAATGAATAAGGCCTTTCTGTGATATTTAATTTGATTCTTATTTGTTTTATTATAATATTTTATATAACTACTATAATTATTATAATTGGTATCTAATGTAATATTTTTAGTATATCTGTAGCATAATTTTTTAGCATACTCTAAATTTATACTTGTAACGTCTTTGTTAACGTAAGTTGGATGTTTTATACCTATAAAGTATACATAAGCTTCGGCTTAATTACAGTAATAATAATAATAATTATGAGTTTGAATGAAACTAAAAGGAGTAATAATCGCATTTCAAATACGTTTTTCTTTCAGTTATTGGTGGATAGTGCTTTGCTTCAACCGTTCGAGCACAAATCAATGTTTCACCTTACATCAGATTTACCACCTCTTTGAAGATTTCGAATGCATATGACAGTATCATCGGCGAGAACCGTTGAACCACTTGCTTTAACATCCTATATCAAAGCTGGGAATCAAAAACAATTAAAAATAGATGCAGTATTCATCGATCTCACTGCAGCATATGACATGACCTGGCGAATTGGGATTATATATAAGCTGTTCAATATCTTGTAGCACCATCTCACGTTTAATTAACAACATGCTGAGTAGTCGTGTATTTAAAGTTCATCTAAAAAATTCCTGTAGTAAGTCCAAAATGCTTAACAATTGTTTGTCACAAGGTTCTGTCCTGACACCATTAATTTTTAACTTGTACATTCATGACATTCCTGATACAATATCGAAGAAATTTGGTTACGCCAATGATTGGACCATGGCCACTCAAAACAAATACATGAGAGTCTTGGAAGATTTGCTTTCAACTGACCTGGCAATAATGAATGACTATTTTCGAGCGTGGAACTTATTTCCTAATCTAAGTAAAACCGAGACTTCTTGTTTCCACTTAAACAACAAACACGAAACGTGGCAAAACACGGACTATCAGTGTTATTTAACGGAGCTGTGATTAAATACAATCAACAGTCAAAGTACCTGGGAATTACTCTCGATCGAAACCTTTCACTTAAACTCCTCCTAGAGAATACGTCAAAAAAGCTTAAAACGAGAAACAATATACTACACAAACTGGAAGGCTCAACATGTGGTGCTAATCAAGCTACCATCCACGTAAATGCTGCAAGTCTGGTGTACTCAGTGGCTGAGTACGGAGCACCAGTCTGGTTGAACAGCACACATACTCAAAAAATCGACTGTTAGCTCCATGCCACGATGCGTACTATAAGTGGTTCTGTCAGGTCCACTCCTTTACCTTGGCCTGTTAAGTATAAGTCCTGTGTTAAGTAATATCGCTCCATCTGCATTTAGAAGCTCGCATGCGCTCATGCGTGAACATAAAAAGGCATCCAATAACATCACGTTACCCTTGCATGAACATTACTGTGAACACACTCTTTGTCGACTGAAGTCAAGTAAGTCTCCCCACAAAACTGCCAGTAACCTGCTGGCAAGTGATTTTAATATCTTGGATGCCTGAGATACCTCGTCAAACCATTACAACACACCTGGTCTTTTTATTACTAACCCAACTTGTTATTTTGAAACGCATCCAAACAAACGAAAATAAAATAAACCAACTTTTTTAGTGGGTGCATATGGTTTATCGATGAAATCAAGTTCTGTGTTTCCATCAACCAAAGAATTAAGAGAATAGAGGAAAAGAAATTGATGTTAAAATTTGAAGCAATTTTTGCACACCAATAAATTGTTACTAGCACACTTACGTTTTAGTAGAGGCGCCGTAAATATTTCTGTTATTGCATTAAATTCCAAATTTAAGTGTATTTTTGCCCCCAAAATTAATCAAAAAAAAGAGACGTCATTACATAAAAAAGAAAAACAACAAATAGAAAAACAACATAAAAAAATTTGAACAACTTAGCACCGAAGCTAACAACTTAGCACCGAAAAAAAGAGAGGAGAAGAGAGAAATACTTCAAATATTTTTGTGTATATATACAGTAGTTTCATTTCCTTAGTCTCTTAATTCTTTGCCATCAACTATACATGAATCCTGCTACACACGCTCTCATTTGATTATTGGAATTTTGACGTTCGTTTGTCGAGCTGTCATTTTTATTCGCGGGGAAGATATAAATGAATCTATTTTTGGATTCACGTTCTTTCTTTTGTCTTAAATTAATTAAATCTAGTGAAATTTACAATAAAAAAATTCCTATATGTTTGTGCCGTGTCCAAGCTAGTGAAATTTAAGAAAACAATTGTTATATGTTCGTGTATTTGTGAGTGCCATTTTTTTTACTCATTTTGTTGTAAATAAGTTTCATTAATTCCAATCCTAATTCTGATGAAAGAAAACAAATAAAATTCGTAACGTTTGTAAAGAGAATGCAAGTATATAACAAAAACTATTATAACCTTGATGCTTCGACAGTGAATCAAAAATTTATGTATACAGACTCATTATTAATAAAAATGTTAACGAAAAATGGAATGAGGTGGTATCATAAATGGAAAAGTGTGGGTTGTATATTATTACAAACGATACCTGTTAGACATCACGTAATTTGGCGGGCATAACAAACTTTAAAATAGTACTCGAAGGGATCCCAAGAGATCCGTTCTGAGATAGCATCTGATGTTCGACAACGTATTGCATTTGCAATACGTGCGTTTGTTTTATTTAACTTTGTGCTTGAGTATGTGATATGAACAGTGACATCGAAAAACTAATAGTAAAAAATGTTCGGCTGTGCCGATAATATTGCGTTTTTAGGGAGTAAACCAATATCATGGCTTCCACAACTCTGGCTCCACAACTCTAGAATAAAATACTTGTGACGATAACTCCAATTCTACATATTTTAATTACAATAGTAATTAGTGATCTCTATACTCGCTCGCCTAAAGCCATTCCTATCTCGAATATCACAGTTGAAACTGTAGCATCAGCTCTCTTTACTCCAATTGGATTGCTCGGTACCTTCAGTAATCGTCACTGATCGAATACACATTGGGCTCCCAATTCGAATACACTATCTTCAACGAGTTGTCAAAACTTATCGGTTTCGAATGTAGGTGCACGTTAAGCTACAATCCTAAATGTAAATAAAATTACGATTTAATAAAATTATATAAGATTATTCATGTTTAATCTTTGCCCAAAAAATAACAAACAAACCTATAAAACATATTTATCTTACATTTTTGGAGTACTAAAAATAAAAACCATAGAACGAATTTCGACAGAATCAATATTCAATAGCTACTCAATCAGAGTGATTTCTGAAACAACAGATGCAAATAATTCCGAGTGTTAATAAAAGAAACTACTGAAACTCGATGCAAGGTTCAACTGCCTCCAACTAAAGAAAACTACATACATACACGAAGTTATATTAATCATATTTCAAAACTTACAACATTTTCCTCATCAATTCTTCAACTGGGCAACGCCACTAGCATCTCCTCGATTGTCGCCACTCAACTCCTGCTGCTAAATACCAAATGATTTGAATTAACACTGGCAACAATAATTATTTAACAACATCAAGAATCTGGATTCCCGGCAATCTGGATTCTGGCGACTATGAGGCCAAACGAGGGGACAAATTTACAAATTCTCAAGACACAGATATTTTTTTTAATATAACGTGCTGTGTATTAGGAATTACAATATGTGTCTCAACAACTCATAAAGGCCTAGCTCACACAACAATATGCGTTCTGATGGTGTGGACGCAAATTTTTTATTTTGTTTTATATACCTTCGGTTTGAAAAATTAATTCGGTTTGAAAAACCTAAGTATAACATTCTCGATCCAAAAGTGAAATTCTTATCTTCACTTTTTTGACATTTCTCGACGTTTTAGGATCTACTGATTCTAAAAAAGCAAAAAATTTATATCTAGCTGCCGGCCGACGTGTCAAAAAATCAAAACAAGAAAATTTGCATATTTTTTGCTTAAAAACGTTCATTTTAAGTGATAACGAGTAGTAACCTTGAATTTGGAGAAAGCTTGATGGTCGGCATTGGTATGTGAGACCAGGAGCCTGAGTATTGTATTATAAATGTGTTAAAAAAATACCGTTAAGTGTGTTAAAAGAATGATTTTCATTTTTTTTTATTTTTTTCCAATTTTTTTTTGAGGAACATAAAATGGGAAACATTTTCAATTAGAAACATTTGTCAAATAAAATTAATTATTTATATGACATGAAATGTAATAGAACATGAAATTGGATATGGAATATGGTTCTATCCCGGTTCAACTCCCCTTATAGAAACAATTGGAAAATATCAAGTTGTTGCAGATTAAATGTCGTGTTTTAAGAAAAACAGTACTTTTTGTGTGATTCCCTGACTTCTGAATAACAGGTACAGTTGGAAAATAAGCTTGAATTTTTGATTTTGTAATTATTTTTGCAATATTTTTAGAATTTTGAAAAAGTTTAAACTTTTGATTTTATTATAATTTTTGGAATATTTTTAGAATTTTGAAACTTCTACGCAGACATAAAATACTTCTACTTTTACAAAGAATTTTTTGTTTAATATATATCGCTGCCCAAAACTAAAAACAATGTCCTCATTAAAAGCCTTTCGCCGAAAAGTACATAAAAATCCTTAACCCTAACCGAATCCTTGATATCTTAGAACCTTAAGATCTCAGCCCCTTCATATTTTTTTTTAAGTATGGATAACAAAACAATAAATTCTATCTTATAGAAAATAAAATTAGAGGTAAAATTCAAATTTGTTTTAAAACCTTGCAGTAACAAAACTAAAATACCGTTAGATCGCATATTCTTTGATTATGTGACGCGGTTTTCTTCAATGATTCCCACCGATAGAGTTATATGAAGGCTCGTTTCTTCGAACCTGCAATAACGTGGCACCATCAAGGAATATTCCATAACTAAGATTGATGGTGCTACAGTTGACTGAATAGAGTTCATCTTTCAGCAGCCGTAAGATATCACCTTGGCTAGTGATATCTCACTGCAATTGGTATGAAATATCTCACATGAACTCATATGTCAATAGCAGTGACTGGAGTACGCGGGCTTGACTTTTGATAAAAAATTAGAAAAAAACTAATCCATCCATGTGAAAAAATGTGTATGTTTCTTTTTTCACAGAATCGAAGTTCCTATCTTGAAAGTCCTTTCTTTTTAAGGCACAGACAACTTAACAATAAATCCTATCACATATAAAGTATAACACATATGTATATATTTCATTCCAAGATGTAGGGAATAAAAATAAAACAATAGAATTAAAAGACCAATAGCATATTCCTCAATCATGCGATATATAAAGATTCGAGCAAATAATAGCGCGGCATCATCAAAAAGAACTTCATAAAAAAGACTGAGAGTACCGCCGTTGACTGAATAAAGTTCATCCGCCACTACATCTAGTTTTCTTCCCAAAAATTAATTATATATTTATCTATTCCCACAGACCAAATTTCAAATCCTCTATATTTGAATAATATCAATTGACTCAATACTATCGTCATCTTTGATTTTCAAATTTGTTTTTATAAATTCTTTCAATCTGGTAACACCAACATGTATATAGTACACAAATCCACAAATATTAATCTGATTATACATTCAATAAAATTGAGTTATAAAATTAAATGAATTTTATTAGCAAAAAGAGGCAGTTTGTAAAAAAAAATTCAAATAAATTAAAAACAATAAAAGTGATTTTATAGTGTAAGATTTTCATTCGTTTACTCCTCATAAAATGCCAATTGAAATTTTATACAATTTGTTACAAAGAAATATTTATTATAAAAATCAATATCAGTTATTGAATCATCGTAAACCAAATTATTTAAAGGAAGCTGAAATTAATAAGAAAAAATATAGATGGTACCAAGAAAATGCAGATTTCCTATTTGAATTAATTGATGAATTAGATAATAATAATGACAAAAAAATTAATTATATTAAAAATTAATAATGAAAATTCGGATGTTTGTAATTTTATAAGGAAATAAATATTTCGTAAAAGTTTTGAATAATTTAATTTTTTTCAAATTTTAAGTAATTTTTGGAATAGTGATAGTTCTGGAGATACATATTAGCATTTTTAATCGCAATTTGAAAAAATAAAATTGAAAATAATCCTTTAAAAATAAATAGACAAATGACAATACCTAAACGGGTATAATAATAGCTGCGCAGAATCCTACTATTGTTGTGCCAATTGAAGATGATGTAATTGTTAAATATAATAAATAGATTGATTCTTACATTTAAGGGGAAATCCAATTAAAGTATTTAATCAAAGCACTGAGAATGTAGGTCGAGTGCATAAGTGTACACCATAGGATTAAGGATTGAAGAATTCTAAATAGTTGCTATATTTTTGGGAAATCTATCTCTAACTAAGAATTAAGATGTATATTTTGGTAAGCAAAAGTTTTTCTCTTTTTAGGGTTCCGTTTTTTATACGGAACACTATTGGTGAGAGAACGATGTGTTTTGCCCATTATATCGATTATCACTTAAACTATAAATCCTAAGAACATCAAATTTGAGATGCATCTAAAACTATCCAGTCCCTTCAAGATGATGGATACAAAAATGAAATTGTTTTCGACGGAGCTATCGCGTCGTAGCGCTACTTTTTTGCTCGTCCCAAAATCCATCATTTTTTTCCTAGTGAAACAAATAACTATTTTTTTCTTTATTTATTTATTGAGACAATATTTTTATTACAACTTATAATTATAATCATTTCGAGACTGCAATTTACGATCAATTTTTATAATTTTTCAGACATAGTTTTATGACTCCTAATTCCAGTCCAGAAATACAGTCTAGCCCAGAAAGACTTCAAGAGTCTTTGGAGATAAAGTTGTAACTTTTAAACGAAAAATTATAACGAAGTGTAAAATACTTTTAATCGTATTTATTAAGGGGCCGGAAATGAGAAGGGGGAAGAACAGTGGCACTTAGTCTTCTAAGCTTCTTTTTCTAGTTTTAAGCCTCATGAAACTAACCCAATATACTGCCGTGCTAAGCACAAAGGTGGTAACTTGCATTTTTGTCAAAAATGATGTAAGCATCTAAGATGATATAATAACAGTCGATGGACATTTTTATCATATAATTAAACCATTTAAGTAATTTTTTAATTCAAAAATTACTCTTTTAAATATACCGTATCTTCTTTAAAAGTATCAAATTTTAGAAGCGTTTTCTTAATTAAAAATTTTGTCTAAATGTAGCATAGCAACCAAAAGTTTTATGGAACGTACAAATAGTGTTGTAATATATTTGTTTAAATTTCAACATAAGTACAGTTTAGAAATATAATAAATAAGGAAAATTAAGTATAGTAGATGACATTCATGTTCTGAACGGACCAAAAAGTCAATTTTTAATTTGGCTCATTTTCGGTCAACCTCATACGTAGGGTTACCAACACGTACATTTTACTACGAAGACTTCGCCTTGAAGGTACATCATCGATGCTTCGGCTCTAGGACTGTTTCTCCTGATTTCTTAAAACATTTTTGCCATGTTATTGCGTAATTGAATTATAAAACGTTCTTTTTTACAAATTTTTTTACAACCTTTTTAAAAACAACCGTTTACAACACTTTAAAGTTCATTATTTGTTGAGAACAGAAAAAACCTATTTAATAACAATTGATGTCGGGGATCTGTACAATTATTTCTCTTCCAGTGTTTGTATCGACAAGTTTTGGCAAGTGCGTCATAACTAGGTAGCCTAATAAGAAAACAAAAATGTCCGCCTGTCTGCCGACCATTTTATCAAAATGTTTAAGGGCACGGATAGAAAAATTTACGTCTAACGCACACAAATCACGAACCCAGACTAGCGATTTAGCGTCTCGCGCAAACCGATTAATATCATGCAAAATGTTCATATTTGCAAGGAAAAATATTAAAAAAAAATCCATGAAGATTAAACGAAATATTCGAAAAAATTTCACCATTTAAGAACATTTTTTGCATATATTATGCAAAAATTAAAATAAATTGAATTTTAATATTCAAAAATCATGAACAATGTACTAAATATACGAACTATTTTCATATTAAAAAATATTCTGTGTACGAATATTTAGTTTAGTGTTCATGATTTTAGAATATTAAAATTTAAATTTAGCTTAGTCTTCACAATATACGCAGAGATTTACGTAAATCAAATAATTTACGTTCGCTATTTCTGCAATAAGAACGTGAATTACTCACATCATCCGCTTAAATAAAATGAAATTCACGCGTACTACGCATAATAATCACTAATTATACTACCTGTAATGAAAGTAGCACAAAATACCTAATTAATTAAAACAACGTAATTTAAAATAACAAATAATTTATTTATTATAAAATTCTATTTTTGCAGACTGTCAAACCATTTGGCAGTTTGTTGGACAGCAAGGGCTTATAATTAAATTCATTTATTTTAACAATTTCAATATAGTATGTTTTTTCTTTGATAATAAAACAATTAAAATGATTGTTTTTTTTAATATTAATTCTGCTTAAAACTAAAAATATGTTATTATTTATACATAAAATATCAATAATTTGGAACAATTCATTGTTTTTAAATATATAGAAATCATTTTTATAATCCGTACCCATATAATTAATTTTACAGAAAATTTTACAATTATTATAAGAAGTCGGGAATAAAGATTTTGCTAAATTAAAGTATTCTTTTGTTTTAATGTTATTTAAATAGTTAATTCCATATAAATTGTCAGTGTCATCATTTCCATCGACGTTTGATTTACTTTTTAGTATGTTGTAAGTAAATTTCATTACACTTTTCTTTGCTACAGAAAAAGATAAATTTTTTCTACATGCAGTCACATTTGTATAGTTTTTCATTTCTCGATGCTTTGATTCAAATCGCATGCACCATAAATATCTAAGAGGACCGGATTTTTTTATTATATCGGGATAATGAACAATAAGGTGATGTTTGGGTTTAAGTGTATCTTTAAATAAATGTTTGTACTGCGTGTGATGTGAAACAATTATTTTATCTAATGTTTTTATATCAGAATCGGAATAAAAGGGCAATAGCATAAAATTAATCATATTTTCTAAGATACAAACATATTTCCAAACTGGATCGTTTGTATCAACCAGATCGCCTACTATAATGTAAAATGATGTAAAAATGAAAAAGACTCTCTTGCAGAAAAGTGAAGTTTTTTTTTCTTTAAATGATTGGGCTTAATGACTTCGCCTCTATTCCGTATTTCGATTTCACCGTAGTCAAAATTCCTCATTCTATAATTTAATGTTTCAAGTGAGAATATATTCTTATCTATAAAATAATTTAATGAATTTATGAGACCATATTTAATTACTCCTTCAAATGCATCATGCATTATGTCAACAGCATAATTTTCGGTAACATGAAATGACCAAATATTGTTAAAAATAGAGTCTTCTAAAATACCAGTATTTTTATAATCATTTTGTAAAACTTGTTCGGAGTAGTTTTTAAGATTTCTTAAGCAATTTTTTTCTATTTTCACAATAGAATGTGAATCTTTTCTTGAAGTCAAACAAAATCTACAAAAAAAATTATGTTGGAAACTACCTGCAAAGCCCAAAACATCATTAATTGCCTTATTATCACCGATTACTAATCCTAAAACGAAATGAACGTGTGTTCTGCCTAAATTTGTTTCTAATAAAATACCTTTTGATTCAATTTGTTTCAAAATATCAACTAAATTTTGCAAACATTTATTGTAACCATGTTTTTTTAATAGCGTGGATTTAATAAACATTGCTGCAAATATATTTTCTAATTTCGAATATTTGTCAGAAGAGAGAATTGGAAAATTATAATAAAAGCCTGCAATAGATTGTGTACCAGTATGATTGCCAATAGGATCGTTAACTTCAAAGTCGTCGTAGTACAGAAAATATGGTATAACAATTTTGCCTATAAAGTTTTGTGTTTTATTTTTCCACAAATCGCCTTGAATAAAATTTCGCAAGCATACATCATTAGAATTTTCTAAATCACTCATAACATTCATTGTATCGTTTAATATATTAGGTTGTTCAAAAAATTTTTTTATCTGAAATTCGATTGGCATTAATGTTCCATTATCAATATTTTCATCTAAAACAGGAGTTCCATTTCGAAACGTCTCTTCCACTTGGATATTAACAACGAATTTATGTGGTGGCTCATACAACGCCATTTCAGTTAAAGTTTTAGTTAGTCTATACTCTGTTGATACATTCTTGAATGGATTTGCGCAACAATCTAGCAAATCAGATACATCTTTACTTTTTAATGGTGTTATTTCTGGTAAAATAATTTCTTTAACTTTTTTTATAACCACACAAATATTTTCGGTAAACTCTTTTAATATTTCCTCAATTTGATGGTTTGTTAAATGGCTGTAACTGTTTAATTTTGATACAAATGTGAGAGCATTGTTAAATATTTCATTTTTTACTTCGGAAATAGATGGAATTGGTTTTATTTTTAAAGCTAAATTTGAATTACTTTCTAAATTATATTTTTTGTTTTGTTCATTAATTGTTGGCGGGATATTATCAATTTCAACTGTTTTTTCTGTAGAAATATGGACTCGTTGTAAATGATATGAATATGTTTTAAAATTACTAAATTTTTGTGGACAATTACCTTGCCCACATTTAAAAATATCATTAACATTAAGCATATGAAAGCAAGTAAGATGAATTTTTAGGATCTTAATATCCCCAAAATCTTTTGAACAAATAAAGCAAGTAATCATTTTTATATTATTATTATAATGAAAAAAATTAATTTAAATTGGTTAACAATGTTGAAAGTGCAGATGATACTGCTGAATCTTTAATTTGAAAAAAGTAAATTTGGATGAATTGCCAAACCGATTTACATTGAATTTGATATTCCAAATTAAATACAAAATGCAATTTTAGAGCTGAAGATACAGCATGAATGCACGAATCAAACTTATATACAATATTATTATACACTGTATAAAATTCAGTGTCTCTAATGACAAAAATTAGTGGCTGGCAAGATATACCATATTCTTTATAGAGAACTGTCCTTGAATCTAGTTGAATATCTATATCGTTTATGGTGTTAATATTCTGTATAAATGATTGTTGACTGTCCGCTATGCTATACTTCCAAATTTTTTTAGTCTTTGCGTGTTTTGCTTGACCAGTCGGAATTAGAACGGCATGCAGCAAATCAATAATTAGTTTGTCTCGTCTATCTATAATTGAAATAAAAAATCGAAACATTAGTATCATTTCACTATGAAATCATTATTATTTAACTTACTTTTAGAAGGATTTTTATTTAATTCTAATAATTTTTCCGAATTATTTTTATCTTTAATAAAACCTTTTAAAACAGGTAATATTTTTTCACAAAAATCTTCCCATCGTGTGAGGAGATTAAATCCAATTCCAGGGTGAATATGTTCAAAATCGATGTCAATCTTAAATTAAATTTACTTTAAGTATTTTTATATAATATTTGTTAATTATTCTTACAAGGTGAGCGCCACGGGCGTGTTTATATTTTGGCCAATTTAAAATAATTTTGGTTATTTGTTTTCCTGTCGTCTTAATTTGTTCAGCTCTGTTTTCAACAGAAAGCTGCCATTTAGATGTAATTGTTTCCCACGGTTCCTTATATAATTTTAACCAAATTTGGTTTTCATCTTCGATATCAATATCACACGTTGGACTCAAGGGAGTATCCAAAAGATCATCCAGTCGTCGTTTTTTTGGCTGCTTTTCTCTTGGGAAAAGGCCAGATTTTCGAAGAGAATAAACTTTGGATTTGTACACCGTGTACAAACGTCCAGACGGTCGTGAACCCGCTGTGGTATAATATGTTTCCTTTAAATAATTTATTTTAGAAATAAAATTCAAATTGCCATTATAAATACTACCTTACGCTCTCCCTTAAATTTAGAACAGATCCTCTCAGTTAATTTTAAATAGTCGGAATCGTGCATAAAATTTTCATTATCAATATAAAATTGAATTATGTCCAAAATTAATTTTTCTCTGAGCTTGGCAGGCAAATTGTTGTTGTTATTTATATATCCTTGCCAAACACTTTTTCCATGGCTCGTAATATATGAATCAATGTCCTGTAAATTACATATATTATATTTTTTAAAATAATTTAAAAAAATGTAAGTATTACAAAATCTGATGTTATAGGTGATACAAGTGGTATGTCAATGAATTTTGATGTTGGTAGGTTCGCTGATTGATTAGTTGATGAAACTGTTATAGGCTGATTATGGTGAACATTTAACGCATCTTTTAAAGAACTTAGCAAGCTTTGAACTATTTTTAAAGAATCTGGCTCGTTCAATGCAAAACTGTTAACTTCAAACCCCTTGAAATTTCATTTAAAAATAATTAATTTCTATATACATTGGCTACTTTGTTAGTAGAATTTAATTTTTTTTACAAAAAAAATAAACAAATTATATGGTAAACAAACTAAAAAGCAAAGCAGAAGCAAAGAGAGTTAAACAATATACTAACATTTTTAATGCGCCATTCTTTAAGTTTTTGTCTAAATTCAATTATAATACCAAGCTGTGCAGGAGTAAATAATTTGTCCAAATCATGCTCAGTTATATATCTTAAACTGTCAATTGTTATACCATAATCTAACAGTGAAAATGTATGCAGAAAAAAAAATGAATAATATGAGTAAAAAGTATGAGTTTTAAAAGTAAATGAGTAAATGCTACAAATATCTCTAACAATAAGGTAAAGTGACTTATCTCATTAAGCAAACAATAGGAGATAAGTCACTTTTCCTTATTGATGAAAAACGTGTTCTAGACAGAGTTGTGAAAACTTGACCATTTTTGATTTTCCTGAAACTTGGCATATAAGTAGTATGGACAAAATAAAAAATAAAACTTATTTTAAAATTTTTTTAAAGTGCATGGTTTGAGCATAGGGGGCACCCCAACATGCATGAAAAATGGAAATTTTGCCAATCCGATGTAACTTTGAAATTAAATTGCTTAAGAACGGCTATACCGATTTCATCTTTTGTTTGTTTGATAGATGATTAGTTAGTCGTTTGAAAAATTTAATTTATTGTTTTTATAATTAATTTTTAAATAAAAAATATTAAAAAAATTTTTTAAGGATGGCGCTAGCGTCGGAGATCAATTGGAATTTAATTAATTTTTTTTTTAAAATAGTTCTATCCTTACTCTAAAATATATCAAATTCACTCAGAAGCGTTAATTCTTGTTCTTTAGATATTTAATTTTAAAGATTTTTAGTACGACTGAAATTCGAATTTTTCTTCATTTTTTCAAACAACTTCCATTAACAAAAAATCTTAAAATCAATCAAATTTTAACTTTTTTTTTTTTAAATATAGTTCTAGCCTTACTTTAAAATATATCATACAAAGAGGCGTTAATTTTTGTTCTTGAGATATTTAATTTTAAAGATTTTTAGTCCGTCTAAAATTCTGTTCATTATTTTTTCGAACAATTTTTATCATCAAAAAATTTTAACCTCTGAAGTTCGACAAAATATTGAACAATTAGAATTTTAATCGGTTTAAAAATCTTTAAAATTAAATATCTCAAGAACACGAATTAATGCATCTTTGTAAATATTTTAGAGTACGGATAGAACTATTTTCATAAAAAAAATTAATTAAATTCCAATTGATCTTCGACCATAGCGCCATCTTTAAAAACGTTTTTTTAATATTTTTATTTAAAAATTAATTATAAAAACAATAAATTAATTTTTTTTCAAACAACTTACTAATCATCTATCAAACAAAAAAGAGTTTAATGAAATCGGTATAGCCGTTCTTGAGCAATTTAATTTTAAAGTTACATCGGATTGGCAGAATTTTCATTTTTCATGCATGTTGGGGTGCCCCCTATTCTCAAACTATGCACTTTAGAAAAAATTTTAAAATAAGTAGTATTTTTTATTTTGTCCATACTACTTATATGCCAAGTTTCAGGAAAATCAAAAATGATCAAGTTCAAATTTCGACTTTTTAACCTGCGTAGATCACGTTTTTCATCTATTGATAGATATTATCTATTATCCAGTTACGAATATATTTAAAGCGAATATAATGTTATTGTTTAAATAAACAAATCTATAAATTTGTTAATATGAATTCTGTACATGATAAAAAGCAAATATGTTATGTATTTTTAATTATCAACAGATTTACAAAAATTTGAAACTTGCCTGTTAGTTGTCCCTGTAAGTAGCTCATACCCCATTGGGTTAATAAATTTGGTAAAGATTGATTTTCTTGTTGTTGCTGTTGTGGTTGTGGTTGATGTTGTTGATTACATTGCTGTCCAGAATTGAAATCGTAAAAACTATACGTTTCATCTGCTTCCGGAAATAAACTAAAATCAGTAATCATGACACTATTTTTAAACCACTTTATTAAATTATTTTTAGTCTTTCTGCTACTATTTCTATAGAGCCTTTGAGTTTTTTATTTAATTGTTTCACTTCCACTTTACAAATAAATTTTTTTATAAAAATCCTTCACGTTTTTCATTTAATAAATTTATTTTCACTTTTTATTTTTTTATCACAAAAAACTTAAGTTTTAACACCGTTGCATGCGGAACGAACTTTCAAGCGCGAATGCTTTTGTTTTAAGATTTTGTATAACATGTTCGATTGATCCGAAAAATCACGCGCAATTCTGCACAAATCATGCACAAAGTTCAAAATTTGCGAAAATAATAAAATATCACGTGTTTGTTTTAAATTTATGAATATGGAAAAGTGAATTTAGCAGAAAATGCTTAAATATTTTACATATTTTTTTTATACAACACATTTTTGAAAATAAAACAAAAATTATGTTTTATTCTTCACAATTTTGGTGTTGTTAATTGAATTTTAAAAATTTTTATGCAAGATGTAAGCACATTATTATTTTCACATTACGAACATTGTTCGCATTACACGAAAAAAATATTGTTATTAATATATGAAGATTGCTCTAATTTTATGAACAAAATTCAAAATTTTTGAAGAAAGAGGGTATAATAGGAAATTATTGATAGATTTTACATCTTCAGAAATCGTGAAAATAATGTTCGTAATATTTGAACATTATTTCTATCCGTGGGAAAACTTAACTTAAAACGAAATTACCTATTTCAATCTTCATCAAACACTTCCAATCCAGTAAATAAACCGCAAAATACGAAAAAGCGGTGGATTCCTTAGACCTCCAGGAACATTCATCAGCCCTAACGTCTGCATTACTCTAAAAAATCGAGCAGTTTCCTCCATGCCAAAGCATCTCAAATAGTAACAGTGATAAAGTTTTTTGAAAATTTAAAATTTCACCTAGGAAATCGTCTCTTGGCCAATAACAAAGCAATAAAACAAAGGAATAACATCAAAGCAATATAAGGTAAAATTTTTACCTGTCTACCGCCTGGTAACAGTAAATATATAATACCAAATAATTTTTTAATAAAGAACAATCTCACCAATTATATAATTGTACGTCTTCTATCCTCACTTCACTTTTATTTTAATAAACACTAATACACACTCAATGTATTTTGTCTTATTTTACCCCTATTTTGTATTTATAAAGAATACATGCAAATAAAAATAAAATAAAACAAAATACACTTTACTTTTTTATCGTCGATTATTTTTTTTTTCTCTTTAAAATGCACAACCTACTTCTTCTGACTCCGGTTGATGAATGAGTAATGAAATATATTTGTTTAAATTTCGACATAAGTACAGTTTAGAAATATAATAAAGTATAGTAGATGACATTCATGTTCTGAACGGACCAAAAAGTCATTTGAAATGAAACGACAAGAGAAGGACTCACCCAATATCAACGGATTCATATTCGGCCAATGGACAAAAAATACACAGTAAAACTTTCACTCTCACTTTTAAAAACATTATGTCGTAAATCAAGCATGTTTAGATTTTTTAACCATAATATTAAAGTTTACCCTAAAACATAGTAAAATTTAATTGAGCGTTTCTACAGATATTATATTCATTAAAGATGTACATCTCAGGTAAAAAAATGTTATTTTTAGAAAGTGAAGTAAAAAATATGCGTGTTTTAGAAACATTTTAAAGTTTTAAATTTGAGAACAGGATGGGTTCCAACAAAGGGTGACTTTGAAATCAAATTATAAGAGAACGGCTCACTCGCAATGAACGGTTTTGTTTGTATTGGAAAGATAATTGACTGGCATATCGACCTTTCTAAAAATACACAGTAAATCTTTTGCTTACACTTTAACTAATAAACATGCTATGAAATAAAGTTTTTAAAGATGACGCTGATGTGCAAGATTCAAACCATTAAAATTTTACTTAAATTAATTGAACAGTTGATTTCGGAACGGAAATTTTACTTAAATTAATTAAACAGTTGATTTCGGAACCTTTATTCCCCCCTTTTTAGAATTTATTCCCTTTCATTCTTTCAAAAATTTATCAGGGAAATGAAATATTAGTTTGAATACTAATCCTAGGTGGCATGGTATCTTCGGATATTCGGGGATGTTTATTTATAATTAATTATAGTTAACACTAAACATGCTTTGACATGCACCATAAGTTTGAATTTTTAGAATGCTTTCAGACCACTCTGTTCTCAAACTAAAGACTTTAAAATTTTTCATTAAACACAATTATTCTTTATTTCACATTTACTATTTTACTTATATTCCAAGTATGAAGTCGATAAATACACATCGTGCCATATATCAATTAAAGATCATACCCTCGAAATTCGTTACATCGAAAAATATGAACCCGCATCATAGCAAAGAAAAATAGTCTATTTTTCGATGCAGTGATTAATTCATTACATCGAAAATTTTCGATGTTATCGATCGAAATATCGATAATATAATTTTTTATTCTATTTTACGAATATGAAATGATTTTTCGATTCCATGAATTAAATTTTCGATTATTTGACTTTCGGTGATGTAATGTTTCGATGCAATGACTTTTCGATGAAATGAATTTTCGGTGATATGACATTTCGGTCTAATGATTTTAGTGGCAGCACATAATCCCCAATTTTTAGTGCATTATTGGTTGGAACATGGTTTGGTTCAAAAGGATGACACGTTTCTAACCATGTGTTAAACATCTGTATTGTAATTTTGTTACAACCGTATATTCCTTCCCGTTCTTCGTCGTTCGTCAGCTTGTCGTTGATTTTTTTTACAAAAATCCGGACTTTTTCAAAACGTCACGGGACGTGGGACATATTGTTAAAAATCGGAACTGTTCCGCCAAAAGGTGTGGTTACAATCAGAAATACATTATCTCTACGCTACACTCGATATCTTAGCAGTACACCAAAAAATAACCCAAGCTCAACTTACTGCGGAACTACATCCTTTAGAGTGTGATGTTTTTGGGTAAAGAACTCCGAGAAGAGATAGATGATTTGGCCCATACACAATATGTGGCCCAATTAAAAACTGGAGCATCTACTAACAGCGAAGGGGAATCCGAAGCAGAATCAGGTACAGTGACACCAGAATTTTATCCAAGGATTATGAATTCTTACCGGACATCAACTTTTCGATTCAAGAGACGGAACTGTTGGAAAGACGTCTGAAATTTGTTTCTATAGTTCCAAATCATATCAAAAGTGCAACGGCAGTCGCATTGGATGTAGAAGTAGCACTCTCAGGAAGGAACATACAAACTTCAAGAAACAACCACAACCTGAAATCCATTTGTGCTGTAGAAATCAGGAAATCAGCTATTGAACATATGGAATATTCTAGCAATAATACTAGCCTTAAGGTAGAAACACAACACAAACGATAACGTCGGACGATAAAAAACGCCTAAAATTTCGCTGTTGTAACCACAACAAAGGCGTCAGCGTGAAAAGCTGTATAAAATAAAATTGCAAAAACTAAAATTTGTTCTTTGTCAAAATGAATTTCATAAATTTCAATTTTAAAAATAACTAATTTTCACTAATAAATAAATAATAACAATTTTTCTACTAATAACTAATTTTAAAAATAAAATACAAAATACATATTGTGATAATATATAAATGAATAAAACCGAACTTTGAACATAAACTGAAAATTCAGTTGACAATTCAAAACAAAACGATTACAACCTCAGAAACGCGAAAAATATAAGGAAATCATATTTTAAGTTGGCAGCACTGTCACAATAACATTAAAAATTACCCATGCAGCCAAATAAAAATAAAATTGATATCTGGCAATAATCATCGCCGACGATAAATTAGAAATAGAATCTAAATTTTCTCCGACTAAAAATACTTTTTCATTTATCGCTGTAGCTGTGTTTGAAATGTATGTATCCTGTGTATTCTAATGTTACTAACGTCGTCGTCGGACGATGTCGCCCGTGTTGTGTTTCTAGCTTTAGTTCAATAAAATCTTTAAAAAATAAAATTCATTTTAACAATGTAATTCTTTATAAAGCGGACAAAGGAATACCATAACTCTTTTACCTAAAACAGATTATATTCAAAAAGTCAATGTTTTTATTAATGATAGTGGTGCAGAACTACTTAGCTCTGATCCCACTAGTTTATTTAAAAATTCAGTAAATAAATGTCTGGCTTCCTGCCCCAATCTTATCCCTCCATTAGCAACTTTCTTATTGAAGCAGATAAATCCATCCGCTCCTGTCCTTTACGGACTCCCAAAATTCCACAAAGAAACGTCGCTATTAGACCAATTGTGTCATATTGTAGTACTGCAACATACAAAAATTCAACAAAATCTTCGTTGAAATTACTAAATTCGTTTCCAGTCAAGAATTCAATGGATCTCATATCTGAAATCAAAGATGTCACCATCTCAATGAATGTTAAACTTGTTTCGTTTGATGTAGCTAGTTTGTGCACATCAGTTACAATTTTTTTATATTTTAAAGATTTATTATTTACTTAAAAGATACTAAAAGCACAGAAAGCTTTTTTTTATTTAAGAAAAAGGTATTTGAACGTGACAAGATAACGTTTTTCAACCCTAATTCAAATTAGGTTTACTCTCAATTCAATAAACTTTATTCCCAACTTACCTTCTGGATTCGATAAATGATAAGTAAGCAAAAACACTTTAGACTTTATTAAGTATTCAACACCGCTATTGTTTCACAACAACAGAAAAACAGTTCTGCAAACAATATTATTTAAGAAGAATATGCAACAGCTTCAAAAACTGCAACGGTTGATTGCAGAAATTTCCAGCCCAAAGAGTCCAAAATAATACACAAAATTTTTCTTAAATATCACTTACGAGTCGTGTCATATCATCGAAAAATCATACCATCGAAAATCATACCATCGAAAAAAAGCAATAAATTGAAAAATAAAAATCATACTGTCGAAAAATCACACAACCGAAAATCGCAACATCGAAAATCATAACACCGAAAATTCATTACGTCGAAAAGTCATAGCATCGAAAAATCACATCACCGAAAACCATATCATCGAAAATTTGATTCACAAAATCGAAAAATCATATCACCGAAAATGTAAAATCGAAAAAAATCATACCATCGAAATATCATTACATCGAAAATATTCGATGAAATGAATGAATCATTACATCGAAAAATCATACCACTGAAAAACAGGGTGTACTCTCCTCACAGATAAAACTTTTGTAAATTAAAATGTTAAACGTCAGCAGCATATGTTAATTGGGCAATTCGATTGAAAATGTACATTTATTTGTGATTTTTTTTTAATCAAAATTTTGTATGTGTGGAACGAATGAAAAAATCTAAATTCTGAATTTTTTATTTATTGCTTTGAAATGCAGTTTTGCCGGCATGCATTTTTAGAAATTTCTTTTGGTTTAGGTACATAGATAATTTATTATGTGCTATCATATTTTGAAGATAAAGTTTTAGGATCCCAAACAGATTTTTCACCATTTTTTTGAATAATACTTAATACTTTCTAATAATAATAATTGAAAATCCAAAAAATTGGGTAAAAAAGTAAATAAACATTTTTCTTTTGACACACTTGACAACATTTTTTTGACAAACTTCTAATGCAATAATCTAGTTTTTGATCTCACATACCGATCCCTACTATCAAGATTTCTCCAAATTCAATGTTTTCACTCGTAATATTTTAAGACGAACGTTTTTTAAGCCAAAAATATGAAAATCTGCTATTTTTGACACACTTAATGATTTTTTTGACACACTTCCAGTACATTTATCAAACACAGCGTCCTTTTGGACCTGTCCATAGAGTATACCCATTTTTAAGAACCAAAATTTTTGAAATCGCTCCAGCGGTTTTCTAGATTTCGTAAGTAATGACGGCCGACCAGCAGACAAACAGACATTTTTTTTGCTTTTTTAGATTCAGTAGGTCCTAAAACGTCGAGAAATGCCAAAAAAAGTGGGGGTAAGAATTTCACTTTTGGCTCATAAATGTAATACTTAGGTCTTTCAAACCGAAGTAATATAAATACATTGCCGGAAAAAAGAAGCCTGATTGAATTGATTTAAAAAATTCCAAATATTATAATAAAATCAAAAATTCCAACTTTCTTCAAAATCCAAAAATATTCAAGAGAATATTACAAAATAAACAATTCAAACTTTTTTCAAAAATCCTAAAATTTTTAAAAATTATCATAAAATCAAAAATTTAAATTTTTTTTTTCAAAATTCTAAAAATATTCCAAAAATTAATCAAAAATCAAAGATTGAAAGTTAAAGTTCTAAAAATATTGCCAAAATTATAACATAATCAAAAATTCAAGCTTATTTTCCAACTGTTCCTGTTATTCAGAAGTCATTGATCTGCAACAACTTGATATTTCCCAATTGTTCCTATAAGTTGGGAGGAGTTGAAACGGTAGAAACATGTTCAATTTCATGTTCAAATACATTTCAAGTCATACAAATAATTACATACTTAAATTTATTTTTTTCCAAAAAATTGGGTTAAAAAATAAATGAAAATCATTCTTTTGACACACTTAACAGTATTTTTTGACACACTGACAATACAATAATCAAGGTTCTATGGTCCCACATACCAATGCTAACCATCAAGATTTCTCCACATTCAATGTTACTACTCGTAATCACTTAGAATGGTCGATTTTTTAAGCAAAAAATATGCTCATTTTCGTGTTTTGACACACTTCATGATTTTTTGACAAACACTTGACACACACTTTTTTTCGCCAATACAAATTTCGTCAATACTAAACATACCAAATGTTTTAGGCATTTTAAAAAAAAACTATAAAACAGGCGCATTTTCAAAAGAATAGCCCTATAGTATTATTCAAAAAATGTAGAAAAATCTGTTTGGAATCCTAAAACTTTATCTTCAAAATATGATAGCACATAATATATTATCTATGTAAACCAAAAGAAATTACTAAAAATGCATGCCGGCAAAACTGCATTTCAAAGCAATAAATAAAAAATTCAGAATTTAGATTTTTTCATTCGTTCCACACATACAAAATTTTGATTTAAAAAAAAAATCACAAATAAATGTACATTTTCAAACGAATTGCCCAATTAACAATATACTGCTGAAGTTTAATATTTTAATTTACAAAAGTTTTATCTGTGAGGAGAGTACACCCTGTTTTTCGATGATATGATTTTTCGATGTAATGATTTATTCATTACATCGAATATTTTCGATGTAATGATATTTCGATGATATGATTTTTTTTTTCGATTTTACGATTTTCGATGATATGATTTTTCGATTTTGTGAATCAAATTTTCGATGATATGATTTTCGGTGATGTGATCTTTCGGTGCTATGACTTTTCGAAGTAATGAACTTTCGGTGATATGATCCCTTGTAAAAAAAATTGATAGAAAACGATAGAAACCGATAGACCGTTTTCTATCGTTTCCAATGCGGTTTTTGAATGAGAATTAATGGGTTGGAATCGTTTTTTCCCATAGAAACGGATGCGGACTCTTACGTTTTGCATTTTGTGGCGGACGCAATTTCTATCGTTTTTGGGTGTTTCTTATCGTTATTTTCTGATAGAAATGAAAATCTAGTAAGAAAATAGAACCGTTTTCTATCGTTTCCTATGCGGTTTTTGAATGAAAATGAATGGGGCTGTATCGTTTTTTTCCGATAGAATGTTTGTATCGCTTTAATCGTTTCCTATCGTTTTTTGGTAGATTATCTGAATCGTTTTCAATGGGTTATTTGACATTATTTTTTTTCTGTTAATTCCTATTCGTTTTGGTCGTTTCTTATCGTAAAAGCCGAATTTAAGTGCAATATCCTATCGTTTTGAATCGTTTTCAGTGGGTTTTTTCACATTATTTTTGTTTGTTTATTCCTATCCGTTTTAATCGTTTCTTATCGTAAAAGCCGAATTTCAGTGCAATATCCTATCGTTTTCAATGGGTTTTTTCACATTAATTTTTTTTCTGTTAATCCGTTTTAATCGTTTCTTATCGTAAAAGCCGAATTTTAGTGCAATATCCTATCGTTTTGAATCGTTTTCAATGGGTTTTTTCACATTATTTTTTTGTCTGGTTACAAATTTATTACAAAACTAACACGAAGCATCAATACGTTGCCGGAAAATCATAACAGATCATAAATTAATTAATTTAGTGAAAAGATGATACAATCAGCAAACTACTCAAAAAACCTCTCCATTTAGCGTTTCGAGAAAATATTAAAAAATCACAAATTCATATTTCTTTCGAAATTCCAAAAACATTGCAAAAATTAAATAAAATCAAACTTTTTCCAAAATTCTAAAAATATTCCGAAAATTATTACAAAACTAAAGATTAAACTTTTTTCAAAAATTTTGAAAATATTGCAAAAATTATAACAAAATCAAAAATTGAAACTTATTTCAAAATTCCAAAATTATTCCAAAAATTAGAATAAAATCAAATATTTAAACTTTTTCTAAATCTAAATAATATTCAAAAAATTCTTAAAAATTCAAAACTTCAAACTTTTTCCAAAATTCTAAATATATTCCAAAAATTCTTACAAAATCAAAGATTGAAACTTTTTTCAAAATTCCAAAAATATTTCAAAAACTATAACAAATTCAAAAATTTCCATGTCACACTTACGTCATACAAAGTATAAACAGCTAAATTTTTTTTCCAAAAAATTGGCTAAAAAAGTAAATGAAAATCATTTTTTTGACATACTTCACAATATTTTTTTAACAAACTTATACTGCAATAATCTAGTTTTTGGTCTCGCTTACCAATCCCAATCATCAAGATTTCTTCAAATTCAATGATTCTATTCGTAATCACTTAAAATGAACCTTTTTTAAGCAAAAAATATGCAAATATCCTTGTTTTGACACACTCGACGATTTATTGACACACTTCCGGTACAGTTATCGAACACATCGTCCTTTCGGCTCTTCCCATTGAGTAAACCTATTTTTAGAAAAAAATTTTGGAATCCGTCCAGCTGTTTTCTAGATTTCGTCGGCCGGCCGGCAGACAGACATACATTTTTTTTGTTGCTTTTTTAGAATTAGTCGGTCCTAAAACGTCGAAAAATGCCAAAAAAGGGGGTAAAACTTTCACTTTTGCAATGCTTAGGTTTTTTCAAACCCGAAGTAATATCCCATAGGTGACGGTAGATCCCGATTGGTTTGTTTTTCTTGAAAAAATTTCAATCGTAAATTTCAGATTCAAACCGATCTGATGGCGGAAAAATACGATAGGTTACGATTGGTACTACATATGGAATGTACGAACGTTACTTTTCAATTTCACCAAAAAAAATTTCAATCGTGATCTTCTGATTCAAAACGATTAACTACGATAGAAATTCTATCGTAGAAAAACCATTGAAACCGAAAACTGAAAAATCCTATAGGTTGCGATAGATTACGGTGCGTTTTCTATCTGGCAGATATAGTCTATGCGTTTAAAATGATTAAATCCGATAGAAACGGATAGCAAACGATAGAAAACTATTCGTTTTCAATCGTTTTCTATCGGTTTCTTTCGATTTTTTTTATAAGGGATGACTTTTCGATGATATGAACTTTCGATGATATGAAATTCGGTGATATGAACTTTCGGTTTTGTGATTTCTGGTGATTCGATGATTTGATTTTTCGATGTTATGATGCGGACTCGTTTTCCTGTTGTTGTGGAACAATTAAGGAGTTGAATACTTAATAAAACCTGGTGTGTTTGCTTACTAATCAGTGATCGAACTCAGAAAGAGATTGAGAATTACGTTTATCGAACTGAGAGTAAGGCCAATTTGAAGTGAGGTTAGAAAAACGTAACAATATAATCACTTAAACTATTAAGATTTTCGCAGTATAATTTAATTTAACTTTACATCATCGCAGTCTAAAATATTTTGCTATTATTTTATTTTCTGCTTTATCCCTTTTTCTTGTGACCTTGATTTTAGATTTGAAATATTTTATAAGGGAAATTAAGGTTGACTATAATTTTGTTTTGTATTTCATTGCGATTATGTAAAATCGCAACCATATTATTGGTATGAAATTTTTTGTACTTTGTGCCATTTGCAAAAACTAAATGTACCGATCCCTATTAACTTTTTGTTGTTGTTTAAAAGGTATTAAATAAGGTTTTATTTACAGATTCCAAAAAAGCCAAAAAAAATGTATGACGATCTTCCGGCCGGCCGGCCGTCACAGCCGTCGTTACAGAGAAAACCACTGGAGCGATTTTATTTGGAGCGTTTTCTAAAAATAGGTTAACTTAATGGTAAAAGCCGAAAGGTTGATATGTCCGATAACTGTACCGGAAGCGTGTCAAAAAATCTTTAAGTGCAGTCAAAACAAGAAAATTTGTATATTTTTTGCCTTAAAAACGTTCATTTTCACGAGTAGTAGTAACCTTGAATGTAGAGAAATTTTGATGGTCGGCATTGGTGTGTGAGACCAAGAGCTTGATTATTGTATTGTCAGTGTGTCAACAAAATACCGTCAAGTGTGTCAAAAGAATGATTTTCATTTATTTGTTTACCCAAATTTTTGGAAACAAATAAGACTAATTATTTATATGACAAGAAATGTAATTGAACATGAAATTGGATATGGAATATGGTTCTATCTAGTCTTAATTCCTCCCAACTTATAGGAACAGTTAGAAAATATCAAGTTGTTGCAGATTAAATGTCGTTTGTTAATGAATATTTAAATTATTAGGGAGATGTTTCTTAAGCAATTTTTTGTGTGAGTCCAAATTGCATGACAGAATTTTTTTGGAAAATAAGTTTGAATTTTTGATTATGTTTTAATTTTTGAAATATTTTTGGAATCTTGGAAAAGGTTTAAATTTTTGATTTTCATATAAATTTTTGAAATCAATTCAATCAGGCACCTTTTTTGAAAAAAATTAAATTAAATATTTGTATAACATGAAATGTAGTTGAACATGAAATTGGTAGAAAATGGTTATTTTTGAAAAGTTGAAATTTCTGAACGCTAAATGGAGAGGTTTTTGAGTAGTTTGCTGAGTGTATCATCTTTTCACTAAATTATATTAATTTATGATCTGTTATAATTTTCCGGCAACGTATTGATGTTTCGTGTTAGTTTTGTAATAAATTTCTAAACAGAGATAAAATAATTTAACTTTTGCAAAAAGTTTTATGTTTAATATACATCGCTACCCTGTACCCAAAACTAAAAATAATGTCCTCATAAATGTCTTTATCAAAATCTTTAGCCCAAACCGAAGTCTTGATATCTCAGAGCCTTGAGATTTCAGCCCCTTCATATTTGTTATAGTTTAAATGTTTGTTTGTTGTTCTAGCTTCGGATTGAACATAAATTGACTCCACTCCCGGCTTTATTCCACTAGTTATTTTCAAATTCAAAGCTATTTTTGGTATGGCTCGTTTAATAAATAAATACATCCTTGTTTGTGCAAATAATTATCAATTTATTATGTAATTAATAATTTCAATCTTATATATCATTTCAATAATTTATAAATATTTAAACTAAATTCAATCTTAAACTACGAAATAAAGAGTAAAAAAGGGAAAACAATTATTTATAGGATATAAATGTAAATCCCTGGTTCCTATATTACAAATACAATTATTATCTAAATATATAACAAGCAAAACCAATTGTGATATATATAAATGCGCTCGTTAAAAAAAAGTTTATATCATTTGTCTATAGCACCGGTTCAATAATTTCATTTATAAAACTTGCTCATTTTTGGTTCATCATTCATAATTCCCTAATCATGTATAGAATTTTAATTATATAAAAAAATTATTCGTTCGTTTTAATACTATCTACCTACCTTAACAGGGCAACAGAAACAATAAATTGTAACCTGACGAATAACATAATTTTATTTGAAACACATAAAAATAATAATAAATTATTATCGTTTTGTGGTTATAACTCCAACAATTAAATATTAACGATAAAATTTTAGTTACATTAACTTTTTAAATAAATTTGTAAATGTAATTATTTAAATAAATGTTAGTTTTATGTGGTCTCAGCTAACTGCCGATTGTGAATAAATTTTAGAAAACACACAATTATTTTTTAAATCTTCCGCTTGAAGTTTCTGGAAACTCAATTTCGTAGGCGGAAACAGTTAATATTCTGGTTAAGCATAATAATAGTGATAGTTACATTGAGCATAAACACGGTATTGTAACTTGCATTAAGTAAGCTATTATAATTATCACATTAGAGAAAATATCAAGTTCCTGGCCATCATCAGGCTTAATTATGAAACATTGTTTATTTTGTCTTAGTACTAGTTTAACTAACAGATTTACGCAACAGATAACATTGTCTAAAACTTTCGGAACATTACCAGAAGTAGTCACTTTCTGGCTTGATTAAATTTAACCAATAAGTTTAACACGAACAAAAATTACAATCTGGGACCAAACATAATAAACAAAATTAAATTAAGGCAATTCTTTTGTATGACTAGTTCTATCAGCATAGAGTAGTTGCCTATAAGGATTGCTTTAACTTAGAAAAATAAAAAAACATAAGGATAACAAAGGACTCCATTACATGGTAATCAAATCAGATGCGGATATATGTGATAAAATTTTAGATTATCTTTCTGCTTATTGCTGAAAGGGTTGGATCCTCAATTATCGTAAAAATCAATAAATTAATTATCAATTATTAATAATCAATTATCAATAAATTTGTTCTGTTGCCTACCACTTGAAAGAATAAAATTAAATATTGTGCCGTTACTACACAATATGGAGTCACATCCCTAGAGGTATCGAAATGACACAGACCATTTATTAAAATAATAAATTACGTTGTTCGATTGAAACGAAATAAGATCGAATCACCTCCAGGGCGATACATGTAGATAATATAATTATTAGTGAATGAAATCCTACTATAAACTAACCGAAAGCTCCTTTACTGGAACGAAAAGATAGTTAACGCGATTGAATTCATTTTGATTGAACAGCGCACTAAGGTCGAAAAGAATTACCAGAAAGATGCTATATACGGAAGAGATGCACCGCACCACATAGAATGTTTGGTTTTGTTTTATCATTCTGATCCTGATGATTGGCAAATTCAAAGCCTGCTTGTAATCACTCCAAGCGTTTTAAAACTTATGAACAAGAAATTAATCAAACGATTTAAGTTTTATATTTTTACAAGTAAAACATAAACAAAATTATTCCTTGTAAGCTATTCAACAAATGGTTAAGTTTTTCATAAATATGCCGAGAACAAAATTATGATAATATGGTTGCTCAAACAAACAAGTAAGCTGAACATAATTATTACTTTATGCTTACAATTCCAGTAATAAAACATCCTCATGCTATAGTGTATTACCACCATTGCCCTCACTTCCATAAAATCCACACCCCAATTCATAAGACGCATCCATCATACGATCATCATACAACGATAAAGTTTTCGAAGCTCTAACTTTTCGTACAGATGGTGGTACATCACCAGGTGTCTTAACACGCTGACTTGGATCCCGTAGCCTCTCCAAACTACCTTTCGAATTGTTAAAAACTTCACGAAATATTTCTAACGATCGTTGACGCTTTAACAATTTTTCATTTAATAATTCTACATTACTTAAATTTTTTACAGCATTCGCCGATTTTGAACCAACTAAACGTGAGTTCATGGTTAAACTATTATTGCTACTTTCACTATCGTTATGAATGTTATCGGTATTTAATTTTTTTGTTGGTTTAATTATTGTAAATGTTTGCCCTGTTGTTGGTGAAAATTTAAATTTCTCAAAATTTTCATTGTTACTTTCGGTTAAATTCATTTTTAAAAATAAGTTATAATTATTTACCTTGTTGGGGCTATTCGATACTAAACTACTATTACTATCATTAGATTGACTAACACTACTTGAATTGTTATTTAATAAATTTTTGTTATGTGATTTTTGGATATTCAGGTTCTTAGGCCGTAATGGCGTCGAGTCAACAATATGATTATTACTATTGATTCTACCATTCATCCCTCCTGTATGAGTGTGAGTAAATTTAAGTTTCGTTGGCGTTGTATTTGATAATTGTTCCTCAACCTTACTCTTTTGATTTTCAACTAAATTTGATTTCTCGCTATTCTCTATATCGTACAAAATGTTGTGTGAATTCTTTTTAAACAATTTTGTATGTATCAAGGTTCTTACACCATTCCATCCTGGTTTCTTTCTTTCATTTATATTGCCATTGTGAAGTTTTCCATTAAGATTGTTTTTTAAAATTGTTGATGTTGTAGGGGATTCATTAAAACCATTAACTACCGTACTTTTATCGGCATTGCAAAGACCATTACCAGTGTTGGTTTTATATTTGAATCCATTTTTCTTTGGTAAATTGTTATATTTCTGTTGAGTCCATTCATTTGACGGCGTTGTGCTTATCATAGTTTCATCTGTATTCTCGTTTATCATATTTGGTATTATTTGATTTGGTGGTGCCGCAATTAAATTTATGGTATTAGGTGTAAAAATTAAAACGTTTTTATTTAAAGACGTTGGAGATGGTGAGTTATTGTTTGAGCTGATAATCGATTGAAATAAATTATTATTTGAGAAATTAATCGAAGTGTTGTTATCCGAATTGGATGGTTTCAGCAAAGATATTTCATGCAACCGCTCTTCAACACAAAGGGCTGTCAATCTTGCTTCTGCATCATGATCCCAACAATCTTCACATGTATCTTTAGCTAATGTAGCCGCAGAGGATCCACCCCAAAATGGAGGAAATAAAGGTCTTGCTTTGTGTCTGGATACCAAAACTTGCATTTGTTCATATGTTGGATTTTTTCCAGTTTCCGCTTCATAAGGTGCTTGATATTGTGGAGGTTTATTTCCGTTTTGATATAAATCATGGCATCGTGTGCATAACTCCCACAATATCAACCCTAATGCATAAACATCAATTTGTTTTAATGCTGATTCACAATCTCTTAAATTAACTGCTCCTTCGAGTATTTCTGGAGCCATGTACCTTAAAGTACCAACTTCATTAATACTTTTAGTTTCAGCTAATGTCATTTCCCCTTTATACTCGTATCTGGGCCCGAATGTCTTCAACGCAAATCCAAAATCGCAAATACAACACGACAAATCAGGTTTTACCAAGATGTTTCTTGAATTTAAATCACGGTGACAAATACAGGGTTTGACAATATCACCTTTGATTATTTGAGAATGAAGATGTGATATGCCATGTGCTATTGATTTCGACATTTTATAAAATATTTCAAACGATGTCGTATTGTCCATTAACCAGTCTTGTAAACATCCCAAAGGAGCTAATGAAAGAACAATTAAATATTCAATATTATCATCCATCGTTCGTCGTTGATCGCATCCAAAATACGATAGTAAGTTTGGAGAGTCCATTAAATTGCTTGTATAGATATCTCTTTCGTTTAAAAAATATTGTTTATATTGTCCTGGAAAAATTTTAACAGCAACAGGTTTTTCATTAATCATTCCTTTCCACACAGTTCCATATTTTCCTTGTCCAATCATAGCACATAATTTTAGATTATCTACGTTGTGTAAATTTGAACTATACCCCGGACCAGATGGAGCCAATGGCGCTAGTTCTGGTTCAGTTTTTGGAGTTAATCGACATATTAAAAGAAAAATCAAACTCATCATTATGATGGCAGTTATAGATGAGCATATCCAAATAGCTGGAGAATATGTATTCAGCCAGTTAACAAATGGTGGTGTGCTGATATTTGTAGATTCTTCGTATTTAATTTCCTACAAAGAAAATAAAAGTTTTATAAATTAAATTGTTTTACTTTTCAATTGATTTTAAAGGATATGTTCCCAGTGTTCCGAATTAGTCTGATTAATCGTTTCATATATCTTCGTATTCCGTTTTATATGTCACTTTTATGTCGTTTGGAACACTGAAAATGTGTATTTACGTTTACTTACAATCATGCTAAAATTTTTATTACAATAATCTTCATTGCAACAGCAAAACTTATGTGATGTTTGTTGGTTATAGCTTGATTTATCACTAATACATTCAGCTGTTTCGCAAGCATCACTTTGCCAGCAACCTGAAATAAATAAAAATAAAAAAAAATTATGAAAATAAATTATCCAAGTTTAAATATCATAGTTGTAACATTCGAATGTTGGGATTTCAGTTCCAAATACGACGGAACAACTCCGAAGTGTGCTTTTAGACCAATATGAAAATATTTTACAGTGGGATATCCAACAAATTAAGAAAGAAAGCTCTCAGACTTCGCCTTCGGGCTCCAAACACACCTCAGAAGAAAAATATGCATCTTCTCTCCCTTGGTGTATAATCTACTATTGTTTGTTAACATAATTTGCTAAAACTACACAATTAACGTACCTTGGCTCACTAAGTTAATAGTTCCATTTTCATTTGAAGTCCACACTGAGTAGCAACTATCCATTCTACTATCACAAACTCGCACACCAGGCTATATAAAAAAAATTGATTAAAATAAATTACTGATTATTACACAACTGCTCACCTTCAACGTTTTATTTAAAACTTCTCTCTGATCAACATCATAATCTGAACTATCATCACCATCATCATATTGCTGTGCATTCGCTCTGGAACCCTGTCCAATATATTCAACACAATATCTCAATCTAGTCGATTTTATGTTCTGAATTAACGATATTATTCCCAGAAGTAAAAGAATTTTGTTGAATTTCATTTTTGAATTTTTTTTATTTTATGGTCAGAGGAGCCGTTATCAATGAATTAAATAATAATTGTGATATCAACATATATATGTATTTCTAAACAAAAGAAAAAAAAATTGATATCTAGATTTGGAATTGTTGTTTTGATTCAAAATGTTCTATGTAAATTGTTGCTGTCATTGTTGTTGATAAATTTGGAAAATATTGTAACATGTTCAAGTTTTTTGTTGTTTCAATTTATCAACACAAATTGTTGTTTATCTGAAAGAAAAAAATTTTATTTGTTAGTCAAAAAACTAATTTTCTCGATGTAATATAGTTTAGCTGCTTTTCGAACGGCCAAAAAGGTGAACTATAAAAAAAATATCGTGACGCTGATGCATAGGCTAACTTCATCACAACTCTGGAAACAAAATGTTCTGGATATATAGTAAACTAATATCCATAAAAAACTTCAATTAATGGCTAACCAATGTTATATATTTCGCGTAGTTCTAATTATATCAATATTATAGACGGCTGTAGTATCCCAACAAACATAGATTTTGTAGTACGAGAAAAATAAAAAATAAATTTTAACGACAATGAAAAACCGGAAGTTGGGATGAAGAACTGTGGTGAACCGTACTAAATGCTTTTGTAGCAAGTTTCATCCAAATCGATTATCAGGCACATATGTTAAGAAGCTTTAAAAAACGTAGGTGATCGGGGTACCTCACACCACTTTGTTCAATTTCGCTCAAAAACTAATGGAAAAAGACTTTGGAAAAAGATACAAATATGTATGGCAAGGAGTTCCTTACCACACATATTTGCATCTTTTTCCAAAGTGTCATCAAAATTCATTCACGAACGAATGTTGTATGCTCCCAACAAACATAAAATCATGTTGGAAAAAACCACCTGTTGTGTGGTGGACCCCCCCCCCCCACCCTTTATTTAATGTACTCCAAAAGCTGATAAAATCTTGCTCATGTTGCTTGAAAGCTTTTCCCAACGCTTCATGAAAATCGATCGGTAATTGTAGGCTACTGTGGAGATAAAAATCTGAAAAAAAAACTTTTTAACCGAAAGTGACCAACCGGAAGTTGGTATGCAGAAATCAATTGGAATCAATACTAAAACCTTATATACCAAGTTTCTATGAGATCATGAGCCGCGATTAAAAGTTCTTGAAGATTTAAACCTAGAGGTGTTCTGAAGACCCCCGCCCATTGGTCAAAATTTGAAATGAATTCAGATCTTCTATTTTCAAGTGAACCTGGTTCATTTGCCAAACTTTCATCAATATCATATGCAGGAATGTCACCCACGACTTGATACCATCCACCCAACCACCCACACACAGACGTACAGGTGTACTGACTTAGTGCCGACTGTAATAGCGCGAGTCTCGGCACTAATTGAATTTAAACTAAAATAGCGCAAAGATTAAATTTTCAATTTCATTACACTGCCATAGTGCCGAGAACCGAAAACCTCGGCGTTATGTCAGAAATATTTAAAATTGAATATCTCGGTGCTAATTCAGTTTGAAATGAATTAGTGCCGGGAGTTGAAATCTCGACGCTATTACAGACATTTTTTAAATTGAGTTCTCGGCGCTATTTTAATTTAAACTGAATTAGTGCCGTAATAGTCCTGTGGCTGAGGGTGGTTGTGTAAGGATAGTTATGTATAGAGGGTTACCCTGCGGAATATTTTAATATACTATCAGGACATAAAAAAAAATTGGGTAGACATCTGGGGTCCTGGCCGGATTTCAGAAAATGACGTCATAAGTTATGAGTATTACCGGTTCATGGATATAATAGGCTCTTCCAAAAGTTGTGCTAAACCATTGCAATATGGGTATCTAATGAAAGCTACTGATTAGGAGAACATATTTTTAGCATCAAAAAATTAATTTAAAATAAAGGTTAAGATGCATAAGAAAGGAAACTTAAAATAATTTCTTTTTTTTACTACTTGCATGAGAAATTTCAGTTATTTACTCAAAAACCCAAGACAAAAGTTATTTTTTTCAGCTATGGTTACTAATAATTATTCCCCACACCTAATAATAAGTATTTTAGCACCTTCGTAAATAATGAAAATATAATTTTTGTTCGTTTGTTAGCTGAGTTCATCTTTGAATTTTTTTAGTTTCTTCCTAAAATAATAATAATAAATTAAAAAATAATAAGCGTTTTGATTTTATTTTAATAATAATACATAATGAATGAATGCAAAAACTTCTTTGCAACTATAGGTTAGTTTATTTGAAATTTTAATTCGTGTTAAACAGAATTCTGTTGAAATTTAGTTTAGTTGTGAGTTGTAGACTAAAAAAATTCTAAATTTGGCTCAACAATATTGAATAGTATTTTAATTTCATGTTAAAAATAAATAAAAGCTATATTTTTAATGCAAAGCATATGTGATTTTTATATAGTTTTAAGAAAATTCATTGAAAATAAATTTCTAACTAAGCAGCCCAGAATAATAAATATCCAATACGCAATCCAATGATATGATAAAAAATGTTTCACCAAATCAAAATTTTTATTTATTCACCATTTGCTTATTAATTGACATTTTATTTTGTGAATATTTAAGAGTTTTAGTGCATTTTTTATATCAAGTAGTAAAAAAAATAGTATATAAACCTCGGTGAAGTAAATTTTCTCCATTTCGGTGCTTAATAATATCCACCTCAATGTAGAAAATTTACTTTATCACCTCGGTATATAATGTACTATTAAATCGTTCCCTATGAATGAATTTCATTTTTAATTTTCCGAAAAAAAGAAAGTTTAAACAGAAATATTTTTTTAAGCCTGAAATAAATTAAATCCAAAAAAATACATCTATTCACTCCGGAATCAAATCATAAACGAAATTGAAAATATTGAAATTTAAATTTCTTATTTTGTTCGTTTGTTGTTTCGCTTATTTTTTTTATCGTTTAATTTTTGCTATCAGGGATAAGGCTAATGAACTGGTAACTTCGGCACAGTTCACAAATAAGGAAATAAAAATATTATTGATGGAACATTATGAAGACAGATTACGGGTTGCTGTAGCAAAGGAAGTCAACAAGTCAGCAATGGCGTTTCTTGCATGGCTTGCAGTGCTACAAGGATGGATTTTATCTTCGATACATATGTTGCAGGATCTGTGAAAGATGCTGAAAGACTTCGTCGTACAAAAACAACACCGATACACATCCACTCCATAGCAGCTAATGTTCCTCTGCCCAAAAACCTAAACACATTCTGGCCTTCAAGTAGTAACAAGACAAAGTTAAAGGTTGTTTGAAAGAACGCATCATCTCTGAAGCAAATACAAAGTTCCCTCATGCTACAGTTGTAATGAGTGGTACAGGCGGTGATGCTCCCACTCCTGCAGTTAGTTTCCAGAACAGCATAGTACAACTTCCTGAGCTATGTTATGACATCGAAGAAGCTGATTTACGTATCATACCCCATGTGATGCATGCTGCAAGAGCAGGTTATAAAAAAATTGTTGTGCTGTCTTCGGACACAGACGTTTTGGTTCTCCTAATTTATTACTGGAATGTTTTAAATGAACAAGGACTGGAGGAAGTTTGGATTCGGGCAGGTGTTGGTATTTCAGTTCGGCACATTCCTGTGCACACTTTGTGTGGAAAATTAGGCTCTGATGTTTGCCGCATTCTGCCATCTGTGCATGCTATAAGCGGTTGCAACAACACAAGTAAAGTTGGTACCAAATCTGCTGCGCTAAAAGCAAATCCCGTGATGTATCTTACCGGGTTTGGAAGGAGTGCAAATTATGGAGAAGAATGTTCAGCAAATGCTGAATCGTACATTGTTCAACTATTTAAGAAGGACTCTTAGTTCAAAACTTTAGACGAACTACGATATTGGCTATATCATCACAGTAAAGCTACTTCCTTGCAAGATCTTCCTCCAACAAGTAGAGAAATCACCAGTCACATCCAAAGAGGATTCTACATAACCCATATGCATACAACATGCCTGGAGAGACCAAGTAAACTGGATCCCCTCCAATATGGCTATGAGTACTCTCTAGATGGACTACTACTTCCTTCAAATGATAGAAAAATTATACCAGACGACCTTATACTAGGCTGCAAATGCAAGAAGTGCGCAAGACAAAGTTGTGAATGCAAACGTAATGCAATTCCATGTATCAGTTTCTGTGAATGTCAAGCTGTTCTACCTGAGAATATAGACTGCCAAAACACTCATATAGACTGATAGTAAAAAGTTAAGGTGATTTTTTAGTAGGCTATACTGTTTCTAACTAAAAGAAGCTCGTGAGTTACCCTGTTGATTTATTAAGTTAAATAACTGTAATTACGTACCTTTGTTCAATAAGATTGTAAGAATTTGTTAGTTACTATATTATATCCATTTATGAAAATATTTCGTCATATCCCAAGAAATTCTGTTTTATTTCTGTAGGTTCATCATAAATGATGAAGAAACATAATAGTTTTGCATTTTAATGAACTGGAAGTATAACTATAATGACGTCATATAAATAGAAATCAATTTTTTGATGCAAAAAACATGTTCTCCTAATCAGTAGCTTTCATTAGATACCCATACTGCAATGGTTTAGCACAACTTTTGGAAGAGCCTATTATATCCATGAACCGGTAATACTCATAACTTATGACGTCATTTTCTGAAATCCGGCCAGGACCCCAGATGTCTACCCAATTTTTTTTTTATGTCCTGATAGTATATTAAAATATTCCGCAGGGTAACCCTCTATACATAACTATCCTTACACAACCACCCTCAGCCACTGTATTATAAGGCATAGATCATGTTTGAAAAAAAAATTTGAGCACATTCACACACAAACTAATAAATCTTTTTTAAGATAATTTTTTGCATATACGTATATGAGGAGTAATGTACGCAGAAAAACGTAAGCATATTTATGTACATATTTATTTATTTTCAGCTACGAATAGAGATTTATTGTATATGTCCGTAATTCCCCCAAAATACGAAACAAAAAATTCTTGGTTGGTGGTTGCATACATTATATGTAAAAATAAGAAAAATATATTAGAACAGGCATGTCAAACTCATTTCGGTATACGGGCCAAATTTTTCGAAAATTATTTTCCAAAGCCTTATGCGGGCCACATGTTTTTGGTTTTATTAAAAATTTCAAATTTGTTAAAGAAAACAAAACAAAAACGTTTATACATATATAGATATTTATTGGTTCTTAAAAATATATTTATTAATTCAGTTTTTTTTTGCTAAATCAAAATTTCGTATTGTTTTTGGCTTATTGTAATTTTTAATATCGATGCTAAATGTTCTGCAGTCAATCTGGCTCGCTTTGCTGTTTTATTCATCTTCATTTGTGAAAAAATGTGTTCACATATGTAAGTGCTACCAAACATGGATAATATGCGTATAACAAAATGTCGAGTTCTTAGACGGTCTGCAGATAAATAATCCTAAAACTCTGGAATACCAATTTCCATATATTTTTGATTTAATAGCGTTTCGTATCATAGTTCTATAAACACTCCGAGCAAAAATTTGTTGGGGTTCAAATATGATTGAGAAAGTCGGATCAGAGCCTGATCAAGTTCACCATAAAAAACTAAATAGGGTAAACCCTAGTATAAGGTATTTTGTATCAGGCCAGCCCGGATTGCCCAACCAGGAGTGAAATACGAAAAACCACGTCAGGGATGGATATATTCAAATAAACCCTAAAAGAGTTTTCTAATTCAGGCCCGGAACAGGCCCACAGCATTGCCCTAATAGGGCTTAACATTTCTGGCCCTGATCACACCCTGATTGTATTCAGGCTATCCGTACCTAATTTCTCCTCGGGCCCATTTGCAAATACTCGTCAACATTTTCAATGACAACAGACAGCAAAAATATTGAATTAAAATGCAATATTTAAAAATATACTTTTTACTGTTTATTTTTAATTTTTTATGGTATTAATATTAATATAAACTTCCTTATAGTAACAATTTGAATTTTATTTTATTTTTTATTTTATAGAATATCGATTTCGACTTACGTCATCCTCAGTTCTTAAATTATTATTACAATTTTAGCTTAAACTATTACTTATATACTATTTCAACTGCTATATTTTATTATTATGTCATATATTTTGTTAGTTTTAGTGTTGATTTTATCATTTAAAATGCTGTTATTAATTTTATGTTTATATATTTCTATTTCTTCCAATCTATCTAGATGTTGTCCTTTTCTTTTTTTATGTAATATGGTTAAATTTGTGTTGATATTGGTGTATTTGTGTTTTTCTATTTTTAAATGTTGGGCATATCTGGATTTTGGATCGCTTCTGTTAATTTCATTGGTGTGCTCAATAAATCTTTTTGTGAAGGACCGCCCCGTCTGACCTATATAAAATTTACTGCAGTCGTCACAGATTAGTTTATAAACACCTGTGTCTAAGGTTTGGGTTTTTTTGGTTTTTAGGTAATTTTCTATTTTATTTTTTTTTTGTAAGCTGCAATATATCCATATTTTTTTAAAGTTTTTTGAATTATTTTGAAAGTTGTTTTATTGTATGTTACGCCTACGTATTTTTTACCTGCTAATTTTTCTTCATTCTTCAATGTTGTTAGGGTTTGCAAATTTTTCTTGTTTTTATATTTTCTGTTTCATGTGTCAATAATTTCGTTTTTATATGCGTTTTTACGTTTTATATCCGTTTTATGTTGTTTAATTCGTCTTGATAATTTTCTGCATTCATAGGTATATTGTTCAATCTATTGATCATGTGGTTGTAGGCAGCTAGTTTATGTTGGTATGGATGATGTGATTTAATATTTATTGTTTGATCCGTTTGGGTTGGTTTTCGGAATATTTTGAATGTGTGTTTTGAATCTACATTTTTGATCGATTAAAATTCTAATTGTTTTTAATCGATTAAAATTCTAATTGTTCATTATTTTCTCGAACTTCAGTGGTTAAAATTTTTGATGAGAAAAATTGTTCGAAAAAATAATGAACAATTAGAATTTTAGAATGACTAAAAATCTTTAAAATCTCAAGAACACGAATTAACGCCTCTTTGTAAATTTGATATATTTTAAAGTAAGGTTAGAGCTATATTTAAAAAAAAAATTAAAATTTAATTGATTTTAAAATTTTTTGTTTATGGAAGTTGTTTGAAAAAATGAAGAAAAATTCGAATTTCAGTCGTACTCAAAATCTTTAAAATTAAATATCTCAAGAACAAGAATTTACGCCTCTTTGTAAATTTAATATATTTTAGAGTAAGGATAGAACTATATTCAGAAAAAAAATTAATTAAATACCAATTGACCTTCAACCCTAGCGCAATCTTTAAAAAAGTTTTTTTAATATTTTTGTTTAAAAACTAATTATAAAAACAATTAGTTATTTTTTTTTTCAAACGACTAACTAATCATCTATCAAACAAAATAGTTATTTGTTTAACTAGGCAGCAAAGTAGTAGATTGACTGCCGCGGCTGATAGTTCATAGCCGAGCGAGCGAGGCTAGGAATTCAGCCAAGGCAGTCAATCTACCTTGCTGCCGAGTTGAACATATAATTTTTTCTCCGATTAATTACAATGATATGTAATTTAATAATTATTACTTTAAAAATAAAGCAAAATTTTAAAAATGAGAAAAAAAATCGATTAAAAAAATTTTGTTTTTCAATCGCAATATCTGTTTATTTCTATGAAGTCTAATTATTTTGCTGCCTAGGCAGCAAAGTGCTTGCTTTGCTGCCTAGGCAGGAAAAGTGCCACTTTGCTGACTGAAATAAGTCTGCAAAATTTATATTTGCTGTCTATCGGAGAAAAAAAAATTTGATGAAATCGGTATAGCCGTCCTTGAGCAATTTAATTTCAAAGTTACATCGGATTGGCAGAATTTTCATTTTTCATGCATGTTGGGGTGCCCTATGCCCAAACTATGCACTTTAAAAAAATTTTAAAATAAGTCGTATTTTTTATTCTTTCCATACTACTTATATGTCAAGTTTCAGAAAAATCAAAAATGGTTAAGTTTTCACAACTTTGTCTAGCAGCCAAATTCTGTAATTGTGAAGCGATAAGTTTGCGATAAGTGATAAGTTTTTTAATGAAAAGAAACGAAGAAATTTTTATCACTTCACCGCTTCACAGTTACAGAATTTGGCTGTAGAACACGTTTTTCATCTATAAGTACATTTTGTATTATGAGATTATTTTTGAAAAAAAATAATTTTGACTATCAATTATCATAAATAACGTGTATTTCTTGGCAAACGGCAACGCTAATAACTAATTTAAATCAGTTCCGGTTTAGTTTTTTTTGCATGCGCATCAAATAATTATTGGTTAGTTTGCGTTATTTATTTTAATTCAAAATGTCGTCAGGTGAATCAGAAGACTATCAATTAACGCAAGACGAATTAACGCAAAATGACGAAATAGCATTTAAAAAAATTAAGGCTTGAAACCACATACAACGGAAACCGAAACCGAATTTCATACAAATTTTACAGAAACCGAATTTTTATCTGTCAAATTTGTATGGAATTCGGTTTCTGTTTCTGTTTCCGTTGTATGTGAATGCCCGGCTTTAGCGGTTTACGTTCCGATTCAAAGTTGCTGTTCACGTCACCCGATAATAAATTGTTTCGAAGGTGCACCAAATATAGAAATAAAGGATATTGGTATCGTTGCCGTATTACATCGTGTGGAACAAATGTTTTTCTGAATTTCAAGACTCAGAAGTGTTTAGTGAAAAGTTTACATAGTTATAAATATGACCAAAAAGCAAGGTATGATGAAATCACGGTGAAAACAGTAATAAAAACAGTAATTGCAAAGCACTGGAGTTGAGGAGTGCCTCAGAGAATGTTTCCGGCTAGAATATTGTTCAGACCAGCGAGCGCCTGATTTACGCATGTGCCAACCTGGGCCATGAAACGGGGCGGCAAATTTTAGAATACATTAAAAAATTTCTTATTAATTTTATATAATATATTAACCATTAGTCGGCGACTAGCATGGCGTGGCGATAATAATTTTTTTCAAGGTTCAATGATAATAATCATTGTTTTATAACAATTAATATTTAAGTTCAATGTTTACGTCTATCTTTTATCTCTGCAAAATCAATGTGTAGTTCATCAGGTTTAATTGATGTCGTCAAACGAGACTCAATACAAAGAACTGCTAAGAAGTAAAGTTGATTTTGCACTATAGACTGCAGTTGGTGCATGGTATACATATTAATATGCGTAAAACATTATCCACGTAAGGAAAAATTTGTACGAAGTCCGTTTCTCTTATCATTTTACACATTTCTACAGCAGTTCGTGGTAAATCCTTATTAGTCAATTAGTACTTCTATGTAATTTTTATGCACACATTCGTCGATTAAAGGTTTATCCAAGTTCATTGGGTACATTAAAATAAGTAATCTCCCAGCTGTTGTAGTATTCTTGCGAATTCTTTAGACGCTTGCCGACGTTTTTAAAGCTCATTCAACAAGCGGTCAACGATGGGGAGGTATTTGCCAACATGGAACTTGTAAGTTACGCGCTGTATCTTATTCTTGCGTTTCATCTGTTCGCAATGTTCTTCGTCTATTATATCTGTTCACTTCATAATATTCTTGCCCTTCAAATTTTTCCATTGTTATCTCTATGAAATTTTTAAACTGATCACCGAACTAAATAATATAATTGTACTAGAAATCATAAATGACAGCTACCTGAACCTGGCTTACGTCAACGTTATTCGAGTGCAGCTTCTTATTGCCATCATGAACTATTCACAGATCCTTATTCTACATGATTAAAAGAATGGAATTGTCTAATTAAATTTATTTAAGCTGATTAGAGAAGGCAACGTGCTTCATTTCTAGCCATTAGTTTTCCAGTTACATCTTTTTCAATATATTCCAGTGCTCTAATGATAGGATAGTATTCCAATTTTCAGTTAAGCTTCTACAAGCATCTGATCTAGTAAACCAGAGTATGCCATCTAATCGCTTTAGTCGAGAAACTGTTATTAGCTGCAAGTGAGGGACTGCACGGGACGTTCCATCGAGTATTAGAAGAAGAGAAAAATACCTAAAATTTTGGATCAGTCCAAAAAAAACAAGACTCCTTACTGAGCAATTATTATTATAACTTAATGAGATACATAGATAAATGTCATTTTTTTATAAAGGAACGGGAGGGGCAGATCTTGTTTGGTCCATGCGCCAAGATTGAAATCCTACCAAAGATCATCCATGTGCTTTTATCGTCCTGGTCAGATCACGGTGAACTAGAACAAGTCTTAGTAGGGCATTTCACAGCCGCGGGCATCTATCAGTAATCAAATATAATTTCTCTATTCTTGAATACCTTATTTGTTCTGGTTCAGTTAGTCTGTCCTAATCCGGTTGTCTGATTCGACATGGATACTTAAAAATGTAACAAGCCACATTAGAGTCTAATTCGGTACCAATCAGTGGTGCGAAAGTCAGCACAGATATGAACCGTATAGCATTATGCATTAAAGTCAGGCGATTCATTCCATAGCTTTTTTAGTATTAAGTTTTTCATTCATATTTTTATTTCTATAATTACAAAAATAGACTTTTTTGGAAGATGAAGATTAAGTCTTTCTGATGAAAAACGAGTCTGAGCTGGTCGAACTAAAAAGAAGTTAACAAATTCCAATTGGAGTCAAACGAAAACCCTGTCTTAGAAAAATAAATATATTTGTTCATTTATCTGCGCTAATTAAAAAAATATGAATTATGCCGATATTTCCTAAAAAAATAATCCTATCGGTGCTAATTCACTGATTCAAAAAAAAATTGAATTAATGCCGAAATATTTTAGAAAACTAAATCTCGGTCCTATGTTAGTTTAGAAATGTCTGCGCTATCTCAGTTTGGAAAATTTAGGCTATAATTAAAAAAAAACTGAATTACTTCCAAGAATTTTCTCGGCGCTATGTCATCGGCGCTATGACAGTCGGCGCAATTTCATGGATTTTCACGTACACCAACATTTTTATTGGCTATTTAAACAGGCGAAGTTCTTCGCAAAAAACGACGTATGGTATAGAGTTAGCAATTTTAAAAGCCAGCATGATAGGTATCAGAAGAATTGAGTTAGTTTTGAATTTAGATAACACAATTATTACAGGATATTCAATACCGTTAGCGAGATATCGAAAAACGGTGTAAAAGATGATACTATATTATCGATATGTACCTTAGGATTTCTATACAAGACGTTGATTGAACTCAACCATCAAGTTCAGGTTGGTACTTATATAATCGTTTAGTTTCGAGTATTTTTTTATCTAATTCTGTACAGTTGGTAATTTATATGCCGGCCGGCAAATGGTTATAGTTCTCTGAAAATAAACCATTTTTTTTGGCACAAATCTAAAAATTGCAAAGCAGAAATCAGCCAAAAAATTTATTAATTACAGGAACGAATTTTAAAATAATTATTTCAGTTTGAAGGACAACAATGCCGATTCTTTCTTGCAGAGTGAACGACTATAAACAACATTAGTGGTCGAAATAACAATATTTGGGAATTCGGTTTTTGATTCATTTGTTTCAAAGTCAATATATCAAAGTCAATATTTCAGCCAAATCAAAAATGTGTCGGTCAGATTTTGTCCAAATGACTTGTCCAAAAAGAAAGCCGGTAAACAAATTTTTCCTGTCCGCGTTTACATTTGTGGTGACGTCATTCTGGGCAATTTATTCGCTAGTGCATATGCCTTTGTTAATGTTAATGACATTCAACAGTGCATAAGCTGAGCTGAAGTTTTAGATATGCGTTCATCATCGTCGCAATTAAAAAACTGAAAAATGGCAAATCACCAGGTTTCGATGGTATTCCCGCAGAACTTTTGAAAAATGGAGGAGCAGCTCTGGTCTCACGTATATATGATCTGATTCTTGCGATCTGGGACCAAGAAGAACTACCTGCTGAATGGAAAACAGCTCTCATTGTTCCGCTACATAAGAAAGGTGACCGTCTAAAGTGTGCGAATTATCGTGGCATCGCACTGTTGAACACTGCATATAAAATATTAGCTAATGTCGTACTTGCTCGACTCATCCCGTTCGCCGAATCTATCATCGGTGACTATCAGTGTGGTTTTCGTCCCAACCGTTCAACCACAAATCAATGTTTTACATTAAGGATGATTCTAGAAAAATGTTGGGAGTACAACATAAGCATTCACCAGCTCTACGTTGATTTCAAGCAAGCATATGATAGTATCATCCGCGAAAACCTTTGGTCCGCACTCATAGGCCTTGGTATCCCAGAGAAACTTGTTTCTCTGTGCAAACTCACAACATCAGGATCAAATTGTAGAATAGTAATCGAAGGGTCAGTTTTTGATCCTTTCGATATAACATCAGGTGTTCGACAAGGTGATGCACTCGCGCCCGTACTGTTTAATTTGGCGCTGGAGTACGCGATAAGAAAAAGCCGAATTGAGACACAAAACTGCATATATAACAAATCTAGTCAAGTTCTTGGCTACGCAGATGATATTGTGCTTCTCGGACGTAGAACAAGCGATATTAAGGATAGTCTCTCTCAGCTTGAAAGAAATGCTAAACGACTTGGATTATGCATCAACACCGGCAAAACCAAAGTGTTAACAACATCCAAGAACATACCTCCCGGAAATCTGGATACTGGCGACTATGAAGTGCAACGCGTGGAAAACTTCAAATACCTCGGGTCTGTAATAACATCGTCAAATGACATGCAGGCAGATATCAAAGCCCGTGTCTCTGCCGCATACAGAGTTTTCTACGCATACTCAAAACTTCTGCGATCAAAACATCTTTCGCGGTCGTGTAAACTCACACTTTACAAAGTATTAATTCGACCTGTGCTTACATTTGGAAGTGAAAGCTGGTCACTGACTTCCTCCGATTGTAGAATTTTATCAACTTTCGAGAGGAAGGTCATACGAACAATTTATGGTCCATGTAAAGTTGCTGAAAATCAGTATAGAATCCGAATGAATCATGAAATCAGACAGCTTCTTGGAGGCTGCGATGTAATCGGATTCATTAAATCCAACCGGATTAGATGGTTTGGTCATGTAGAAAGGTCTCCATTGGATAGAATGATAAAAAAAGCGTCCCAACAACAACCAGCTGGTGTTCGTCGAAGAGGAAGACCTAGACAACGCTGGCGCGATGACATCATCCAAGACCTTCTTGATATAGGATGTCGAAACTGGGGTCAACTGGTCATGGAACGAGATAATTGGAAGCTGATTGCACAGACGGCAAAATCCCTCCATGGGATGTAAACGCCAGAGAGAGAGAGAGAGTTCATCATCGTTCTTTAACTATTTAAGTGGAATGTTAGAAGATAAGTTAAGGTGTTATGTTATGTTATGTGTTGTGCTATGTTGGTTGTGATGTGTTGTGTTGTGTTGTGCTATGTGGAATGTTATGTGTTGTGCTATGTCTTAAGCCTAGCCCTCTTCCTAATTATATATTAAATCTTTCTTTATTTCAGATAAATTTTTCGAACTAATTATACTACCCTCGTACCATTGAAATTTTTTTTTAAATATTCTGTGGTTTTTTAAAAATTTAGGAAGGTGGAATATGAGGAAGGTCGTTAAATCGTAACGGTCTAAATTAAAATAATTTAATCATTTAGGATTAATACAACAATGTTCTATATTTCAACTTTGCACGAAATTTCTGGATTTAAAGACCAATTATATTTGTTTACTGATATCATATTTCAAATAAAACCAAACATAAATGTATATATATTAATATTTTTCAATTAATTACATGATTTAAGGTAATTAACCTTTGACATTGTTAATAAGTAATTTAAAAATAACATTGAATGTTTTAAACACATGTTTAATAATATGATACGCTTTTGGTTAAAATATATATGTGATAAGCTTCTTGTAAATTTTAATTTCATCGATACTTACGGTACAGGTTGATAGGACTGGAATAGTACCATCAATGAAGCTGTTTTCATGTCGATCTTGGTATGAGCCTTTCAAATGGGCCCACTTGTGGTTGCTGGTCGTCAAGCACTACAAAAATCGATATTCTGTTATTATTTCTGCTGTCGCTTCTCTGTATCGTTTTTTCAGTTGTCAATAACATGTTGTTGGAATTTTCTATGTCCAACCTAAAAGACTTGTTTCTAAGGTATTTTCTGATGTGATGGCGGTGATGGTGTGTTTATCAGTTCTTTGCATGGGTGATCGTCCTTCTGGAGATTGTTATGCGGTTTCATTATTATAATTTTAGACACTACGTAAATATGATCTTGAGAACTCATTGTTAGACTTTTGCAACGCTCAATGTAGCATTTTGTGATGTGAATTGTGATGATGGTCTTTATCTTGCTTCCAACTAGTTCTTGCAATAACGTTTTTGAGTGTGGAGTTTGCAGTAGATAAGTTTTGAATGAGTGGAGAGTGTTTTTTGCGACCTCAACATTCAACATGTCATATAATTCATGATTTTATGTAGTGAAAAAGTTTACCGATGATATTCCAGTTGAGATCAATTTTTTTTCTTTGCGTCGGTTCTTAATTCGGTTCTTCTATTTATCTATTGGTTGAACACTTATAATACCAGCAGCCAAATTCTGTAATTGTGAAGCGGTGAAGTGATAAGTTTTTTAATGAAAAGAAACGAAGAAATTTTTATCACTTCACCGCTTCACAATTACAGAATTTGGCTACAGTTGATGTCAGAGTGATATCGTCAGCAAAGGAGATTATTTTTATTTCAGTCAATCGGTAAAGTAGATTTGTCAGACAAAAATTAAACATTTTAACAGAACTCGTCCTTGTTACCTTACTGCTCGTTCCAGAGCTGGGAGTATGGCATATTCTGTCAGATTTGCGATTGGTGGTTTATATAATTTGGATTGACCAACACTTTGCCTGATCTCAGTGGAGGCATAAATCAGCTGATTTGCCATAGGCTCGAGGTTTTTCTTTTCTGAGCGATTAACTGGGATTCGATGGAATTGTTAATCGAATCGTAGACACACTTATTGTTGTTTCCATCCATTCGATGGCATTTCAACGTTCTCTGTATTGGGCGGCATTTATTCGTTTGACATAAGTTTAGTGTTGCTGCATCGAAATGAGACTGACTATGTTTTCCCTATTCGTTGCGTATAGAATTGAGATTATTATCAGGATAAACATAGATAAACGATATACAGTGAGTAATAAATGTATTCAACTTTTGTGTATTTCACATGCTGGGTAACATTTTAATTCTAGCTATTGTAAGAGGAAAGCAGAGTCCGTTGTTCGTTTATCGAAAAAGCTGAAATTAGAAGATATAGTGAAATTTGACAAGTTTTGGTCTTATACTTCCGGATAGTTTCGGTGCTGAAACCCAATCCTTTAAAAACTTCTAGAAGAAAACCAACTATAAAAAGAAGCAACAGAACTTCTGAAGAACTTTTCTTGACACCAGAAAATTACTTCGTTTAATTTTTTAAGAGCAAATTTTTGCAGATCTCATCTTTCACATGGGATTATTTGGAATAAATTGAAATGAAATGTTTACAAAAACAACAATTCATTCATATGAGAAAGCATAAACAACAATCGATTTTCCGCCGCCATTAATCAGCTGATGTTAGGGAAATTTTTAAGTCTAAAAAAAATTCACAAAATTTTACTTTACTGTTGAAATAATGCATTTTGTATGTATTTCCCATAAACCGGAAAAACATAAACATTTGATCCAAATAATCCCCATTTTTATTTCCACTCACACAACAACAAGCATGTAAAATTGCATGTACATATTTCTTACTTGTTTCCTTCGATTCCTTTCTCCGACAAAACAAAAAACTTTCTGGTTAGTAAATTCTAATTGTTGCATAAAAAGGAAAATATTGATTTTTTGTGAAAAAAAAAATTATTTTCAGTTTAATATCCTATATGTTTTTAATGATTATACTAATTATTCTTTTATAATGTATGGATATTTTAAAATATCATAAATTAATTAACTACACAATTATTACACATAAATTAAATTAATTACACGCATTTGAGTTATTGTTAAACAAAAATTTTGGGGCGTACAATGAACACATTAATTTGTAACAAAAATTTTCTAAACTTTAATAAACGTAACAAAAGCTTTAGTTAATTTTAAGAGCGATGCCGCTTTTAAATCTTAGTTTTCCTTTAAAAACTTTAAACTTTTTTTAAAATATTTTAAAAGTATATAAAATCTAAAACTTTGTTACAACTCACGACATTAACGAATTCTGTTTTAAAACTGATTTGATTTTGTTTTGTTTCTATTTATATTTACGAGGGTTATTTGAAAATAAACTACCATTACGGTTTCCGTTAACTAAATTACTTACAAGAATTTCGATTTTAAGTTATCTTTCAAGAATTTTATTTAAATAAATAAATATTTAAAACATATTTGATAATGTATTGTTTTTTTGTAACATAGTCGGTCGATATACTGGAAACGCTTAATGTAACTTTATTTAGGTAAAAGTTTTGCATAAATAAGCTTGTTACATTTCAACTCTCTCTAGTATATGGCATTCATGGCGAATTTTTCTACCAGTTATTTTAATAAAATAAAGCTTAGTCCTTAGATATGTTTTCCTTTAATTTAAGGAACTAAATATCTGTTGTAATATCTGCTGTATATAACAGATGTAATACTCGTTTACATAAAAATAGGGATACATACTCTATTTGCGCAAAATCTTAAGATATATTTATTCCTTGTCTGCTGTGTATTTCTCCTACAAATAGAACAAACAAAAAACAGTGAAACATTCATGATTAAACCCTCTTTAAAATAAACTGACCATACGTACAGCATTGTGCTGTATTATACAGCATTTTTACTGCTTGTACAGCATTAGCATCCGTCCAGCAAAATGCACAGCATTTATAAAATTTGTCCAGCCAATAGGGTTACCAACTCTTGAAAGCGCGCGACCCGGAGATTTTATAATATACAAACATATAATTCAACTAAGGGACCCCTGTGCATTTGCACAAATTTTAAAACAAATATTTTTTTAAGCCTGAAATAAAATCACAATCCAAAATAATACGTCTATCCGCAAGTAAAGCATAAATTGAAATTGAAATGAGAATAAAATTTGGAAGAAATCAAAACCTCCTAAATCATAGCCCTACTGATTCAAGCCATTTGCAATAAACAATGAACATTGCCATATGCAAAAAATGGTGTTTTTGAATAAATCCTTTTAAATTTTTTTTATATGTAGTTTTATTTTTCCAGTTGGCGTTATGGCGATTTTTTCAATTTTTTTTATATTGAGTCACGATTTTGTTTGTGCAAAAAATGAGTTATGGTCCAAATACATGTGCAGAAAGTCTGCACGCAGTGCTGCATGCATATCTGCATCTAAAATAGATGTGCAGAATTTTTATATATTTGACGTGCAGAATTTTCGTAACAACGACAGTTCGTGTTCTTACGTATTATGAAATAGTTATAAGTGAAAGACAACTGTCTTTTTAATTAAAAAATAGAAGAAAATAATTATAATATATTAAAGTAATTGTATTATTATTAATAGAAAATAATTATAATAATAATAATAATCGTTCCTGTAAAAACGTTTAAGTCTAAATTAAAATTTAAGTTCGAATAACATATACCACTGTTTCCGATAATCCTTCCCCAAAAATTTATTTATTAACAATATTAGTTTTAATTATTTTATAATTTGGATTATTTAGAATATTTAAATATCTTTATAAACAAATAATCATTACAAGAATAATTTCATTTTCAAAAAAATATTCATTTTTATTTGAGTTATAAAAAATTATTCATTTTCAAACAAAATGTCAAAATCATCCATTTTTATCTGAGATTACAAGTAGTTTTTGTTTTTTTGATTGTGGTAGCACTGCCTCTATGCAGCGAAATTAGAATTAGAGATATCTTGCAGAATTTTTCTGCATGCAGAATTTACATGTAATTGCTCTCATATAACAACACATGTTCTAATTTCGCTGCATGCAGAATTCTGCACATGTATTTGGACCAATATTAGGCTTCTATATCGGGGGTTTAAAGAAATTCAAAATATTTCGTTTTTTTTCGTTTATTTTAGTCTTTTTTGATTTTTGATACCTTTTTGTATTCTCTTCTTTCTCTTTTGTATTCTCTTCTGTATTCTCGTCTTTACTATGGCTACGCTTTTTCGTGGCTTGTGTATTATATATATGATAAAAATTTAATTTAGTTTAATCTCCATGAAATTAATACAGCATAATCTGCATTTTCCTGTAAACTCGTTAACTTTTTCGAGCCCCTCATAGTTTTGATTTTTCAACCATTCGTTATTGAACGAGATGTAATAACATTTTCTTTTATTGTCATTGTTTTGTTTGGGATTATTTTCATTTGACTGATATTTATTATTTAATAGTAAAATTAACATACGCACAGTTTTATATGGGCAACTAATTAAATTCAAATGTCAAAACCATTCAAAACTAACAACAAAAAACTATTAACATTAACCCAATATAGATATAAAACATCAATTAGCTTATACGTAATATGGAAAAACAAAATATCCAATGAACCAACATAAATAACCAAAAAAACTCATTGCAAACTAAACTCTGCCGTTTTCTAATACACAGATTTTCGTGTTTTTTGTTTTCAAACGAATTCTGTTTATGTGAATTGAAAAAAATTTGACATTTTTTATTTTTTATGTAATTATAATTTCGCCCGGAGATTTGCCTTCCAAACCCTGAGCCCGGAGATTTGCCAGCGAACCCTGAGTCTCCGGGTGAAAACTACTCAGTTGGTAACCCTACCAGCCAACCTAATTTGTCGTTTTGTTTGTTGTGCATTTTTTTCTGAGATAATTAGATGCGTTCAGAAAATAGATCATAATGTTTAGTAGGTACAGCAAGTAATAAGTCGTCAGTGTCAGTTAGAAGTATAAATATGAAATCTCATTTTTACAAAGTAATGCGGTTTGTTTTGTTGTGGATTTGTATAATTAATATAATTAATAATAAAGTAAGATTTCGATGAGCGTTTTGTAAGTAATTATTAAAATATATGAGGCATTCCACGTGAACGGGAACAACTAAAAATTTGTTTTTGCCCAAATTTTGGGTATTGATTTGGGTATTCCATTAGAATACGATTTCGTAATTTATTTAGATTTTTTGGCCAACCCCTTTGCCGTCGGTGACGGTCACAAATTTGAAATTTTTTCGTGAACGACAAACGTCTCCATTTTGTAGGCAGTTTAATGCGTATAAACCTTTTTTTTTAAACTATTAGTTCGTTAGCATTTTTCCGTAGCATACGATAAAAATATTTACAAAATTTTTGAGGGTAGTTTTCCTTATTTATTTTGAGGTTTTAAAGTTTAAAATCAATTTTTCGGAATGTATGACACATATTTTTTTGATTTTTGTTTTTTAAATTTAGTTTAAAATATGCACTTTCAAAAAATTTTTACCGCGTGATGGAAGTTGTATCGATGTGAGCGCTAGAGGGCGCCGAATGTAAAAAAACAAGGTTTTCACGTAGTTCTAAAACTTTATGATTTTTTTTCTCGGAAATAGCTCCATGTAGGAAAACTTTGGACATAACAATTTTGACTTAAAACTGTACGTAGATTACGAATACATATTTTGATTTAAAAAAAATCTTCAATTTAAAAAACATATGCCGCCCTATTGGTGCCGCTATTTTGAATTTTAATAGTTTGACATTGAATTTGAATTTAGTGACCATGACTTTCTTATAATACATTCTTTGAATTTTAATTTTCATTTAACAGCACAAGATATATCGTGAAAACTGGTTTTGAGGGTGTTTTTAACTTTCAGCGCTCTCTAGCGCTCACATCGATACAACTTCCATCACGCGATAAAAATTATTTGAAAGTGCATATTTTAAACTAGATTAAAAAAAATTTAAAAAAATATGCCATACATTCCGAAAAAATGATGGGGTAAAGGGGTTGGCCAAAAAATCTAAATAAATTACGAAATCGTTTTCTAATGGAGTACTATGAATCCCCAAAATTTGGGCAATTTTTGGTTGTTCCCGTTCACGTGGAATGCCCCATCATATATACATAATTAATTTTAAATTTTAAAGTACTTATTTATGCCTCCAGAAGAAAATAACTTACAATGACGACAATACCACCCAATGACGACAATACCACCAAAAAGAAAACGACGTGATTGTAAATTTACTGAAGAACTGGAAAAAGGACTTTTCCTTTTATAAAAAATGTATTTCTAATTCTACAGATGAAGGAAATGTCCATTGCACAATTTGTAACGGAATATTCACCATAACTTCTGGTGGAAGGCGTGATATATCACGACACATAATTTCAGACAAACATAAAAGACCGGTGCAGGAATCTGCTTCATCCTGTAAACTGGGCACAATTTTTCGACAACAGGATTTTGGTATGAAAGAAAAAGAATTGGCCATGGCGGAAGAAATTTTTGCATATCATGCAGTTCTCCATAATCACTGTAAAATATATTTTGAGTTTTATTCCTAAATATATAATAAATTAGCGGCTATTTCAGTAATCAGTATCAGTATTCAGTATTTCAGCAATAATCTTTTGCAAAATCAATACAAGGTAGCCTAAACTGACCATACGTACAGCATTGTGCTGTATTATACAGCATTTTTACTGCTTGTACAGCATCAGTATCCGTCCAGCAAAATGCACAGCATTTATAAAATTTGTCCAGCCAACCTAAATTTGTCGTTTTGTTTGTTGTGCATTTTTTTCTGAGATAATTAGTTGCGTTCAGAAAATAGATCATAATGTTTAGTGGGTACAGCAAGTAATAAGTCATCAGTGTCAGTTAGAAGTATAAATATCAAATCTCATTTTTACAAAGTAATGCGGTTTGTTTTGTTGTGGATTTATATAATTAATATAATTAATAATAAAATAAGATTTCGATGAGCGTTTTGTAAGTAATAATATATATGAGGCATTTCACGTGAACGGGAACAACTAAAAATTTGTTTTTGCCCAAATTTTGGGTATTGCTAGTACTCCATTAGAATACGATTTCGTAATTTTTTTAGATTTTTTGGCCAACCCCTTTGCCGTCGGTGATGGTCACAAATTTGAAATTTTTTCTTGAACGACAAACGTCTCCATTTTTTAGACAGTTTAATGCGTATAAACCTTTTTTTAAAAACTATTAGTTCGTTAGCATTTTCCCGTAGAATACGATAAAAATATTTAAAAAATTTTTGAGGGTAGTTTTCTCCCTTATTTTGAGGTTTTAAAGTTTAGAATCATTTTTTCGAAATGTGTGACACGTTTTTTTTTTAATTTTTGTTTTTTAAATTTATTTTAAAATATGCACTTTCAACTAATTTTTATCGCGTGATGGAAGTTGTATCGATGTGAGCGCCGAATGTAAAAGTCTGGGAAAAAAACAATAAAGTAAAAAACAAGGTTTTCACGTAGTTCTAAAACTTTATGATTTTTTTCTCGGAAATAGCTCTATGTAGGAAAACTTTGGACATAACAATTTTGTCTTAAAACTGTACGTAAATTACGAATACATATTTTGATTTTAAAAAATCTTCAATTTAAAAAACATTTGCCGCCATATTGGTGCCGCTATTTTGAATTTTAATAATTTGACACTGAATTTGAATTTAGTGACCATGACTTTCTTATAATACATTCTTTGAATTTTAATTTTCATTTAACAGCACAAGATATATCGTGAAAACTGGTTTTGAGGGTGGTTTTTAACGTTCAGCGCTCTCTAGCGCTCACATCGATACAACTTTCATCACGCGATAAAAATTATTTGAAAGTGCAAATTTTGAACTAGATTAAAAAAAATTAAAAAAACTTGTCATACATTCCGAAAAAATGATGGGGTAAAGGGGTTGGCCAAAAAATCTAAATAAATTACGAAATCGTTTTCTAATGGAGTACTATGAATCCCCAAAATTTGGGCAAAAACAAATTTTTGCCTGTTCCCTTTCACGTGGAATGCCCCATAGGCCATATACATAATTAATTTTAAATTTTAAAGTACTTATTTATGCCTTCAGAAGAAAATAACTTACAATGACGACAATACCACCCAATGACGACATACCACAAAAAGAAAACGAGGTGATTGTAAATTTACTGAAGAACTGGAAAAAGGACTTTTCCTTTTATAAATAATGTATTTCTAATTCTACAGATGAAGGAAATGTCCATTGCACAATTTGTAACGGAATATTCTCCATAACTTCTGGTGGAAGGCGTGATATACCACGACACATAATTTCAGACAAACATAAAAGACCGGTGCAAGCATCTGCTTCATCCTGTAAACTGGGCACATTTTTTCGACAATAAGATTTTGGAATGAAAGAAAAAGAATTGGCCATGGCGGAAGGAATTTTTGCATTTCATGCAGTTTTCCATAATCACAGTAAAATATATTTTGAGTTTTATTCCTAAATATATAATAAATTAGCGGCTATTTCAGTTACTTGCAATTATCTTTTGCAAAATTAATACAAGGTAGTCTAGTATATTTTTATCTTTAAATAAACATGTTTTTTAATTTGTCCAGCATTGCAGCTTCTGGCATCTGGTCAGTTTAAGGTAGCCTAGTATATTTTTATCTTTAAATAAATATGTTTTTTAATTTGTCCAGCATTGCAGCTTCTGGCATCTGGTCAGTTTACTTTAAAACCAATAATAATTCGTTCCTTTGGAACAAAATATCTGTTCAAATCAGCTTGTGAGTAGATCACCAATAGAACGCCAAAAACTTGAAAATATGTAGAATATAACCACATAAATTTTTCGATATATATATGTATAATGTATATATATGTATAATGTATATATATATATATATATATATATATATATATATATATATATATATATATATATATATATATATATACATATATTTAACCCATTTAAAAGTATTTTGGGTTTGAAGTGAAGTTCATTCATATTAACTCCTGAAGACTGGATTTGGGGTATTTCTTTAGGAGTTTCCAAAACAGTGGAGTTCAGAGCAAAAATTCAGCTAATAAGTTCGCTTTTCTTGCGGGATCATTGACATTGACATTGAATAGAAAATTTTGCACCAGAATTTAAAGAATTAATGGCACTGTAGAAAGAGGTCAGAAATAGACATAGACGTAAGTTTTGAGGCTTTCGCTCTGTCAATTTTTTCGTTTGAGATAATCTGGTTAGATATTTTGTTGGCCTTTAGATATTGGGATCGATTAGGGGGAGTTTTGTTATGAATCCAAATATTAAATGATCTACGTTTGTTTCTAAGTACCGTTTTGGCAGCTTTCGAATACAAATATTTTTGTTTGGGTTTATTATGGAGAAAGGGACAAATTTATTGATAGCAAATTGAAAGGTTTCTGGTTTCTGTAAAGTAAAAATTGCAAAAATTATAACAAAATCAAAAATTGAAACTTTTTTCAAGATTCCAAAAAAACTACAAAAATTGGAATAAAATCAAATATTTAATATTTTTCTAAATTCCAATAATATTACAAAAATTCTCAAAAATTCAAACTTTTCCCGAAATTCTAAAAATATTGCAAAAATTATTACAAAATCAAAAATTGAAATTTTTTTCAAAATTCCAAAAATTATAATAAAATCAAAAATTTAAAATTTTTCCAAATTTGAAAAATATTCCAAAAATTCTCACAAAATCAAATATTAAAACTTTTTCCAAAATTCTAAAAATATTGCAAAAATTATTACAAAATCAAAAATACAAACTTTTTTCCAAATTCCAAAAATATTTCAAAAACTATAACAAATTCAAAAATTTCCATGTCCAATTTCATTTTAAATTACATTTACGTCATAAAAACAGCTACATTTTTTTTCCAAAAAATTGGCTAAAAAATAAATGAAATCATTTTTTGACACACTTGACATTATTTTTTTGACAAACTTATAACGTCATAATTCTCTATAATAATAATAAAATTTCATGTCATACAAATTATTAATTTTATTTTTTTCCAAAAAATTGGGTAAAAAAATAAATAAAAATTTTTCTTTTGACACACTTGACAACATTTTTTTGACAAACTTATAATGCAATGATCTAGGTTTTGGTCTCACATACCAATCCCGACCATCAAGATTTCTCCAACGTCAATGTTCCTACTCGTAATCACTTAAAATGAACGTTTTTAAAGCCAAAAATATGACAATTTGCTGTTTTTGACACACTTAATGATTTTTTTGACACACTTCCGGTACAGTTATCGAACACAGCGTCCTTTCGGACCTGTCTCTTGATTAAATGGATTAAAAAATTGGAATCATTCATCACAAGGTAATTCACTGCATGTAGCGTCTAAGTATTACATGAGGAACGATTTTACATATAAAATTGCTTATAAAAAATTAATTGACTTTCCAAAAATCGTTCAATAATTTAACTGAAATTGAAATGAGCTATTAGAAAAAAAATGTTATTGCGTGATGAAACTGCAATAACTAATGTTATTGATTGTGAAACTGCTTGCATCACAAGGACTTGATTAACGTGGTCACGAAGAAATTTTGGCATCAAATCACAATATTGGCTAAATTTGACGCTTTTTTGGAAGAACATATTTCACGTTTCGGTAATAAAGGAAAACGTATACTCTTTTCATGTAACATTGCCAAATGAAATTTTTTAGAACCTTTTTAGGAAAAACTATCTTTCAAGCACAGTTTGTGTAGAATTCATCTTTATAATTGCAAAACATTTTAAAGATCGCATTGTTTCAGAAATCATCGAATCTTGATATTATGCGTTTGGTGTCGATCCCACTCAGGATGTGAGTCACACAGACCAGTTGTGTTTTTGTGTTCGATATGTAAAAAGTAATATCATTTCTGAACGATTTATTTCATTCAATTTAATCGAAGGTCATACATCGAAGTATCTCTTTATCGTTATAGACTAAGAGCCCGCGACGGCCAGACCTTCGTTATTTTAGAAAAGCTGAAAGTTTCTCTGTGCATACCCCCTACTCAGGTAGAAACGATTAGCGACATATGAAGTTTAGATCATAGTGGCTTTGGCAGGGAGCAGGTTCCAAAGGGGCCTCTAAAGTTTCGTGAAAGTATAAAAGCTAATTTTTTTTTATATTCTTCGGGATAGTATTAGAAGTCACGTCACCCATTGCCAGACACTTACTATCGTGGAAACTCCCTGCCAGACACCCTTAAAGTTTAAACTTTAAGGGTGTCTGGCAGGGGGTTTCCACGATAGTAAGTGTCTGGCAACGGGTAACGTGACTTCTAATACTATCCCGAAGAATATATAAAAAAATTAGCCTTTATACTTTCACGAAACTTTGGAGGCCCCTTTGGAACCTGCTTCCTGCCATAGCCACTATGATCCAAACTTCATATGTCACTAATCGTTCCTACCTGAGTAGGAAGTATGCGCAGAGAAACTTTCAGCTTTTATAAAATAACGAAGGTCTGGCCGTCGCGGGCTCTTTGTCTATTATGAATCGTTGATATGGTTATTAAATTCCACGTAAAAAATCAAATAAATATTCATAATTGTAAAGGCCGATATATGGCAGGAATTTATGGTGGCCTACAGAGTTAAATTCGTCAAATAAATGCAACAGCAATTTTTGTACCTTGCTTTGCGCTATCGTTGAATATATAGGCAAAAATTGTGTTTCTGGAAATACTGCTACTACTTTCACTCCCCCTATCTTACCACAATGCCAGATATTACGAGTGTCGATGTCGCGAAAGGTAGTATTGGAAATTCTGATCATTATTTAATTTCATCAGTTATAAAAACTAATTTACTTAAAACTACAGCTCCCAAACCCCGTAAAGTATTTCACTACTCCAAAATGGATAAGAGTGGTCTTCAAAATTTTTTCCATGGTTTCAATTTCGACCATCATTGTTTTTACACTGACAATGTAAATGTTTCTACTCAAAACTTTACAGAAACCATTCAATTTGCTATCCATAAATATGGAGAAAGGGCCATAATAAACCCAAACAAAAATATTTGTATTCGAAAGCTGCCAAAACGGTACTTAGAAACAAACGTAGATCATTTAATATTTGGATTCATAACAAAACTCCCTCCAATCGATCCCAATATCTAAAGGTCAACAAAATATCTAGCCAGATTATCTCAAACGAAAAGTCTGAAATTGACAGAGCCAAAGCCTCAAAACTTACGTCTATGTCTATTTCTGACAAGAGTTTCTACAGTGCCATTAATTCTTTAAATTCTGGTACAAAACTTTCTATTCAATGTCAATGTCAATGATCCCGCAAGAAAAGCTAACTTATTCGCTGAACTTTTGCTCTGAACTCCACTGTTTTGGAAACTCCTAAAGAAATACCCCAAATCCAGTCTTCAGGAGTTAATATGAATGAACTTCACTTCAAATCCAAAATACTTTTAAAGGGGTTAAACATCAACAAAGCCTCAGGAATGGACAATATTCCACCCATTATTTTAAAAAACTTTTCTAAAGAGCTTGCACCAACTTTGACTAAAATATTCTACCAATCCTACATATCTGGTACATTTCTCTCGTGCTGGAAGTGGGCCAATGTCCAGCCCGTCCTCAAAAAGGGACCAAAATCCAATATCTCAAATTATAGCCCAATAGCTTTACTATCAGTGCTATCCAAAGTCTACGAGCATTGTATTAATACACACATTTCCAAATTTCTGGAAGTAAATCATATAATAGCCGACAGCCAATACGGTTTTCGAAACAAAAGTTCAACTATACCGATCTCTTAAACTATGTAGCGCATTGTTGGAGCAGCATACTTGATAAAGGTGGTGAAACATATGTTATCGCTTTAGACATCTCCAAGGGATTCGATCGAATGTGGCATGCCAACTTAATCAACAAGCTCGTTGCGTATGGTTTTCATCCCAATGTTGTGAAGCTGATTCAAAATTTTCTATCCAACCGATACATTTCGGTCTCCTTACTCCTTAGACGGATTTTCTTCTAAGTCTAAACTAATTAACGCTGGGTGTACCTCAAGGCCCATCAGTCCCCAACCCTATTTTTGATTTATATCAACGATTTGTTGAAAATCACCAGCAACCCAAAAACTAGTTTTGCAGATGATAGTACTCTGCACAAGTCGTTCGAACCCCTTCCTTCAAAAGGTGAAATGCACGAACGAATTAATCCCGCCCGGAGAGACGCTGCCATAAACGTAAATAAAGACCTATAAAAAGTCGCCGATTGGGGTGACCAAAACCTGGTCAATTTCAACTTTACCGAAACACAGCTGTTGATTGTTTCCAGATCAAAGACCGAGTTCCCCAAAGATATTTTATCCAGTATGTGAGATGCACCAATAAGTGAATGTAAAAACATTCGTTTATTGGGTGTCACAGTTTTAAATGACCTACTCTGGAACGATCATGCAATGGCGATGGCAAAAAGCGCGTCTAGAAAACCTCGGCCTCCTAAATAGATGCATGTTTATAATTGTCCTATATTCATCCCTATATGAAGTACTTTTATCAATTTTGGGGTGCTGCTTCTATTTCCATCTTGGCCCTCTTGGACTCTGTTCAAAAGCAGGCTATACGAATTGTAGGTGATCGAGATTTGACATCAAAACTTGATTTCTTACAACATCGTCGCACTGTTGCTGACCTCGTTGTTTTTTACAAATATCGTCATCAACACTGCTCAGATGAAATCAGCAGCATCATGCCTCAAACTTATTCTTACCCTCATTTCACTCGGCAATCGACTAGCGCAACCAGTCAAACGGTCGAGATCCCGCGCTGTCATACTGACAGATCGCAGAAATACTTCTTTGTCCGAACTGCATACAAATGGAACAGTTTGCCGAAATCCATAGTCCCAGGTGGTTTCAATCCACAGAGGTTAAAAAAAAGCGTTTATCAACACCTTAGAGCGCAAGTTGTTGTGGGACCTACGTGTTAAAGGGTATTTATGTGTTATTGTGACACATATTGTAAACCCTATAACATTTTAAAAAAAAATTGTGTGCAAACATTCAGGTACAAAAACAACAAAAAACATATTTCCGGCAATTAATTTAATATAATTAAGAGTTTTTCTTTGTAGATTAAACTGAATCAATTTTGTTCCAAAATAAAATAACCAAAAAATGTATACGTCACTTACACCTAAAAATATTTTTTATTCTTCGAAATAGTAGATTTCTCCTGCGAAAATATATATTGCATGCGAAAAACTAAATGTTACACACCAAATTATTTATAAAAAAATGTTTTATCTAAACTAAAGCACGCCATCTTCATCGTAATATTTGTACTAAAATATATTACTAAGACTGTGCTCCAAATTCAGGGTTGCTTAATAATATTAGTCAATTTTTATTTAACAGCAAATTGGAACCTAGAGTTAGTAATAGTTTTGAGTACAAAGATTACAATGAAGATGGCGTGCTCTAGTTTAGATTTAAATTTCTTAAATTTGTTTATAAATTTGTAAAATAAATTTTATATCAAATAATTACCCTAATTAGCGAGGCATCACTTGTCATATTGTTGAAGTTCTTGTTGTAGCGACTGGGTGGTGCTAATCCTCCGGCTCCATGTCCGGGCTCAGGAATCCTGACTACTGCTATTGGAGACGTAAAATGTAAGTTGTTTTTGATTTTTTTCGGTTTAGAATTTTTAGCTTCAGTCGTGACCTTTTTTTATCGACTTCAATAATACCAATTTTTTTGCGACGTGACATGATTATAGTCATGCCACCTGCCTGATGTGACACGACTTCAGTAATTGTGTTAAATATATTCATTAATTTTTTTAGATTTGTTTACCATTATTGTGTATAACTAGCGTGAACTGCGTTTCTAAACGCGAGTGACTATAGTCACACTTTTGTTTGGAAAAAACGTTAGCATTAGTTATACAATACACTATACTTGTTTCTTTATCGCATTAATATAAGTTTCTGATTCTTGGTATGATTTAGTTAAGAGGCAAAGTGCAAGTTGCAGTATGTTTATGCCTTCAATGGAGATCACAAGGAATCGGGCCATGATTGATTTTCTGCCAGAACATAACATTCTTTACAAGTTTTTTAGTATTTTTTAATTTCCTTTTTGTGTTTATTTATCTTTTCTCCCTATCATTTTGATATTTTTATGTGCATATACCACTCTCAAGTTATATTCTCTTTCAACTTCTTTTCGTTTTGATTATACTTGAAGAAACCTTTTCTTCTCGCCTTTTTGTACTATACTATTAGATGTCAGATAAATATTGCTATTTACATATAATGAAATAAAACGATATGTTAATCATAGAAATGAGCCTCCACATAAATCTGTATGTGGGCGCTAATCATTAGTGAATTCACGATGGATAAATGGATTATTGGTTAAAATTAATCGTGTCATTCTTAAAAAAAATAACATAAAAATATGTTTGATCAAAATAACAAAAAGCGTTCATATTGTGACGATTATGGAAGATGATAGAACACAAAAACAGTAGAACTTTCAAGAAAATTCTCGTTAGTTCTACAAATATAAAAATCAAAAGATACAAAAGGTAACAATGCAACCAAAGTAAACATTTAATAGGAAGTATTTGTTTTATCGAATAAGGATTGGTTAACGAAATAAAAATTGGTAAATAAAACAATTGAAAAGAATAGATTTCACACCTAGGTGTTAATATTTGAAGATCGTCTTATTGTTGATAAAGGAAAAAAAAGGGTGTGTTCTATCTAGAACATTACAGCAGTTTCGAGGCTATTTCATGTAGTATATATAAAAGGTGTTGTTCGAGGATACAACCAGTATAAAATTGTTAGTGATACAAAAAGTATAAAAATTTAGCAGTGATAAAGGCGAAGTAAAATTAAAAGTGTTATAAGTAGAAAGTTAAAAGTGATATTGTGAACAAGTATAAAAGAATTATAAGTGGTGAAACATTGTTAGTACAAGAAGAACTAAAAGGGGAATAGTAATAGGAGAAATATTTTTACTGTAAAATCTTGAACGAATAAAATTATAACGTTTAGAAAATCCATTGTGTTTTAAATTTCCTGATTTAGTGATCGAATTAAATAATTGTAACTCGGCTAAGAAACGTTACAACTGGTGTCAGAAGTGAGATTGGGAAATAAGATGGATTTGAATGGATTAAAAGTTCAAGATCTGAAGAGCGAATTGGAGAAAAGGAATCTTTCAACAACGGGAACTAAGAATGAGTTGAAAGAGCGATTAATAAAAGCTATGGAAGCAGCTGGATTGGATCCAGAAAAATATCGTTTTGGGCAAGAAGAAGCAGATGAAAATCCAGATGCAGGAAATAGTGAAGCTAAAGATGGTGCTGTTGAAGCAACGAGGCAAGTCGTACCAGCAAATAACGACTTTGCACAGTTAATGGCTATGATGGAGCAAATGAGTTTCAACATGAGAGCGGATGTAAAGGCAAACATGGAGGTTATGAACAAAAAGTTAGATTTGCAAAGTAACAGCATGAGTAATGAAATGAAAAAGTTAGATGTCAACATCAATCAACAGTCTGCAAACATCGCTTCAAGTCGAGAAGAAATTAGCTTGGTTAAAACACACATCGACGAGAAACTTCTACAGATGGCAGCGAATCTACGCATCGAAGTAGAGAAAATTGTGGATGAGAAAGTCGAGAAAGTGCAAAAAGAAGTTGAAGTTCTGGAACAGAAAGTGCAATCGAAAGTAGATGACTTTAAAGTAGAAGTAGAAAAAAGGCTTCTAGATGTTGAAATAATAGCTAAAACATCACATCCGGTTCAACAAATACAGGGCATGAAGTTAAAACCGCCCACATACGATGGTACATCATCGTTTGGAATTTTCAAATTCCAATTTGAAACAGCAGCTGATCAGAACAGTTGGAACGAAACACATCGTGTGGCAGCTTTAATAGTGGCACTGAAGGGTGAAGCAGCAGAAACAATACAATCAGTTCCAGAACAAGATCGAAGGAGCTACAATGAGATCATGAAGGCTTTAGATCGCAAATATGGTAGTGACCACAAACGGGAGATATACAGACTTGAGTTGAAGGGTCGCTACCAGCGAATAGGAGAAAGTCTGCAAGAGTTTTCGTCTGCGATCGAACGTCTGGTACATATGGCACATGGAAATACATCACCAGACTATATGGAAAGAATGAAGATAGATGCGTTCATCGACGGCATAAGAGATCCAGAGACGCGAAAGTCGGCTGTGATGACACCTAAAGCTACATTTGCTGAAACAATAGCTTGTGCATTGACTAGTGAGACGGCACAAGCAATTGTCAAACCAACAATCAAAGTACGCCGTGTAGAAATGGAAGAAGAGGATAGTTTTAGGCCCCAAAGAAGATCTGGAGAATTTAACAGTAGAATAAGATGTTGGGTATGTGACAAACTTGGTCACATATCTCGAGAATGCAGAGAGGCTAGACGAAAACGGGGCAGATCAACATCACCAATCAGACGGAGATCATCTGAAGAAAAGGCTCAAGCGGGAGAGGATGGTCAAATAGCAGCGGAAGGGTTAAACTAAAACGAGTCAGCTTTAAGGGGCGTAAGCTGTCTCCCACAACCGAATGCCCCATAATCTCCATCCCTATTTCAAGAATCGCAAGGAATGGTGACAGTTTAACGATTGGAGCTAAAATTGATGACAACAACTGTATCATTACGCTAGATACTGGAGCAACTCGCACAATAGTCCGTACAGATTTACTAAAAGGGGAATTACAACCAGCAGAAAAATATCGAATACAAACAGCAACAGGGGAAAGTGCAACTATCAGGGGAAGCAAAATTGCCGATATAAAAATTGGAAATACGCCCTTTCAGCATGAAGTTCTAGTGGCAGACATCGTTGATGAAGTAATTTTGGGAATGGACTTCATGAGGCCGAATGGATTTGTAATAGACGCTGGAAATGGAGTACTCAAGTATGGTAACGTAGAGTTGGTTCTTCAGATGAATGGTGCAGAATCAAGTATGAGGCGAATAATATTGGAACATCGCGAAAAGCTGCCACCTAATACCGAAACAATCGTCTGGGGAAGATTGGAGGGAGATTCTGGGTCACCAAGGTTGTGGGTTGTGGAAGCCAATGAAAATGGTCTTCAACATCAAGAGATCATTATAGGGAAAACATTAGTTGTACCAGATGAAAACTTAAGAATACCGATAAGAACACTAAATCTGTCCGACAAAATAAAAACCCTCAAGAAAGGAACAATCGTCGGTAAATGTGAAGAAGTAACTACCATTGTGAAATGTGAACAACAGCACACAGAAAGGAAAGTCGAAAATCAAACGCAGAAGAAAGAAATACAAAATCTACTACAGAAGTGGACAACAGAGCTTACAAAAGAACAAAAGAAAGAAGCAGAGCAGTTGCTCAAACGTTATTCGTCCATTTTCTGCAGCACATCAGCAGACAACGGAAGAACTAATCTGGTTAAACATAAAATTGACACGGGAGCAGAGATGCCGATTCGCCAAGCACCAAGAAGATTACCATTAGCAAAACGGGAAGAAGCTGATAGAATGGTAAAGGATATGAAAATGGCTGGTGTTATCGGGCAATCAGATAGTCCATGGAGTTCACCTGTGGTTTTAGTTGGAAAGAAGGATGGAACTATGAGATTCTGCGTCGACTATAGAAAACTGAATGCAGTAACAAAGAAAGATAGCTACCCATTACCTCGAATTGATGATACCTTGGACACATTATCAGGTGCCAAATTATTCTCAACATTAGATCTGCAAAGTGGTTATTGGCAGGTAGAAGTCCAAGAAGAGGATCGAGAAAAGACAGCGTTTAGTGTGGGTAGTGGGCTATGGCAGTTTAACGTTATTCCATTCGGACTATGTAATGCTCCCGCAACATTTGAACGTTTAATGGAACGTGTGCTGAAAGGATTACATTGGAGAACGTGCCTTGTGTACTTGGACGACATCATTGTAATGGGCAAGGATTTTGACGATCATTTGAAGAATTTAGAAGAAGTCTTCGGGAGAATCCAAGCAGCAGGACTAAAATTGAGTCCAAAGAAATGTACACTATTCAGAGAAGAAGTAAAATACTTGGGGCACAAAGTAACAACGAATGGAATACAAACAGGTGCTGATAAGATCACAGCAGTAAAAGAATGGCCAAGACCTAAGAATTTACATGAACTTCGCAGTTTTCTGGGATTGTGCACTTACTACCGACGTTTTGTACCAGGATTTGCGAATGTTGCTAAGAGTCTACATGAGCTCACGAGGAAGGATAAAGCTTTTGAATGGACCGAAAAGCAAGAAGATGCTTTTGTGGAGCTTCGGAAAAGATTGTGCACAGCACAAGTTCTGGCTACCCTATACCAAATTTTAAATTCATATTAGACACTGATACCAGCAATGATGGTATAGGAGGAGTGTTATCTCAAGAAATTGATGGACAAGAAAAAGTAATAGCTTATTACTCAAAAGTACTGTCCAAGCCAGAAAGGAATTATTGTGTAACCCGTAAAGAATTGCTGGCTATAGTGGAATGTGTAAAACATTTTCACAAGTATTTGTACGGCCAAAAATTCCATTTGAGAACTGATCATGGAGCATTGAGGTGGCTACTGCAAAATAAGAAACCGGAAGGACAAGTAGCACGATGGATTGAACGCTTACAAGCTTATGATTTCGACATTGAACATCGAAGGGGAAGTGCACATGGAAATGCTGATGCATTATCAAGAAGGCCATGCCAGGTGGAATGCAAGCACTGTAATCGGGCGGAAAGTAAGGAAAACATTATTGATGTCAGGCTTCTGCAAGTGCTTCCTAGTGAAGACTGGACGCATGAAGTGGTAAGGAAGGAGCAACTGGAAGATCCGAGCTTGGCACCAATAATAAAGTGCAAGGAAAAGGGAGAAAAACCTACATGGAGTGAGATTGCCGATAAAAGTCAAACATTAAAGGCATATTGGGCACAATGGGACAGCCTCTGTATTGAAGATGGATGCTTGAAAAGAATTTGGGAAAGTCCTGACGGATCAGTTAAAGAATCAATGATAGTAGTTCCCAAAATAAGAATACCTCAAGTATTAAAGGAATATCATGAAGGAACCAGTGGCGGTCACCTGGGTCTTAACAAAACCCTTTCTAAAGTACGGCGTAGATTTTATTGGTCAGGAGCACGTCAATCGGTAGTAGAATGGTGTCAAGCATGCGATCAATGTGCGGCTGCAAAGGGACCTGCAAGAAGAAGCCGTGGTAACATGAGGCAGTATAATGTAGGAGCACCATTCGAGAGAATTGCGATGGATGTAGCTGGACCATTTCCGACTTCTGATAACAACAACAAATATGTGCTAGTCATAATGGATTATTTTAGCAAGTGGCCAGAAGTGTGTGCAATACCAAACCAAGAAGCAACAACGATCGCTGAAGCAGTAGTTAGCAATTGGATAAGTCGCTACGGAGTACCGATGGAAATTCACACAGATCAAGGAAGAAATTTTGAATCTACCATATTTCAAGAAATCTGTCAGATGCTTGGAATTAATAAAACTAGAACAACTGCTTCACATCCCCAATCAGATGGCATGGTTGAAAGATTTAATGCTACTCTTGAGAAATATCTAGCAAAAGTAGTGAACAAGAATCAACGTGATTGGGATCGTCATATTCCGTTATTCTTGATGGCTTATAGATCAGCAGTGCATGATACAACCAAAACGACGCCTGCTACAACCATTTTTGGAAATGATTTACGGCTACCTGGTGATCTGAAGTTTGGGATTATTCCATCGTCAACATTATGTGTACAAGATTATGTTAATAAACTTCAAAAAGAACTTGAGAAGGTACACACGTTTGTCAGACAGAAAGCACAGATATCCAGTGATCGAATGAAGGCTCGGTATGACATTCGCGCAAACAACAAAGGATTTGAGGAAGGACAACTAGTGTGGCTACACAATCCACAGCGGAGAAAAGGACTATCTCCAAAACTACAAACATCTTGGGAAGGACCTTATACCATCATAACAAAATTAAACGATGTCGTTTATCGAATAAAGAAAGGTCAACGAGCGAAACCAAAAGTCGTTCATCTAGAAAGATTAGCACCCTACAGAGGGGGAGATTTAGATTCTATTCGGGACGAACAGAAATAAGTGGGGGAGAATGTGACGATTATGGAAGATGATAGAACACAAAAACAGTAGAACTTTCAAGAAAATTCTCGTTAGTTCTACAAATATAAAAATCAAAAGATACAAAAGGTAACAATGCAACCAAAGTAAACATTTAATAGGAAGTATTTGTTTTATCGAATAAGGATTGGTTAACGAAATAAAAATTGGTAAATAAAACAATTGAAAAGAATAGATTTCACACCTAGGTGTTAATATTTGAAGATCGTCTTATTGTTGATAAAGGAAAAAAAAGGGTGTGTTCTATCTAGAACATTACAGCAGTTTCGAGGCTATTTCATGTAGTGTAATGATCCTCAATGCTATCCAGTCTTCTTAATAACAACAGAAGAGTGAATATCATTGAAGACATTATCAGAAATATTTATCCACAAACTCTATACCAGACCGCTATTGATCCCGGCTAAAGAATCAGGGTATAGGGAGGTGGGGATTACTGGAGAGTTTTGTGGACCTTGCTAAGCGGAAATAAAAATTATAGACAGCAGAGAAAGAAACAAAAAAAAAATTTGATGAAAAAAAATGTTGATGGGAAATGGTCATTGGTCCCAAGACGTTCATTGGATTGGTCACCGCACTTCAAGAATTCATACCATCATCTTCCTTCTTCCCTCCTCACCCCACAAGACAAATGAGAACTAGCCCATATTCAAGAAATATGAATTTAAAGGTCAAAAGGAATTTAAAAGAAAAACAAAAAATCGAACAAAATAAATAAGAGACCAATATACATATATATACTTCAATTTCAGTTATATTTCGATATAGTTATATATTTTTATTTGATTTAAATTTAGCATTGATACTTAAAACTACTTACCATCACCAAAGTATCTAAACATAGTAATCTTAATTAATTAGAATGTAATAGACAACACAAACACATAAATAATTTTTTCTTGTATATATTTCTATAGCGTTTAATTGTCACATTGATAGCAATTTCCACTAAAACTGTTTTGCTTTAGATTTAAAAATGTACAAAATATTCTAAAATTGAAAATCTTTTTTATATATGATTCAAGTACAAAAACTCTCTGTTAGCATCTTCCACTAATCAAACAAAAACGATCCAATATTCTCATTGGAATATCTACACCTGACGGTTTTCCTCCTATATTGACATCTTTTGCTTCGATAAAAATCAATATTTCAATATCCAATGTCCAATATCCAAAAAATTCAATATCCTATTATTTAGCTCTTTTCTACGTCACAAATGATTTAGTATGATTATTTCAATATGAGTATAATTATTTAACTGTTAACTGTTGTTAACGGTTGATGCTACCGTCATCATCCACGTGTCTATTATTTTCCCTTCCACTAATTAAACATTCTACCCGCCTTTTTATTCAATTAACCTAATCCCCAGATCGATTTAGATAAATTATTTTATTAAGAGATATTACTTTTAGACTGATTTGTTCTTCAATAAAGTTTTCTGATTAAACTGTTTCCTGTGTCCATTCAAACAAATCCAAACAAAATTCGACATAAAAAAAAATGATATAATAAAACAGTACCTTTTATGTAGTTGAAATCATATTTTCACTATAATGGTTATTGGTTAATCAACACTAACGGAATATCGATCTTAGGATTGATATTGTTCCGATATGAATACATATTGCAAATTTTATTTTATTTTAAACGAAAATCATATTTTCACATAAACACCAATGAATCTATCACTATCTTTTAAACAGTTAATAATATTTCCCGATATAAATATTTTCAGTTTTGTAGGATTTAATTAATAGGACATCACAAACATTAAAAATATTTTTTTTATGATTTTAAATTTATCACTATTCAAATAACATAATAATAATCTTATTCAACAAAAAGTAATTCATTAATCGCAACAAATCAAATCCAAAAATAATTTTTCCATTTTTAACTTGACCAAAGCACGGTCACTGAATAATTAATTCGACAACCAACATTTCTTTTCCTTCTTTTTTTCCCCAAAAAAATATTATTTTAAAATTTCGTTTTTTTTTAATTGATATTAAACAGGATAATCAGACAAAAAAAATTTATAAAAAAAAAGTTGCAATGAATCAGGGTTTTGCAACAGTCGTGGGGACGTACCTACCCCTGAGATATCTTATGCTTAACCGACTGAGCTAGCCGATCATGGAACCACTAACTCTATTAGCATTTTACGTCTTTGAAATGGTACCTCCCTAGACTTTTACCCTGACTGTCTTCCACGTCGCACATAACATGACCAACCAATTTAGTCACAACAGCTGGTATGTATTTTGGAGCTAGCTTTGATGCAAACCGCTCGCTTGCCTTACTTTGTGTAAAGTTCTTTACATATACGGTTTGACCTACTGTTATACGGGGAACTCGAGACCGTAAGTTGTACCTTGAACACATCTTTTCATTAGCTTGACTCAGATGTTTTTGAGCCTCTTGATAACGCTGATGTAATACATCTGGTTTTTCAGTTAAGCTGGCATAACCACCCGTAAAATCGTGAATTTGGCGTAGAATTGAATAGCTGGAGCCATGGAGGAGGGGGTGTTGACCAAACACTAAAAAATGTGGTGAAAATTGAGTTGATTGATGAACACAGTTCCTTATAGCATGCGTGATTGCATTTAGATTTTCATCCCATACTTTGTGGTCGGCTTTGATATAGGCTCTTATGGAAGAAATCAAGGTTCTATTGACCCGCTCTGACGCATTAGCCTGTGGTGAGTACTTGGCAGTAAAAATGTGTTCTACTCCGTATTTAGAGCACAGAGATTTTGTTAGTTGTGATTCGAATTGTCGTCCATTATCTGTTACTAGTACCTCCGGTACACCAAACAGAAGAAAAATTTGATCTTCTAAAAATTTACAAACTTCCACCGCCGTGGCTTGCCTCACGGCTTTCGTTTGCACGAATTTGGTAAGATGATCAACAGCTATAATTATGGAAGTGTTACCTTTTTTGGTTCTAGGGTAAGGACCAAGAAAGTCCACATATATTCGTTGCCAAGGGCGAAATGTCATGTCAAATGAACCTAAAGGAGGTCTAGTAATGTAATTAGCCGCTTTGTTGGATTTGCAGCTGGTACACAGTCCAACAAATCGTTTAACCTCAGTAGTCATACTGGGCCAAAAATAGTAACGGCGAATTAGTTCTATAGTTTTACTTATTCCTAAATGAGCTGACGTTGGTGGACAGTGCGCTAAAGCTATTACCTTTGGCCGCAACGCTTCTGGAATAAGTAGCTTCCAACTAGGTATATCAGTTTCTGGTTCAACATTTGGATGAACATTGATAAACGCATGAGCTCCTACCACTTTTAAATTGGTTTTACCTTTAGATCCATCTAGGTTGTGTATTAGATCTCTATATTCCACCGAGTTAAACTCTGGCGCGTTAAGGTCAATATGTAAAGGTAAATCCGAATTAGGAATAGTATTTAGAATTATGGAATCCATGTCCATTCGAGATAGTGCATCTGGAACGGCATTTTGAGAGCCTTTGCGATACTCAATCTCAAAATTATACCCCTGCAACTTAAGACTCCAACGAGCCAGTCTTCCTGTTGCATCCTTTAAGGACATCAACCACGTTAAGCTCGCGTGGTCTGTTATGACAGTAAATGGCAAACCCTCAACATATGCACGAAACCGTTTAATGGCCAGCACGGCAGCTAGGCACTCCAACTCTGTAACACTATAATTACGCTGCGCGCCGTTTAGTTTATGAGACATGAAGGCTATGGGTCTATCATGACCTTCAATATCTTTTTGGAAGAGCACAGCTCCGACTCCACTACTGCTAGCATCACATTGTATAAAAAATCTTTCTTCGTAGTTTGGGGTGATCAGCACGGGGGCGGAAGTTAAAGCGTCTTTTAAAGACTTGAACGCGTTTTCAGCATCGATGGACCAAACAAATTTTTGCTGTTTCTTTAACATGTTCGTTAAGGGAGCCGATAACGTTGAATACCCGCTAATAAAGCGTCTGTACCATCCAGTTATGCCCAGAAACCGTCTTATTTGACGTACATTTTTAGGGGTTGGGAACTTAGAAATGGCTTCAACCTTGTCTAGGTTAGGTCTTAATCCTCCCTCACCAATAACATAACCGAGGTAATTTATTTCTTTCAGAAGAAAATTGCTTTTTTCTATATTTATAGTTAGTCCGGCGCGTGTAATCCTTTCAGCAACATCGGATAAGAGCGATAGGTGTTCTTCGAAAGTTGATGTGGTGATCAACAGATCGTCTAAATAAACAAATACTCGGTCATGAAGATGATGGGGAATCACTTTATTCATTAACCTACACAAGGTTTGAGGCGCATTGCAAAGACCAAAGGGCATAACTCGAAACTGGTAAAGAGGTCTTCCGGGGATACTAAAAGCAGTTTTATCTTTAGAGTTTGGGTCCAAAGGAATTTGCCAAAAGGCATCCTTTAGATCCAAACTAGAAATATAACGTGTTTGATCCAGTCTACTGAGGAGTCCTTCTATTAATGGTAGGGGATATGCGTCTTTTTTCGTTACTAGGTTGAGCCTGCGAGCATCTAGGCATAACCGTGCTTTTCCGTTTGATTTTCTTACAATTGCCATCGGTGAGCTCCATCCACTATTACTTTCTTCTATAACATTCAGTTCGAGCATCCGGTCAATTTCTTTATAAATTTCCTTTTGCACGGCCGGGGAAACAGCATAGTGCCGTTGTTTTACCGGTACCGCATCTCCAACATCAATGGTGTGACATAATAAATTAGTTCGTCCCAGACCTTGTTTTTCAAAACTGGGTAAAAGTCTTACTATTTCATCCAATCTTTCCTGTTGCGCAGCCGATAAATTCTGGTGATGATTGTCTACCTGAGTAGAAGCAGATATTTCCGATACTAAATTCGGTTGTAGATTAAAATTTTCCCAAAAGTCATAGCCAAGGTATAAACTTTGACTTAGACTCGGGACAATATAAAATCTCATATCTAAAGTTCTATTGTTATATGATACATGCGCATTCACATAACCTATTACCTGTTGCGGGGAACCACTGGCAGTACGGACTGAAGTTTTCATTGGATGAAGCAGAAGGTTATGAATTTGGATTAGGCTGAGGGAATCTTTACCCAAAGCACTAATGTTCGCGCCACTATCTAATAGCCCTCGCATGGCTATACCATTTAATTCTATGTTGGCATAGGGTCTATTATCATTGACAACCTCCTCCAGAGTGTCAAAGACAGTTTCGGAAATATTCTTTTGAACTTTTCGTCGATGGCGAAAATAATTGATGGAGCGTTGGTAGCGTGGTTTTTTGGAAAAAAGACTAGAGACTAAGTGTGGATGAGTCATTTTTAAGTGGTCCGTGGTGGACCAGGATTGTTGTTGCTTGGATTGTTTGGTCCTATTATCGCAGGTGGTTGAATACGGAGATGACGAGATCCTGTCGCTCGCATCTCCGCAGGGAAGTTTCCCTGTGATCGATTGCAATTGTTACAATGTGGCTTAAGAACCTCTGGTGTTCCACATCCGTAGCAAAATATGCCTCGACAAGGTTGATCACAGTCAAAGTATGAATGGCCCAATCTTCGACAATTCCAACAAGTATAGAGGACAGGAGGACAAAAATTTTGTGGTTTTATATTGCTAGTGGTCCTCAAACGACCAAGCTGAACTGCCTCTATATGTTCTTTATTTTCAACGTTCATACCGTTATAATTAATACTCGGGATACTGTGTGGAGTGGTGATAAAGGAATTATCTACTTCATGAATGTTAAATCGCATGTTCATGGACGTTTCTGGGGTATATCCTTCCATCTTCCAAACATCTTCCGTAGCAACACACGTGCTAACTAAGTCTGCCATAGATTGAACGAACTTACCAGCCAAATGAACACGCAGTCCCGGGCGCATATTATTTCGCAGAATTTCCAGTAGCTCAACATCTAACAAAGCTACTCTCAAGGGTACTGCTATTTTTATTATATCGTAATAGAAATCAAGGAAAGGCTCTTTAGGCTTTTGTTTACGGTTGTTGATCAACTGCCGTATATCTGCATCGGTGCGTCGGTCTTGGAATCGATGTATAAAGGACTCTTTCAATTGTGACCAATTACAATTGGGATTGCAATGTATCGTTAACCAATAATGTTGTTCAGCCGTTCCTTTTAGCAAAATACACACATCGTTCACTAATTGTTTTAGAGACACACCATTTTTAACTGCCAAATGCTCTACTCTAAATAAAAATGATTCAACAGCCATTCCAGAAGATGAACCATCAAATGAAATGCCCCATCTATAAACAGGTGCACCAGTATTGTTCCAATCACTTCCACGGTTACTTGCAGGTGCAGTGAAGTTCATTCGATGAGATACCGATGGTGGAGGTACAGCTGGGTCGTAAGCTAACAGGTCATTTGCTCTTTGCAATTGTATGTTTGATAGAGGATTGTTACCAATTGCCACCGAAGGCTGAGGGTTAATCTGGGCAAAACGCCGATTGACCTCGTTAATCATTTCGGAAAGTTCTCCCATATGTGTTGTTATATTAACAGCGGATACGTCGGAACGGTTGTTCACATGTTGAGACTGATTATGCATGGTAGTTGTAGGGTTTGTATTAATGCCACCCTCAGGTGTTCTTAAATCAGTATGTGTTTGCAAATTGGGGCTACTCGAAACATGAGTAGGGGTGGACGATTGATTGTTTAAATTTTTACTGCAAGAAGGTAAGTTCTCTGCTGCGACTTCTGTTTCTTTAATGTCTTCCACCTGAATGCGGTCAATGGACTCAATTGTCCCATTTTTATCTAATTGTATTGTCCGATGTTTATCAAGGATCTCAATCAGAGCATCACATGATGACAACAACGTAAGAGCGGTCTTGGAGACACCTTTAGCCGTGCTAATCCGGTTAAGACGTCCTTGAATATGCATAAGCCGAGATTGAATTACTCTCAACTCATCAATATCAACTGAATCGGACTCTAACGCGACAGTGTTATGCAACTGTTGTTGCACCTCTTTAAGTTTTGAAGAGCATAACACGATCTCCCTTTTTGGTTGCTTCAATGCGGATTTATGTGCTCTAGTTGGTGGTTCTCTAGTTTTTGCCGCTTCTTCACTTAATATTATAGGTAAACTGTCAAATTGGGCCTTTGCCGAGCCCGTTAACTCTCTTATCTGACATTCCACAAGTAACTCGTCAGGCGCTAAAGAATAATAATCCATTCTCTGTACGTCCAAAAATTTATCAATAAACCCCAAAAAAAAATAATTTAAGTATATGAAAATAAAATTAAACTACACTTCAACTGTTCGTAGATAACGTAAGCGTATTTCACAAAAAAAATTATTTTATAATAATGTAATACGGAAAATATCGTATAGTAATCTTTAATGTTAATGAAAGTAATATTCCTAAATTGGTATATAAAAAATTGGAACAAAACGTATTTTATACGAGTAAGAAAAACATATAAAATATTTGTATTCTTATCAAAGAAAAAAAAAAGAAATAAGCAAAAAAAATGTGGTCTATAAATAATATTAAAAATTAATTTTAAAAATAAAAAAAAAAAATACTTGCTAGTGTTCCGGAGTGAATTATTTTTGGCTTAACTTTACTAACCTTTATTTTCTTTTATATAGTTTATACAATACAAAAGTAACTAATATTTACTAAATTGGATTTTTTTTTACAAACAATAATATTAAAATAGCACTACAACTGAAGTACTACAATTATTTGGTCTTTATTTCCTTTTCTTAAACAATCCGCGAATTGTGGGATAGCTAGAGAGGAAAGAGAAAGAGATGCGGGAATTAAATCACTATAACATAAGCGGTAGGACCAATCAAAATATTCCGAACCAAGAAAATTTCCAAAGAAAAGATTAGTTCTTAAGGAACAAAAAAAAAATTAAAACAAAATTTTGAAAACAAAACCATAAATATGCAAATGCATTACACACCTTGAATTTTCTTGAATAGAACCTCAGAAGTATGATACTCCTAACACTTCACTCAAATCATGATTTATAATAATGAAAAACCGTGCGATCATACCTTGAGTATTAAGCAACTAAGATGAATGCTTGAAGCGTAAAAAAAAATTTTTTTGGAAACGATTACGATGCAAGTGGAGTACCGCGATTAAATTCAAACGTCGGTTGACGGAAATTGTACGAACCTTGCAAACGAAATCGTTGACCAATATCAAAATTCTTAAGGAAATTCAGGTATGAACAAGGAATGTCTCGTCCTTTGTGTTCTTTGATAGTAAGCAAATAATTCAACAACTACCAAGCTAGGTTTATTTGCTTTCAAAGAAAAAATTTAAACTGTCACAGACATGGGAATCAATACCAAAGTGGAACACCATGCGCAGTTAAAACTAATACGGACAAAACTTTGTTGCTCTCAAAGATCACGATTTATCGAAATCTAAAGCAAATGATCTTATGAATTTTTATGGTTAATGATAAGAAAACGAATTGGTTAAGCCATATTATTTGGGCGCCACTGTAATGATCCTCAATGCTATCCAGTCTTCTTAATAACAACAGAAGAGTGAATATCATTGAAGACATTATCAGAAATATTTATCCACAAACTCTATACCAGACCGCTATTGATTCCGGCTAAAGAATCAGGGTATAGGGAGGTGGGGATTACTGGAGAGTTTTGTGGACCTTGCTAAGCGGAAATAAAAATTATAGACAGCAGAGAAAGAAACAAAAAAAAAATTTGATGAAAAAAAATGTTGATGGGAAATGGTCATTGGTCCCAAGACGTTCATTGGATTGGTCACCGCACTTCAAGAATTCATACCATCATCTTCCTTCTTCCCTCCTCACCCCACAAGACAAATGAGAACTAGCCCATATTCAAGAAATATGAATTTAAAGGTCAAAAGGAATTTAAAAGAAAAACAAAAAATCGAACAAAATAAATAAGAGACCAATATACATATATATACTTCAATTTCAGTTATATTTCGATATAGTTATATATTTTTATTTGATTTAAATTTAGCATTGATACTTAAAACTACTTACCATCACCAAAGTATCTAAACATAGTAATCTTAATTAATTAGAATGTAATAGACAACACAAACACATAAATAATTTTTTCTTGTATATATTTCTATAGCGTTTAATTGTCACATTGATAGCAATTTCCACTAAAACTGTTTTGCTTTAGATTTAAAAATGTACAAAATATTCTAAAATTGAAAATCTTTTTTATATATGATTCAAGTACAAAAACTCTCTGTTAGCATCTTCCACTAATCAAACAAAAACGATCCAATATTCTCATTGGAATATCTACACCTGACGGTTTTCCTCCTATATTGACATCTTTTGCTTCGATAAAAATCAATATTTCAATATCCAATGTCCAATATCCAAAAAATTCAATATCCTATTATTTAGCTCTTTTCTACGTCACAAATGATTTAGTATGATTATTTCAATATGAGTATAATTATTTAACTGTTAACTGTTGTTAACGGTTGATGCTACCGTCATCATCCACGTGTCTATTATTTTCCCTTCCACTAATTAAACATTCTACCCGCCTTTTTATTCAATTAACCTAATCCCCAGATCGATTTAGATAAATTATTTTATTAAGAGATATTACTTTTAGACTGATTTGTTCTTCAATAAAGTTTTCTGATTAAACTGTTTCCTGTGTCCATTCAAACAAATCCAAACAAAATTCGACATAAAAAAAAATGATATAATAAAACAGTACCTTTTATGTAGTTGAAATCATATTTTCACTATAATGGTTATTGGTTAATCAACACTAACGGAATATCGATCTTAGGATTGATATTGTTCCGATATGAATACATATTGCAAATTTTATTTTATTTTAAACGAAAATCATATTTTCACATAAACACCAATGAATCTATCACTATCTTTTAAACAGTTAATAATATTTCCCGATATAAATATTTTCAGTTTTGTAGGATTTAATTAATAGGACATCACAAACATTAAAAATATTTTTTTTATGATTTTAAATTTATCACTATTCAAATAACATAATAATAATCTTATTCAACAAAAAGTAATTCATTAATCGCAACAAATCAAATCCAAAAATAATTTTTCCATTTTTAACTTGACCAAAGCACGGTCACTGAATAATTAATTCGACAACCAACATTTCTTTTCCTTCTTTTTTTCCCCAAAAAAATATTATTTTAAAATTTCGTTTTTTTTTAATTGATATTAAACAGGATAATCAGACAAAAAAAATTTATAAAAAAAAAGTTGCAATGAATCAGGGTTTTGCAACAGTAGTATATATAAAAGGTGTTGTTCGAGGATACAACCAGTATAAAATTGTTAGTGATACAAAAAGTATAAAAATTTAGCAGTGATAAAGGCGAAGTAAAATTAAAAGTGTTATAAGTAGAAAGTTAAAAGTGATATTGTGAACAAGTATAAAAGAATTATAAGTGGTGAAACATTGTTAGTACAAGAAGAACTAAAAGGGGAATAGTAATAGGAGAAATATTTTTACTGTAAAATCTTGAACGAATAAAATTATAACGTTTAGAAAATCCATTGTGTTTTAAATTTCCTGATTTAGTGATCGAATTAAATAATTGTAACTCGGCTAAGAAACGTTACAATATCAACACTTTAGAACGCATGTTGTGGTGAGCCCAAGTCAAATGGTTTATATATGTTGTTGGGACACATATTGTAATGCCCACTACATAACACTTTATATTAAAAAAATGAAATTATCTATAATAATAAAACAAAGTGTTTGTCTGTCTACGTGCGCTCTCCAGAGTAATGTGGAGCACATAAGAGGATGAAATTTTGTCAGAAGAAGGCAATTGACAGGTACTAATGCACATCGGAGCCGAAATTTTAAGATTTAATTTAGTTTTTTTTTAATTAATAATTTTAATTTTCCTAAGTGTTTGCCTAAATGTTGATTATATTTTATACTTGGATTTTTATTCAAATTTCGAATTATTCGCTTAAGCCGGGCATTCACATACAACGAAAACAGAAACAGAAACCGAATTTCATACAAATTTGACAGATAAAAATTCGGTTTCTGTAAAATTTGTATGAAATTCGGTTTCGGTTTCTGTTTCCGTTGTATGTGGTTTCAAGCCTTTAGTTATCTTTGATAAATTATTTTTTTCATCTGTAATAATAAAACAAAGTGTTTGTCTGTCTGTGTGCGCTCTCCAGAGAAATCTGGATCACGCAAGGGATCTATAGGGATCGTGCGTATCTGATTGTTACGCACCGAGTGTTGAGTATACAAACTTTTGGTTCTATTTGAAATTAGTTTGACGTTTGTCGTTTTACATATATTAAATCAAATCGTACTTTTTCTTTAATATTACTAAAAATCTCGGTTCCTGTTGCGTAAACTTTAATAAATATTTATGTATATTGTATAAAATGTCGATAATTAGTGCCTAATTTACTTTATTTTCATTTTAATATTTCCACAAACAACAAAACAATCGAATAATTTGAACGGAATACTAGATCATAAAATTTGTTTAAGGTGTAATTGGTTGAAAAAAAGAACCAATACTTACAGACCCTAACACTTAAAGCGCGACGGTCGAATCAAATAGCAATGCACGGTCCCTATAAAATATATGCAAATATGTTAACAAATGTTGTGATTTGACTGTTTTAATAATAATATATAAGTCTGAATTTACAAATGAAATTAGTCTTATTATTATTTTTTCCAATTTTTGTTTTAAGTTGTGGGAAGGAATGTCGAAATAAGACGATAACCATAAAGCGATAAAACACATTAAACGACAATATCCACTAAAAATGGTGGTATTCTTTAACGACTTTAATCGGCGTATGCCTCAATGTACTAGAGTATTGCAGACAATCGATAAAATATATTTGCAAATTGCAATACGACCCTCTTCAAAACAGCCAGCAAAATTTCTGGATTGATAAATGATTATAAGTCTACATGAAATAGGAAGCTAAGCCAGTGTACCTATTTTGTATGACGAGTACGGTGGTTTCGGAGTAAGTAATTGATAATTGTGACATCCCATAAACAAATATATTTACGCTCACCTAATTGTTCGTGACGCATTGAATTATTTGAATTAAATTTTTGGAATAAAATTTTAACTTTTTTCTAACCTTAATCTTTTGCCATTTATATTTATAAAAATTATTTAATTATTATTTGTATGTCAATATGTTTTAATTTTAACATATACATTTAATATGTAAATTTATCTATAGCTTTAGAGACATTTACTTAATGGCTTTTGCTGACTGTAAAATGATACTATTACATTTTTTTCAAACTTTTTATATATTACTAATAAAATAAGTTATATTAAATGACATTAAAAAAAACTATTAGAGAATTTACTCCAAAAAAACAATTTTCAACCACTTTATCTGGGAAGCACGGGCATCGCCGTGCGGGTACCTTCTAGTTTATAATAAAGCCAAAAACAAACACAATGATTTAGATTATATTTTTTCATATAATTTTTAAAAATTAATTTTTTATATTTATTTCACTTTAATATTTTGTTTTTTTTTTAACTTTAATTTATTACAATCTTTTTATTTCAATATTATAATAATAGTAATAACTTATATAAAATTTTATTCAATTATAATAAGTGTTTTCTTGTTTAAATATTAATATTTATCGTTTTACTTTAATTTAATTTATCATATTCATATTCTTTACTAATTAAAAAAAACTATTAAATATATAAATTTTAAGTTATAATTAAATGATAAAGAAACAATTTTATTTACTTTAAAAATAAAAGTAATTTAATTATATAAATTAAAGATTTTGAAATAATAATATTTATTTATGTATAATTATTACACATATCGATGGTCTAGCGCACAGATGTGGTAAGTGACATTTTTTGAGAAAATGAGTTAACTACTCTATAAAATTCTCCATTTCATTTTTCATATAATGTAAAAATATTGTATGTGTATGTTTAATATTTTATCCAGTAGATGGCATTGTTGTACTGTACTGTACTGTACATGTACTGTGGTAAGTACTTATGGTTTGTATAAAACTAAATATTATTCATGTATCTCTTAAGTTCTATCATGTAGAAAGACATAATTACAATAAAGACTAGATAACTACCATAAAACTCTATCGAATTCCACCACATAATATTTTACATTTTCCATTTTTATTGAAGTGTAAACTTTCAAACGCCTGTACTGAACAATTTGCTAAATGTCACTTACCACATCTGTGCGCTAGACCATCGATATAGTATTTTGTATTTTGATTTTTATTTAATTTTATAATTACACTTACGCTCACTAATTAATTAAATATTTTTAAAAAATGTGTTTATTATGGAAGATTATTTTTATTTGATGGTTAATTAGAGCCGCTGTTAATAATAAAATATACCATTATGTTAATTTAAATATTAAATTAAGATGTTAAATAAAAAAATTATTAAATATTTAAATATTATCGTTTAAGGTTTTTTAAGTACCAAATATTTATTATATTTAATTCAATTAGTTTTTCTTTTCGTTTTTATTTATTATTAGCGGGATTGATGGTTGGTTCTCTGATTTGGTCTATTTTATATTTATAAAAATAAAGAAAAACTTGGTTTTTCTTATTATAAATTAAAAAATAATTTACATTTATTGGAGTATTTTTTTGATTATAAAAAATGATTTGTTTTGATTTTCTGTTTTTGATTGATTGTATTTGTCGTATCGTGTGAAGCCCAGAAATGTAATTAATTCGTTTATGAGTAAGAATTAATGCGCTATTTCTACTCAACAAAAAATGCACAACTAATTAAACTTAAGAAGACAGAATTGAATAACCATTAACAATTTTAGAATGACTTGAAACAGAAAAGGTTCTGATTTTATAAATGGGATATCTAAAACTATTTGTGCTAAATATTTAAATGACTCAAACTTTCAAATCTTAAATCAAAAACTTATCGAAAAACGATTATAAGTTGAAATTTCCCAAGAGCGGTGTGATAATTCGAAATAATTTTTTGCCAAAAATTTCGAAAGAAAGTATATTGATAAAAGCACGAGGCCGTAGGCCGAGGGCTATTATCAATACCACTTGCTGGAGGAATTTTCCAAAAAATTATGAGAATTTATCAACGAACGAGGGGAATTCGTTTAGAAAAATTTTTTGCCATTTTTCATTTCTTTATATTTATTATTATTATTTCAAAAATAATTTGATAATTTTTAATATCGCAGTAGGCCAGACGTATAACTATTTGTTATTAGTATAATTCAAATGTTATTGGTGAAATTGAATGATGTCATTACATTTTAGAGAATTTTATTTGGTTAAATTAAAATAAAACTAAGGCAAAAAAATTTCATACAAAAAAACTCATTTTTTGTCCAGGCTTGGACTATTTCCGAAACAAACTTTTGAAATTAATTCAAAACTAAATAATATATCAAGCAAAATAGTATTAAATCCAAGAAATTACTATTAATTTTTACAGTTGTGGTTTTATAATTTTTTAACTTTTATTTTTTAAAAAAATTAGAATATAACTTACATTCTAGTTCAATATTTATAAATATTTTTGATTTATTATGGCAAATATTTTATTTTATTTTAAATAATTTAATTAATATATATATATTTTCTTAAATTTATTAATTCAATTAAAATAATTTATTTAAAAATTAAATTAAATAATAATTTATTATTATTATAATTATTTTATTTAACATATTAACTAATGTTTTTGTTATTAAAAGAAAAGTTTGAATAGGATAATCTTTGCATTGTTGTTTTGTTTAATTAATTGACTCGAGTTGTTATTTCATCAATATAAAGTTATAATTAATTAATATATTAATATAATTTTTAACCAAACGTGTTTTAGTTATATTAAATGGAATACAAAAATGCGGTTGGTTAGATACAAAAATCATCCTGAATTTTATTGGTAAATATATTTACTTATTTTTAATGTAATGTAATGAAATGAGAATTTATTTATTTATTTTTTTAAAACAAAAATAAGATGCATGTGTATGTTTATATGTGTGTGTTTTTCATGAGAATTCGGAATGCTAATTTATATCACATTTTAACTAAAAGAAAAATCAAAATTAATTTATTTAAAAATGAGAAATATTATTTATTTGTTTAAAATAATAAGCAACATTTTTTTTTGGTTTTCATATTGATTTGAAACGCAAAATTTATGATGTGTTTATAGAAGTTTCGTCAAATCGAGATAAAGAATACAAATTGTTCACTTTCGGTGAAAATTATATTCAGGTTTTAGAAGTCATGTGCGAATTTTATATTGTTTAATATGGAATGTGTTGATATTGAGACAAAAATTGGTTTACCGAATTTCAGATATAAGAGTGACCCAAAAATATTACATTAGTGTGATCAATTGGCAAGAATTCGAAAACTAATTATAGATAAAGATTTAAAAGAAATTTGATAAACCTCGGTTTTGGACCAGTAACTTTGGAAGTATACAGAAAGAATGTGGTTGAAGCTAAGTCAGAGGTGCCATAATAGTTCAAGGTTGTTTCTTCTATGCTAGAGATATCGTCGGTTTACGGACGCTTGTTTGTAGTTATTCCATTTCAAACTAATGTTACCGATAATGACGCATTATCCACAGAAACGGGGTTATCTTTATCAATGAAGGTTTGTGAGATTCCTGTGGCTTCGGTCGCGAATTGTATACCTGCCATAAGTTTCCACAACACCAGTATAAGAGCTATAACGCTCTCACAATTCACAGCTTCTCACTGTGTCGGTGTAGAGGTTGGAAGAGCGTTTCTTCTAGTGAATGTCTATTGTCTGTTTGGAGAGCTTATCGATGACAATTTAGATAAGCTTTATAATATACTAAGTCATATAAAAGGTCCAGTAATAATTGTCGGTGATTTTAACGCCCGATCTAAAATATGGTTCGACCGTATCACTGCAGACGCCACAAGCTTGAAGATTTTATCTCACGATGGAGTGTTTTTGTGGCGAACGAATCTGGGAATCTAAGCGCAAATACACACTACGGCGAGTCGTCAGTAGACGTCACCTTAGTGTTGCTTAATATGATAAAGCGTAAACACTGAAAAGTTCATGAGGGCTGGAGTGATAACTGATTCTCAGAGTTGTCCTGGCTTCGTTTCTCGTACTAATAATACCAAAGTCGATGCTACCAACTGGGAGCTCCTTATTCGCAATCTAGTACTAAATATTAAGCAAGTCAAGAAGCATACTGAAGAGATTTGCTGTTCTGCGGACTGTGAAAAAGTAGTTGCTTGTCTTACTCACACTAAATGCTTGTGAAGATGGCATACCACGCAAATCAAACTGCAACAAAACAAATTAGGCAACCTGGTGGACTAGTGATCTTACTAAACTTAAAAGAGAGGTAAACCAGGTTAGAATAAAATACCAGAAAGAACTTACTCCAGACCAGGGGCTGCAAAAGCAGGCTGCATACAGGAACCTTAGAAACATATACGTTCAAAAGGTCCATACAACTAAAAGGCAGAACTTCATGAAACTTGTTACGGAAGTAGACAACAAGGATCCATCAAGCGTTATTTATAGATGCAGGAAAGCTGGCATACGTAGAGTGCATACAACAGTCTCTTCGAACGGAACCAATATGCACTAATGGAGTACCTCTAGCAAGGTGTTGCTTGACATCTTGCTACCAGATGATACAGAGGACTCACCTAAGCATACTTAGATCAGAAGGACATCGCAGCTACCGTATGATTCTCAGGACGCCTCAGAGTTTACAGTCGATTACCTTGAGGAAGCTGTGATGAGTATGCAACGAGGTAAATCTCCTGGACTGGATTTAATAGAAAATTTAATTGTTCAGTAGTTCTGGAAGGTTTTAGTTCCTACTTGCTAAAGACTCTTCAATAACTGCCTCAGTTATGGTATCTTTCCCAAAGAGTAGCAGATTGGTCGGGTTATTATAGTTCCAAAAACCGGAGATAGGGACTTTAGTGACCCCAAATCTTATCGACCAATCACGTTTCTTTCAGTTCTGGGAAAAAATCTTCGGGAAAATAATTAACACAAAGTTTTTAAATTGCATTGATCTCAATGGTGGGTTGTAGGTTAAGCAGTATGGCTTTAGATCGGATTGCTCTAGCAAGGACGCAGTCTGCAAACTAATAGAAATTATCCAGTCAACCGATGAAAACTACTGTTGGCATTTTCATAGATATATCGGGTGATTTCGATAATCTATGGTGGACAAGTGTCATAAGTTACCTAACCGGACTCGGTTGTCCGGCTAATCTCCAGATATTTGCTAGATAACTATCTAAATACAAGGAGGGCGATAATTAAGCATGATCTTGATTCGGCGGAAAAGACTATTACAAGAGGAGCTCCGCACGGTCTGTTCTTGGTCCAACTCTTTGGAATATGGTCTTTGATACTAGTATGATAGATCGAGTGTCGGAAGTCGCGTACGCTGATGATAAAGTAATTATAATAACTGGAAATTCGAGAAAACAATTACAATAAAGAGGTCAAGAAGCATTAAACCAAATGACCTGCTGGTGAAGAAGAAACGGGTTAAGCTTGTTAGAGCAAAAAACTGTTATGCTACAGCTAAAGGGCAAGTACGACAGAGCAAAGCTGCCAACCATTAAAGTAAATGATATTACAATCAAAATTGTTAGGTTAGATACATTGGTGTTGACTTGGATGAGAGACTGGGTGTCTCAAATCACATAACACGGATAGTCGAAAAATCTAAGTCCCTCTTCCAAAGTTTCACAAGGGTATCGAATGGTGGGGCATTGATAGAACCTATTGGATTAATCTATTGATGAAATCTATTTTGTTGTACTGCTCAGCTGGTTAGTATGGGCGCACCAATGTTAAGTTATTAAACGCTCAAAGAAATATGCTGCTACGTATGATCCGAGGTTATAAATCCATCTCTACAACCTTGACTCAGGTCATTTCGGGCACAATACCTTTAGACCTTCTTCTAAAGGAGGAGGTCGAATTATACAACCGTGCTGTTAACACAAACAGTAGAGTGGAAAGAAAAAAATATAAAAGGGACTGCACCAGCAATTTTTTCATAACTAATATCCCGTGCCGCGGGAAATAACAAATCGTATCGTATTAGAAAATATTTATTTCATTTATTGCACTTTTTTCTCAATTCCCAATTCCCAGGAAAATGCCGGCATAGGCGTACAGGAGACCCTCAACAAATGGAAGGAATGTTGGGAGGTCTCAGATACGGGAAGGCATACGTATCTATTCATCAGCGATGCAACTTTTGCTTTAGGTACAGAAAAGGTAACTCTGACTGGTCCTATGGTCCAGTTTATAACTGGACACGGCAAATTTGGATAGTACTTGAAACAAGTTGAAGTTACAGACAAGGGTATATGCACATGTGATGTGGATGAAGCTGCATTACATGTTATTCTGGATCGCCCTGAATACGTAATGAATCTAAGATCGTCCTTACTTGAAAACGGAAATAACACTTTAACAGCAAATACACGTAGTATACTACTGATACTCAAGCGAAGCAAGTTGACATCATACGATCTGGGGTAGCACTGGTACTAATGTCCGAGGTAAATTATTTCTGAATTTTATGACACACATTTGTAAATCTGCAATTGAACATCAAATCAACCAAAAATTCTATTTATAGAAACAGTAAAGGGACAAACTGGGATACTTTTGCTCTCCGTTATAATATCGGAGAGTTCAATAGACTAGTGGGCATTACAATGTGTCACAAAAACAAATAAAAACCTTGCAAAAAATACAACAAAATGCGTTCTGAGGTGCCGATGGAAGCAAGATTGTTTTTTAGAATGGATAAATAAACAACAAATAAAATACGATAGAAGAAATAAAAATATAATAAGAGGTAAAACGCAAATGTATTAAAATTTTGCAGGAAAAAATTAAAATTGGGTTGCTAATAATCATGGTTGCCTGCTACTACTTATGCATATGTCATGACTGAGGGTGCTACTATTGACTGAATAGTTCATTCGCCAGTACCCTTATGTCACCTTGCCTACTGGAATCTTACTGCTATTACCAGTGGTATGTGATATCTCACGTTAACTCATATGTCAATAGCAGGAATGGGAGTGTGCGGGGTTGCCCCAATTACAAAAAATGTTCATGTTTTTTAACACTAGATTTTTAACACTGTAGTTCTAGTTTTTGTTATTCTAGGGATTGCTTCTGCCTCCAAAAGGTCCCTAGGACTCAATTCATCAAATTTCCTCATTTATCAGATATGTAGATAAGTGGTTTACATTATGGTGTATGGCGTCAATGGAACAGTGACCAGTCAATTTTAGATCAATTCTTCTCAAACAGCTTTGTTACGATTTGAGACTGTTCGGTTTTAATTGAGAAATAGTTAAAAACTGGAAATTGTGAAGTTTTGTTCCAAACAGCCGTTATAACACTTTAATTTATTCAACTTTTATGGCTATAGTCTCGTAAATATCATTCGGATTATTCATTCCCGAAATTATTGAAGATATAATCCGGTCACATATATCCAAAAAATGTTTTTGAGGTAGATTAAAAAATTCGAAGATGAGAGTGCCGGTAAATTTCGTTATATCTAATATTGTTGATTGCAGATAGCTAAGGATTATTTTATTACAGATGTCTCGTTTTTCCAAACGATGATGAAAATATGTACAAATATTCAATATTTATTAGAATATTTTGATCTAAAAGGCCGTTATAACGCTTTTTTTTTATTCAACTTTAAAGCCTCTAGTTTTCGGATCGTCCACTGTTGCTGATCTCGTTGTTTTTTTTATAAATATCGTCAGCAGCTGTGCTCGACTGAAATCAGATTCATCATACCTTAAATATATTCTTTTCTCTCTTTTACTCGTCAATGGATTTGTGCAAACAGCAAAACTCCGACAGTTTACTCACTGTCATAGTGCCTGTGGGAAATCTTTGTCCGAACGGCGTACAAATAGAACAATTTACACGAGTCAATAGTTTCAACAAAACAAACGACCATCAATACCGCAGAACGCATGTTGTTGTGGAAACTTGGTGTTGTTGTTCACAACATATATTTTAATTCCTGTTACACACTTTCTATTAAAAAGCACACACTTTCTATTAAAAAGAAAAAAAATTTACTAGAATGTATCCCCTTTTGAAGCGGGCTGATTAGCACTGGTGAATAGGCGATAGTTATCGCCTTTCAGATACTATGGAGTAAAGATTTATTACAAACTGCAGCGTTTTATTAACGTTGAACTCGTAGGTAATGTTGGTTGGAAATTTTGTTATACTAGAAACCGTAAGGTCATTATGAGAAATCACTATTAGGAAGGGTTATCCGTATGAAGGTCTGAGGAAGGGTTACCAGTTCGCGGAACGCTTTGCTTCAAATTCGACAGTTTTAGAAACTCCTAAAGAAATACCCCAAATCCAGTCTTCAGGAGTCAATATGAAACAATTACATTTAAAACCCAAAATTGCCGAAAAGCCTCTGGGCTGGATAACATTCCTCCTGTTATTCTAAAAACATTTTCAAAAGAACTTGCACCAACTCTCACCAAAATATTTTATAATTATCCTATAAATCTGGTATTTTTCCATCTTGCTGGAAGTTGGCCAATGTCCAGCCTGTCCCAAAAAAAGGAACGAAATGTGATATTTCAAATTATAGACCAATAGCCTTAATAGCCTTAGTCATGTTTAAGATATACGAGCACTATATTAATTCACACATATCCAAATTTTTGGAAGAAAACCATTTGATATCTGACAGCCAATACGGTTTTAGAAACAAAATATCAACAACCGATCTATTGAACTATGTAGGACATCTTTGGAATAGTATACTTGAGAAAGGTGGTGAAACGTACGTGATCGCATTAGACATCTCTAAAGCATTTGATCGAATTTGGCATGCCAACTTGATCAACTCATGGGCCGTATTAATCACCTTCTTCCTTCATAAGATCCACTCCACTCTCCTTAACTCTTGGGCCGAAACAAATTTTTTCGAATTTTCTGATTTGTTTTTTTATTTACTATCCCTAACGTTACCCATATTTTACCATAACATGACCATCTTCTAACGTTAACCATCTATCTGTTGACAAAACAGGTATGGTCCTTATGGATATAAAAATCAGATATCATCTAACTAAGCAGAACCTCGAAATATCTGACCTTAAAATATCCCTAACGTTACCCATATGTTTTTACAACATAAACATCTTCTGACGTTAACTATTTATCTGTTGACGAACAGGTATGGTTCTTATGGATATTTAAAACGACATTTCGTCGTTAATCAGATATTTCTTCTCAAAGCGATTGGTCTCAGTCAACTTTGTACTGTCAGACTTTACCATACTTGTGTTACCATATGCACTCCTTTGCTTACGCTAAATTTCTGCTTATTCTTGCTTTTAACAGCTACTTTTTGAAAAATGAAATAATATTCACGTTTATACATGCTAGTATTGTCTCAGTCAATTTTGATCTGTCAGACATTCAGCATCACCGGCGTTATTTTTCTGCTTCTCGTATTTTAAACAAACCTATGGTACACATCTCCACAAATATTGGTCTCAGGCAACTCAGCTCTATCAGACCTATATCTCCACTCGTGTTACCATAACTCCATAATTGTTCGTTTCTTTCTTTTTTTTTTTTTGCAGAACTCCAATTCGTAAGACCCATAATTCCTCTCCACTAAATAGCATCGATTTTTAAACAACATTTCCCTCTCTCTCCTAACACAATCTCTTCCAACCTATGATCGAACATTGACAGATAATGCCTTACTTTAGGTCGCATCTGAAGATGGCTCGACTCCCCTTTCGCCTCGACTCCCCTCCCCCCGCGCAAACTAAAACTGTCTTGTATAGACTGTCCACTCTACTTCTTCGGACACCTCCAAACTTTTTCTTTTGCGCTACAATACTCGAGCATTCAAAAAACTTCCCTTCCACTCTTTCCAACTCTTACTAGCTTCTTTTCTTTTATCGTTCCATCTTCAATGGCACTAGGGGGGAGTGTTGTGGCGAACGAACGTACAAGACGGTTCGAAGAGGTGAATACACATTTAAAAACAATTATAATAATGACGCCTTCGCTGATTGGTTTAAAAATAAACCTTTCTGGAACAATATCATTTTCTACGTTTTGTTTTTGATTTTTCAGTCGTTACATGGTTTTCGCCAAATTCCGAGATGCATTTTGCATGTCTTCCTTTTAATTTAATATTTTAAAAATAAAGTTTTGTTGAAATGACTAAATGTAAGTAGTGTTGTAAAAAATAAATAATATAATAAAAGTTTTCTTTTTTATTAAATCAATAAGTGCGAATAAAAATAATATAATGGCTAAAAATGCATCATTATTGGTAGCCGCCCCTACACCAACTGTAGCAACAACAGCACAATCTCTAAAACCAAAAGTTGAATCTGTTAACGCATTTGTTTAAACATCTACATACAATTCGTTTGTTTTTATTGTTTGGTCACAACCCTATTGATCAACGGCGACGTGCAGTGGTGCTTAATACAGTGTGTGATTCCAGATTTAGAGAGCTCGTGGGATCTGATAATATGAAAGTAATTCATAGATTGTTTCCAGATCAAAGACCGAGTTTCCCAACGATATTTCAATTAATATGTATGACGACCAAATAGACGAATGTGAAAGCATTCGTTTATTGGAAGTCACAATTTCCAATGACTTTGGAACGATCATATATTGGCCATGGCGCGTCAAGAAAACTAATAGATGTAAAAAATATTTTACTCCGTATCAATTACTCCACATTATAAGTCCAATGTTCGTCCCTGTATGGAGCATTGTTGTCAAGATCGGGGCGCTGCATCTGTTACCATCTTGGCTCTTTTGGAACCGCAGCTCTATAAAATCCAGCATTTTATGAGAAACCAATCATGGAATCACTTAAAATCTCCACAAAGACGATCAATGTGGAGAACGCTTTGTATAATATCATTCGAAGAGATTATGAAAGAAACACCAACACGCGACTTATGACTCATTATGAGTTCAGTGGGGAAGTTGGTAAAGATATCAGAACTGTGGTTGGTCCAAAATTAAGTTTTAGATTATACGACGATACTCTTAGATCAGCTAGAACTCAGTGGAAGGGGTCGATATGCTACCACAGCATTAATAAATCTATCTTTTAACATATGTACAGAAAAATTAAATAAAGTAATGTAGCAAAGTAATTTTGGTATCAATTTAGACACACCACTGAGCCCAGAGCTTTTAATTCATATGCGTCATAATGATTTATCTTTTTGAAAATAGTTTGTGAAGTAAAAAATAACAAAATTCGTACATAGGCAGATAGATAAATTCGTTATTTTTGCTAATATTAGTTAATATTGTTATTAGTTATGTTTATGATAAAAGGAATCTCTTGAATTAAAATAAGTTACACAAAATTTTTAATTTACGAAGTTTTTAGAAATTTTAAATCATGAATAAGAAACGAAAAGTATACACAAACGTTAAATCAATTGTGAAGTATTTTGGCCTGTAATTTTGATTTTGACACATCAGTATATAATAACGGTTAAAATGTCAAAACTATGCTTTGCTTAACTTCAACCACACTATGTCTATCTAATATATATTTTGTTTTCGTTAAACATAATCAGTCAAATAAATAAGTACATGACGTACGTACTCGAATAATTAATTAATTACGAACAAATAAATTCAACAGAAATAAAAATTAATTAAGAATAACTTACAAACAATTAAAAATTTTATAATAAATATTTTACAAATACTTAAAATATTTATTTCTTTTTGGCAGCTGCTTTTTCCTGTTTCTCAGCCTTCTTTTCAGCCTTTTTAAGCATTTTCTCACGTTCCTTTCTTTCCTTCTCTAATTGTCGTTTCTCTCGTTCAATATTATGCTTTAGATCTTTTAATTTACGTTTTAATTTATTTTTATCATCTCCACCAACACCTAAAATTTTGAAATCACGCGAGTCTAATTGAAGGAGTGCACCACCTTCAACACCGTGTTCCAAAAATTTTGGTATGTGTTTATCTAATCCTAATCCCATTAACCATTGGCACACCTAAGTTATGAAAAAATTTTTATCATTAATATTAATTTATTTATTGTTTAAATATTATTTAATTGCCTGATCTTTTGACCATTCAGGTACAGGACCATTATTCCAATAATATGGAGCTTTTCGATCACTGGAAAAGCTTGTACTTGATCCGGATAAATCAAGTGTTCTACTTGGTGAATATCCAGGTGATATTGATCCTGATGATATACTAGATGGTGATGGTGGTCCTTGTATCGCTTGTTGTTGTTGTGTTTGCCAAGGTACTGTTCCAGGTGGTGATAAAGATTGAGGAACTACATTTTTAACTAATAAAAATGTTTATATAAATATATTAATTCATATATTCTATGAATTATTTTATAAAAATTGAGTTAAACATGAAAGCAATGATGTAGATATATTACAAATCCGTAGAATAGAATAGTTTGGTTCATAACAATCAAGAATTTTCGTAGTAAATATCTATAACATTTTGAAATAGCACTGTGAAAAAATAGAGTCCCTAAAGTTAATGACATTATTTCAACATTAAAATGTCCTTTAGATACAATGTTATGATAGGAGCAACACACTTCTGATATTTTCATATTTCATGAAATCACATCTCCTGATATATGGATAATGGATATATAATTATAGATGTATAAATACATATGTTAGTCTTAATCTATTGTTAGAAAGCTACGTATAAAACACAATAACCCAATTGATGACTCATGATAAGCTACTACCATCTAATAAAATTAATAAGCATAATTAAGTTATACAAAAGCACAACATAAACACACATGAATTGGGTAGTTAATATTAAGTGTATGTGATTGTTTTGTTTATGGAATCAAATTCCAGAAATATTTATAATTTTTAGCGTCTCCGAGACCACCAGATAATTTTGTTATAATTGATTAAGATTTAATTTACTAATTAAAAACAGAAAATAACAAAACCCATTCGAGCGATCCACATCTTTGTTTTCTTGTCTAAATTTTTTTTATTTAATCACCTTTAGGTTGAGCTTCATTGACAGCCTGACGAATTTCTACAACTAAATTTTGTGTCATAATTGCAGCCGGATTTTGTGGTCGTGTTAGTTCTGAATAATCGTCATTATCTCTTATTGGTCCTTCATATACATGTCGACTAGAAATAAACAGTAAAATTGAAATCATGCTTTTATTAGTTTCTAATAGCCTTAAGCTTACCTTTTAGTTTCAGCTAAAACTTGACTCAATTCTTCAGCAAATGGCATTTTAAAACCTTTAGGACGGTTACGATTTTGGTTTGCCCAATTTCCTGAATAATTTCCACTATCCGTTAACTTATCATTGGAGCCCAAAATACTATCATAGGAGCTGTTTAATTCATTTCCAAATGATCCATGTGCTGAATCGACTAAAGCACGATACGTATTAGGTATCGTTGAATGTTGTGATGAAGAATTATCACTTGACCGTGTACTATCACGGTCTTTATTCACCTGGGCATATAATGGAGAGGAGTTCTGTTGTTGCTGTACAACCGTTGTTTGAGTTTGAACAATTGTTGTTTGTTGTATCAAACGGGATGGTGGTGGTTGTTGAATATTATGATAATGCCCATTTGTGTATGGAGGAGATGATGACATTTGATTATCTTGGGTTAAACTATATTCGTTTGGTTCATCTTCACTTTCGTCTAGACCACAATCAGAACTGCTATTGCTGTGACTTTTTTTCCCTGAAGGAAGTTGGCGATTAGCCAAACCACCTCTAGAAGCTACATGATTTTTTGAAGCATCAAATGATGAAAATAATAAAAGCGAATTTTTTAAAGTTAAAAAACAAACAAACAATAATTAATAAGCAATTTTAGTATTTTATATGGAGTTAGGTGATTGGATGAATCTAATTCAATTACAGGTGCATGCAACACAAAATTAAAATATTTCTATTCTATCAATTACAACATAAATAATATCAATATATATAAAAACCCAATTACCGCGTCAATGGTTTTAAAATAATAGTTAAAACGCTACAAATACAACTCTCATACCTAAATCACCTTTTGTTTTACTCGCCGAATTATCCAGTAATTCATGTTGCGGCACTGCCGTGTCCAATTCATCTTTGACAGGAATTTTTCGTTCGACAGTTGCGGTTTTTCCTTCTCCGTCGGGTGATAGATCTGATATTTCGGTATCTGAAAGGTCTGTATCTAATTTTTGAAATAACGGTTTTGGGGGTTGACGTCTTGTCATTTGTGGTGTTAACTGCAAATAAATAAATTTAAATTATTTGTGTTAATTTTATTTTAACTAGGGAAATAATTAGGGAATTTCTAGATAAAACTGACCCGTCAGGGAATTAAAAATGTTAGTTTCACAAATTCAGTATTGTTTGGAACAAAAAAAAATATGGAAGAAACGAAATGCAAGTTTGAGCAAAAATTGAAAAGCCATCTATCGCAATATAGGACGTTTATGCGCTTGAATTAAAATTGAATTAAAAAGCTCTCAAAATCAAGCTTCCCAAAGCCCAATTGTTGTGTTTTCATGTTAGTTTTTTTCTCCATGCAAGAATTAAGGTATTTAATTAATAAATCAATATGGTCAAAAAAATTTTATTCAATTCTATATGAAGATTTTCATAGTTACCTTAAGACTAGCACTATCATAAGATAATGATATTGGTAAACCAGCTTTCCTCTGTGTATCTTCCAACTCTTGTTCTAAATATATTACACGATCTTTTAATTTTTTAACTAAATCATTATATTCAGTATCTTTTTCCTGTAACAACTGTTGATAGAACTCTTCTCGGTGTACCATATCAATTTCACGTTGCTGATAATCACGTATTATTCGTTTCACTTTATTATATTTCTTATCTAAAGACATATACTGAGCTTGTGATTGTTGCAGCATATTTTGATAGTTTGATGCTTCTTTTTTAATATTTGCTAATTCACGTTCAGTTTGTTTTAATCGTTCTGATAGAAGCTCCGTTTCACTTCCAGTTGATTCAAGTTTTAGCAACTATGTTAATTAAAATATGAAATTAAATTTATACCATTAGTATCAACATTAAAAGAAATAGTTTACAGATTATTTAAAGTAATTATTAAATATTAGTAATTGGTTTAGTAAGACTAAAGATTAATATGCGAAAACATTCAAAAACACAAATCATATTAATATGTTAGGCATCATAAATTTTAATTAGAATTAGATAGATCATTTACCTGCGAACAAATCAATTTTACATAGAACAAATAAATATATTAAGAAGAAACAATACAAACGATACAAACTAACCTTTTCTTTTAATAAAAAAGTTTCTTCTTGATTTCTTGCTATTTCTTTTTGGTTCTGAAAAAATAATAATTTTTGGAAAACAAACAAAAAAAGAAAATTATAAAAAAACATAACAAAAGCATTATTTAAAAGAAAATATCAAATAACTTTATTAAAATTTTGAGGGAAACGGAAAATTTTCCGTTTCCTTCGTTTAACTTTGTAGGCTTTTTTTTGGTAAATGCGAAATTTATTTTTAATCGAAGATAAATTATTGTTAATGTCTGGGTTAAATTATTTGAACAAGATTTATATTTAGGGTTTTAACGACAGTTCAAAGTTTATATCATGTAGAAAAAAGTGGTCAATTATAGCTCTTGATTTTTATTATACATAAAAAACAAAGCTAAAACACATATTTTTCTATTTATGAGTCTGGTGGCTGCAGGGGAAAATATAAAAAAGATATCAACAGTACGTTTAATACAAAAGCTTACAAGGATGATGATGAAGAACGATGTAGTCTGTAAAGGAAAAAGCAGTTGTGATTTATCGGACAAAGTTTCTTTCTAAACAGAATCGTTTAGTTTGTCAACATTCAATATCATTAAAATCATAAAATAATGCGAATGCTTCTAGTTCAACGGAGAAGGAACATCAATTATAAATAGTTTAAAACCCTTCATATACAAAATAAAAAAAATTGATCAGACATACTAGAAAGTTCTTGAAATAGAGAGCAGGTTCATTATGTCACTTTTCGGCAAATTAATTTAAATTTTATATAAATACAGGTGAAATTTAAAAATCAAAACCAATTCTACACGGAACGCGATAGTGTATGCGAAATAATAGTGAATATTAAATCAAAAATGTAGTCTTATTAAATAGAAATATGCGTATATAGGTCATATAAGTCATATAAAAAGTGATATTGAGTATTTAACAAAAAAATTAATGCTTCTTACTTTATTAAATATATTATCAAAACATTTGTTTTGCATTGCAGATATAAAACACAAAGCACTAGCTCTTCTGAGAGACCTAACTTAGTTTTGACTTAATTTTGTTTGTTTTTCTGGTCTTGTTTGCAACCCTATCTCTGGATAAGATAAAATTTTACTGTTCATTAGGAGTCAGCTTTGCTGGGCAGTTGCAACTAGCTTTATCATTAGATAAAGGCAAAACTAACATTGCTGATCGGTAAGAGACAGATTCACTGATCAGTAAAAATCAACGTTGTATATCTACTAGAATTTTTCGTTCGTTATAAAGAGCAAACTTTAGTGATAGGCAAAAAACGTTTTTTTGCGTCGCGTCACCTTTGGTAAGGACAAACCTTCGACGAGAGTCGACGATATATTCGTTAATTACGAATTACCAAAGATTGAACAAAATCATTTAAAATCTTCATCAATCATTGAAAACTTTACAACGAACAAAATTTGCAATGATATTCATAAATATGTGTGTAACTTTTTACATGTTTCAATTATCTGTCAATAAAGTTATTTGATTTGTGAACTTAAGTCTAAAAATAATTATTAAAAATAAACATAACTCTAATATAGGTAATATTATAAAAACGCACAGAAAAATAACAAAACAATTTTTTTCATATGACAGTAAATTTCATTCAAGCATATTTTAAAATTATTTGTTAATAATAAAATATGGTTATAATATTATTTTTAAAAATAAATATTTAAAAATTCTTTAAAAAAAAATTTAAAAAAAAAATAACTATCTTAAAATTATTTCTAGTTTTTGTTATATTCGTAAAATTTACCGCTTTATGCTGCAGCATTCCAAAATAAAAATAAATTAAATAAATAAAATTATAATTATAATTTCTTTGGGTACTTAAATATACCAAAAAAAATTAACGATAAAAACCACTAATTTTTTGTTTAAGATCAGAGAAAAACACATTCAAAGCGTTTTCTTGTTTCAAAACTTTAAAACAATTTCAATTTGAAATTTTCAACGTAACAATAATTAAGAAATACTAAAAACTAATTTACCTCTTGTAGTAATCGTTTTAGTGATTCCACTTCTTGAGAGTGTGTCGCTTCTGCATCAAATAACGAGTCAACGGCTACGGTTGGGCTAAGAGGCTCTTCTGAAACACTTGAATTTGCGGAGGCTGGTAGAGTTGAATCTTCTGAGTGTTCGGAAGTACGTCGAAAATATTCCTCTTGTTGCCTAAAATAAATTTTAGTTAATGACTAATTCATGCATAGGAATGTAAAACTCACTTTCTCATTCTATCTTCTTTTTCACGATCGGCTTGTAAGCTTTGTCTTATTAGTTGAGCAACTTCTGAATTATCTGGGTCACGTTCTCGTCCTATTAAAAATTTTACTAATCCAGAAGTATTTCGTAACACAGAAGCCGCATATGCTTGGGTTACACCAACTAAACTTTTTCCATCAACTTCAATTATCTGATCATTAACTTGTATTCGGCTATCACGTGCGGCTGCACCGTTATCAGTAATTGTTTTAATAAATATACCAAGTTTTTCTAGTCCTGCATCTGCACCAACTCCCATTCCAATAATACTTAAACCCAAACCTTCAGGGCCTTTCATTAACTCAACTGGAAAAACATCCATTTTTTCAACTCGTTTTTCTAGTTCATACTCAGCGGACGCTGCAACTGGATCAACATCTTCATTACGACGATCATAGTCCGTTACCGAGAATGTTGAAAACACTTGAATTGGTCCTGAGCTAAATTTCACTTTTGTATTCTTTTTCACTAAAATAGGATAGTCTGTTTCTTCGTCATCATCTTCAACTTCAGATTCCATTAATCCGGGCACCTCCATCCAAAAGTTACCATCTTCAAAATAATGAACCCCACCCTCGACATGAACTTCCTTACTCTTAACTGGTGGATATTCCAGAATATACGATTGTTGCGACTCATCTCCTGAATAATCACCTTCGTTGATCGATGATCCTATAGAACCAATTCCTGATAAATCGTCTAATCGTGTCACCGATTCTAATTTCGTTGAATTACTACTTTCATCAATTCCAGCTGTTAACGAATCATTGCCAACACTTGGAACTGAATCAAGTGATGTTTCTTGATGATTTGATTCAACAAAGGAAGTATTTAACACGTCTAATGATGTTTTTGAACCATTGCCGTTCGATAAATCATTTACTGAATTATTACTTTTATCGATAACAAATTTTTCATTGAATACTTCAGGTGGGGTTATTACTTTGTTCGAATCCGACGATTCTTTTAACCAATCATTAGTCTCTTTTTCATTAATGCTTGTTATTGGCGGTAAAGATGGTACTGGTGGAGCTTTTGATGATAAAATTTCTTCCACTTCTCGGGCCTGCTCGTCTGATAATAGGGATTGTTGTCTAAAATATATTATATTAAAAATTAGTATCTTGAAATTCTGAGTTAGAATTGATTATAACTAATGTGATTTATGTGTTTGATAGAATGAGGAGAGTACTTGTTCTGTTACTAACTATATTTAAACCATCAGAAACATTGGCAAACCGTCCAAAAAATACCGATTTTGAAAATCACATTTGCATTGAGAGAAATATAGGGAAAAAGAAATAGGGAGAAAAGAAGTGATAGAAACAAAAAGAAGAGAGAGAGAGGGAGAGACAGAGAGTAATATAGGAACAGGCTAGAAACTTTCTGTGATTTATGTGTGACAATGTGTTCCAGAACCGATTTAGTTGATTGATAATGTCGTTTGAAGGTTTTAAATTGTCGTTTTTTTAGTATGAAATTTTAAATTTGGTAATGGTATGTATCAATTTATTTGTTATATCAGAACCTTGAAAAACTTTTAATTTTAAAGCAAGTCAGCAGAAATACAATCAAATATAAATGGTAATAAATAAATTTGTTATTTTTTGCTAATTAAAAAAAAACTAATAAATCTAAAACTAATAAACACTAAATACAACTAAAACTACTCACCTTATTTTGCTTTCCAAAATTCTGTTTTATTTTTATAATTATATAAGCAACAACAGTAGCAACACATTAAATAGACATCACAGATGATATTTTTTCATGCAGTTTTTGTTTAAAATCAGAGATGCAATTTTAATTTTTAATGCAATCATCATAAATTAATAAATAAAATAAAAATTAATAAATAAAAAATTAAGTTTTTTAATATTATTATGTTATATTTTTATTCTAATCATGTCGCTTAAAACATTAGCCTAAACAATTTCTTTTTAAAGCTATCAACAGAATCGTAAGAAATTTAGAGTTACGGAGATATGTGTTATGTGCAGCATTGATTTATGCTAATATTTAAAAAATCAATTAATTCAATCTGTTTTTATTATTATAACTACTTTTTGGGATTAAAGACGTACTGTTAAAAGATATTTTAAATATCGTTTTCTCGTTTCAGAAGAAAATGGTATTCAACATCAGAGAAGCTATTTCAAACAGCACAACAAAATAAAAAGGAAATTATTTTAAGGAAGTAGAATAGAATTAAAAGTAATTTCATTGTCTATAAATATATTTTACAAAAACAAAGAAATAAACGGTGAAATTAAACAAAACTGGTATACCTGTATTAATACAATTAATATGAAAAATTAAAATATTGGGACTCAAGTATTGGACAAAATATCCAAAATGAAATAAAATCGTTTCAAAATGCGTTAGTTAAATCGAATCATGTTTTACCACAAAAAATCGCGAGAAGATACCGAAAACCAGAATATATCTAACAATTCCTTTTCACAAACCTTCAACCAATCCGATTCGTGTTCTACAACGAAAGAATTGTTTCCAACGTTACAAATGCCTAGTTCATTCGGAATATATCCACTACACTAATTTAGGTTAAGAAAATATTTAAAACGAAAAAAATGAAATATTTAAATCAAAAAGCGTTTGAGTGCCGCTACACAATATTTATGCCAATCCGAATCATGTTCGGGATCTAATGCTTAACACAAAATTTTAAAATTATCGATTGACCTATATGTACAATTATGGGAATTAAATTGAACACAACCAAAGCAAAAATACCGAAAAAGATTTGAATGTATACATGTTTAATTCGCCAAATTTATTTAACTTTGGAAACTGAAGATGACAATCAAAAAGTGACTGATGAAATAAAAACGATTCGCACGCATATAAATTAAAAAGCTGCAAAACAAATATTTTTGTCAAAAACTAAAAGAAGGCTGGAAATAAACTGCACAACTGTAGTGGAGCTCTAAGTTTAGAGTAAGTGAGTAAGTAATATGAAGATGACACAACTAATGTCGATATGAAAAAAAATCCAAATAGTCGGCATTTCTTTCATATCCAACTAGATTATCAAAATTAACATTTCGACAATATATCACTTTTTTATTATTCTTAAATTACAATTTACATAATTTTTAACGACACCTCGGAACGCATACTGTTGTGGTACCTATGTCTTAAAAGGCCTCTATGTGTTGTTGTGAGTTGTGACACGTTTTATTTAAAAAAATATTGCGAAGCTGTTGCTTACTGCATAGGCTAACTTCACTACATCTCTGGAAACAAAATGTTATGGATATATAATGAGCTAATGTCCATCAAATACTTCAATTAATGACTAACCGATGTTATAGATTTCGCGCAGTTCTTTTTTTTTTTTTTTTTTTTTATTCTAGGTTAGGCATGTTTAGTGTTAACCAATATAGATCAACGTCTCTGAATATCCGAAGATACCATGCTAATTAAGGAACTAGGGCTTGAAAGTATTATTCAATTTTCTTTGAGGAATTTATTATTGTTGATCTTAAAGTTTTGAGGATTAAAATTATCAGGAAAGACCCACGCCGGTAAGGCATTCCAGATATGAGAAACTCTGTTAAAAAAATCGCGTTGAAAAGTGACAGTTCTACACCTAGTCACTCGAACCGTAAAAGGATGGACTGATATTGATGCTCTAGTGAAACGCGCGAAGTTTGCTGGTTCAGGCAAAATCGATTTGATCTCCGCAGACGTCCGTTCGTCCATAATATACTTGTAAAATACCGTCAAATCAGCGACGTCTCTTCTATGTTGCAAGGAATCAAGCTCGTTAGTAAGAGTCGAGTTGCCGATCAATTTAACAGCTCTCCGCTGTATAGAATCAAGACATTTCAAACTACTTATGTAGGCTCCTCCCCATATGTGAGAATAATACTCCATGCAGGGACGAATAAATGATTTTTATATAAAAACATTAAAGAAAGCTGTAGTATCCCAATAGACATAAATTCTGTTGTAAGAATAAAAAAAAGTAAAAAAAAAAATGTTACCGGAAGTGACAAACCGAAAGTTGGAATGCAGAATTGTTGCAAATCATACTCTAAGCATATATACCTATTTTAATCTAAATCAACTATCAGGAACTGATGCTATTAAAGTTTCAAATAAACAGGTACTCGGGAGACCCCCCACCACTTATCCCAATATCGTCCAAAAAATAATCAGTTCTTTGTAATTCAAATTTCCATCTTTTGACAAAGTTTCATTAACATTAATTAATGACTTAAGTCTGTATGCTCCCAACAAACATTAAAAACAAAGTGTGAAAAGTCAGCAGTTGTATGGTGGATCCGCCACTTTGATCAATTTGTCCCAAAAGTTGATCATTATCTTCTCATACGAATGGAATCACTTCATTATTGTAGACTGTAGTGAGCATAAAGAAACTGAAACATGTTCAAAAACTACAAAATAAATTTTTTTCCGGAAGTGAAAAACCGGAAGTTGGGATGTAGAACTGTTGCGAACCGTACTAAATACTTATGTATCAAGTTTCATCCAATTCGATTATCGGGTACAGATGTTATTGGGCTTTAAAAAAACAGGTGCTCGGGGAACCACCCACCACTTTGTTCAATATCGCTTATTGAAGATTCAAACTTAGAGGTGTTCGGGTGTGAAATTAATCCAGATCTTTCATTTTCGAGTTAGCCTTGATCATATTCCAAAGTTTCATGAAGATCCTATGGACGTTCGTCACCACACACGCACCCACCCACAGACAAACACCATTTTTGTTTTGGCTATTTACTTAGAGAGGATAGTTCAAAACAAAAGATAAAACAAAATTTGGAGTCCAAGCTGTGTTTGGATAAAACTTTGGACTCAATTGAAAATTGTGTTGAAGTAAAAATTGTGTTATTGGATTATTTATGAGCATAATTTCCAATTGCTTCGTTTCACGTTTTCTTTACATGTTGTTACGATTCCAGCAATACAAAACATTGATGAAAAACCATTCTCATAATCGTTTTATTTTACGTAACATCGCATTAACATCCTGATACTAAAGTAAGTTATACGATATGAAATCCAAGAACGTCATCATACTTAAATTTCAGAAGAATTAGTCAAAAAATTAAAACAGGAGTATCCCGAACTTAAGGTTGGACAGTTGATTATTTGTGCTCCTGTACAATGCAATAGCACACAAAAGATTTACATGTTTTTAAATTTAGACGTAGTAAGATGAATGGAATCTGTATGGAATATTCAGTAGATCTGCTGTGGATAACGAAGGCACATATAACTTTGGTGACCACACGTACTTCATTGGAGTTTAATACTCCTCAGTACTCTTTTAAGCTCCGTTCATGATTTTTGTAATTCTGCCAACATATGATTGACAGATGGCATTACCGTCATTCCTTTGGAAGAAATTAGTTGCTAAAAAGCAGCGTTTATGCAGAGCGCTAATTATTCAAATACTTGGGTTTAAATGAGATCTGACTGTTCTATTTTGTAATTAAAAATACCAAAAAAAATTTTATAAACGAGGTAAATAATTTCGAACAATAAAGTACCCGATCAGAAAATTTTCAGGACTCCAATAGGGCCCTGAATAGGTTTGCCTTAGTTCGATTGGTCTAAGATCATGAGAGTAACGCTTTTACTCTACCAGGTCCTGATTGGGATAGCCGGATAGTCTGCTCAAGATCACCGAATAAAATTAAATATGGCAAATCTTCGTAAGATATTTCGTATCTGGACCTGATCAGATTACCAACTAGGGGTCAAATGCAAAAAACCAAATCAGTACCGGATATATTCAAGTAAAGTTAACCCTAAAAGGCTATTTTAATTTAAGCCCTCATCGTATTGCTCAAATAGGACTCGTCCTTTCTGGACTATCAAGCCCTGACTGTATTCAGGCTTTTCCTAACTAATTTAACTCGGCTTTTCCTAACTAATTCCTAACTAATTTAACTCGGGCACTAATTTATACTCGGGCGTATTCCGTACAAGGTTTAAACGAAAATTGAAAAATTTGAAAACCATATTTAAGGTTTTAGTATCGACATTTTTTTTCAAACGTAATGAATAAAATGTTTGCTTTTTAGTGAAACTTCTTATTAAATGGAGAAATATAATTATCACAGGTGCCTAAACTGTTATAGGTGTGCCTAGTTTATGTTATTAAAATGGAACAATAGAAAAATAGTAATTACGATGAATTACCTGTTTGAAAATTGATCTTTATCAGTTTTACAATTTGTTTTCAATAACTTGCTCCCTATTACAAACAGAACATAAGACACCTGAAAATAAACTTCCATTTCATTATCTGACTTTTGACAATAACAGTCTGAAAGCTAATTAAATTCGCAACTATCAGAGAACTATGACCAAATAAATTATAAAGAAATTTAAATTGGAAAAATGCTTTTCTATTTATAAGACGCTGATGATTTCGTTCTATTTCATACAATCCATCGATATTACGTTAGAATTGTGAAGTGTTTTAACGAACAAAATAGATTTTTCTTTCAAAGTAAAAATATTTAAACATAAATCAATTTTGGCTGGATACGAATACGAGTATTAAAAAGAATATATTTGCGATTTTCAGATGCTAGGTTATCCGCATTGTCGGGTTAGTTGCGTTAGGTTTCTCTGATGATGTGAAGTTATCCGGCAGTGCCTAGTTGTTAATTTTCGTTAATTTTGTTTCCGCACTTTATCAACGTGAGATCGATTTATAAGAACAAATCGATCTATCAAATTATCGTATACTCAACGACGCTCACACGTGTTACTCCAAACACCAGTAACTCTTCTGGCTTGTCACCTGCCAGCCTATAACTTCCAAACTCTACCATATATCAGAGAACATGAACTATCAGCAGATAATATCCCAGTAATGATCACGATACAAGAATAAGTAGTCAAGGGCAAGTTTGAACGCAGCATGTACACTAATTTTTATTGCAGATTCAAGAAATGTCAACTAAAATAAAATAACTAGTTATCAAACCTTTCAACACCGACACAAGAAGCTTATGGTAAATCATTCAATGAAAGTTTAACCTACAGCAAAAACTGGTAAACATTTTTCCAAGATCGATAAAAACGACAATATCCCGAGATATATCGTAAGAGTGCAGTTTGATTAGCAGCTATTAAGAACAAAATTGAAAAATTTAGTAAATTACTGATGTCTGCCCTATTGGTAGACCAGAAATTTATTTAAATGCTCAAAAACACACAACAATGGAAACCAATTTATCAATTCAGAAATATTAACTTAACATGTTACGATCGCAACTACATCTACAAAGAAATATAAATCAAAATCTAATTCACTTTATGCAAATGAAAATCCATGCAACATTTATAAAACTATTATTCAAAATTAAAATCAAGCATAATTTATCTCTTCATATACAAAACTACAAAACAAGCAAACTTTTAAATTATTCATAATTTAAAATAAAACAAATAAATATTTACCGTGAGCTCAACAATCTTTCGGCTTCATCAGCTGTCATGGCATCTGGAAGATTACCTTCAACTTCATTTTCTCCATCACTAGCATCAGCAAACTCAACATCATGTAAATCTAAAGGTGGCCCTTCCGGTATTGGTGGACGAATTTGTGATGTATTTTCGTTTAATTTTTCAATTAATTCTTCTTTCTTTTCCGTAAGAGACGGACGTGTTGGATCCAAAATTGTTTGTGGACTATGATATCCTTTTCCTGTTTCATTGGAATGATCAAATACGATTCCACTCTCAATGAAATCATTTTGGTTATTCAAATTAAATAATAATTCGGTGGGAGGTGGTATTTCAGGTTTAATTGTTGCGTATATTATAGGTTCTTTTGATAGCGGTTGACCATAGATTAAATGGTGGGTTTTTGATTTTAATATTTCTTCTTTTTCTAATTCTTCGAAAACACTATTTTTTATAACATTCGGATGATGTTGATATAATTCTGTTTCACCAAATACTTCTTTGCTTTCACTTCCATCGGGGTTCAATCGATATCCAACGTCAACATAATTCAATTTTGGATCGTCATCGTTGAATTCGTTATATGTTGGTGGACTAGGAGGTTTTAATTTAGGAATATGATGATGATGATGTTTTTCAGGTAAAATAGGTGGTGGGTCAACATATTTTGGTGGTTCACTTGGGTATGAAGGTTTGTTTGGAGATGAAATTGCTTTAATTTCTGGAAGTGGTTCATTAAAACCACCTTCATCGGTACTAACACTACTTATTATACTTGGCGGACGTGATCCTAATCCTGCTGCTGGAATATTCAAACATATGCTTGACACTTTTTTTGAACGTTTGGTTACATTAGAATGCTGCAATTGATGATGATGATCTTGTTCATTGTCGGATGGTGGTGTTGATGTACGACCTAAAACGAAAACAAAAATTTTCATTAATTATTATTGAGAAGTTCTATTTATATTTTAATCATTCATTCTTTGAAATATATTTATGTTTTTTTGTCTGTCAAACACCAGTTTTCGTTAGTTTATTTTATATTGAAACATTTTAATTATTTAAAAATTATTTCATTAAATTAGTTATAATGGAAAGTAAACAAGAACTCAATGTACATCTAGATGATGATTTTCTGTTTATGTTAGAGCTAGCCTCCCCATATTTCAATCAGTTTGAAAACGATAAAATCCAATCAGATTTATGTCAAGCTTGGTTAGATAAATTATGTTGTACATTTTACGAAAGCGTTGAATGTAAAAGAAAAAGAAATTCTGTACTCTGCAAACTATTATCGTGTATGCAATCATCCAAATTAACAGAACCATTCTTAAAAATGCCAGATAACACAAAAATATTACCAAACATACATTTTCCACCAATATCCGAAAGTACCGAATGGTTAGATGATATGTTAGAAGAAAATTCGGAGGCAAGATTATTTCGTAAGGGGGGTGATGATTGTCGTACATACTTAGCATCAAAAATGTTAGATAATAATCGTGGTGCATGTGCATACATTGGAATATCTGCAGTAAAAGGTGGTGACACTGAATGGGCACAAATCGGAACTGGTAAATTTTTGGGCCAAAAAATCAATGGAATTGAATCATTTTCATATGATTCAAAATACAAATATTATCGTTACATTGTTGATTTATGTAATGATGAAATTCACGGCAGAACGGCACCAGGCACAAATTGTGATTTGGAAAATCTTATTCAGCAATTGATTGAGGAGAAATCTACAACAGAAGATGGTAAATTATTACACGGTGAAGGTAAGGAAGCGAGAAGCATGGCTTTATATTTTTTGAAAACGAAGTATTTAAAATTATATAACGAAAAGGCGTCATCACCTAAGAAAAAGAAATAAATATTTTCGCATTCCTTTTTATCCATTTCAACCAATATTTGAGATTAACTTATTTGTCAAAAATTATTAAATATATAAATAGCCCAGTTTACATTTTAGTTTTATTAATATTAGATATGTTGTTGAGTTTTTTTGTATTTAATTTGTAGGGAGGACTATGTCAATCATATCAATATTATAATCAATATATGGTACATTTCCATCGATGTTATATTAATATACGTACATACGTATACAACATTAACGGGATTTTTGAAAGTTTGTGTATCTTATCATCGCTTTTGCGGTTGAAGGTGCTTAACACAAGGCTTCGAAGAAATGCGAGTGCCAGTACAAATTCTACACGAAAGTCGAAAAAGAGAAAATCAAAAATCATTTTGAATTGGAAAAATTTACTCGACTTCCATGATACTTAATTTCTCAGAAAATCTAGCAATACATATTAGATGAATTTATATTTATTAAATAAAACACTCTCTGGAGCTTTTATCTCTCTCTCCTTGAAAAACTAAGTTAAGCGCCAGTTTACATTAAACTTTAGAGGGCAACAAGTTACCAGACTGCAAAACATTGAAAACAAATGGTTGGACTCGACAATGGGAGACAAATTTTTGTCGAATAAGTTTCCATCCCCTTTAAAACTATGGTAGTAAATTTACAAGACCCAGAGAAATCACCATGTTCTGGAGTTTCCCGAGCAAAAAAGTGGTCGAATTGAGGAAAATGGCAGATAAAAAAGCTGTCGGAAACGTCAAGGTTAGGTGCCTCACGAAGTATAAAAAAATATGGTAGTCATAACATCAAAGGGGTGAGGGCCTGCTGACTACTCCTTTAGCCTACAGATACAAATTGATTATGATCAAACGTTGGTAAAACATTTCAATCAATTTAAAAAAGTTTTTACTAGCTTTTGGGGTTCCGTTTGACATAGGGTTGGGGGTCCACCATACAACAGATGATTTTTTTCAATATGTTTTTTATGTTTGTAGGGAGGATACAACATTTGTTCTTGAATTCATTTTTATCGAGCACCTGCTTCTTGAACGCTGAATTCCATCTGTACTTGATAATCGAATTGAATAAAACTTGATAGATAAGAGTTTAGAATGATTCACAACAGTTCGGTATCCACACTTCCGCTAAAAAATTTTTGATGAAACTTTAGTAAAAGATGGAGATATAAATGGAAAGGAACCAATAAGCTTTTGAGCGATAATAGGCAAAGTGCTTGGGAGCCTCCAGAGCAACAGTTTTTAGAACTAGATCTACTGTTGAAATATTTTATGGATATAAGCTCACTTTATATTCAGAACATTTTGTTTCCAGAGCTGTGGTGAAATCAACCTATGCATAAGCACCACCAATATTTTATATTAATTCCCACAAAAATCGATAAGATGATTTATATATTTAACTAAAATAAATTCCGGTATTCGGCACGACATAAAAAACTTTAAAGTTTATATATCAGAGTATGAAACACGAACCACTGTATGGAAATAAAAGGAAAATTACTGAAGAGTTAAGTCACTTATTTCGATTACCTCAAGCAAGCTCACTCACTTTGGTTTGTTCTATAAATTATGAACAAATTGTTGACGAACTATGATGGTGTCTGAAGTTTATTCAATGTAGACATTTGTGCAAGTCTAGCACCTAATAGTCATTTTGGAATCACATTACGTGGTTAAAGTAAAAGCCTTCCTTTGGAATGGGTGATATAACAAGACTATCTTTAAAAAAAATCTGTACTCTATTTTAATTCCCAAACTACCATTTAAATTAATTATTGGTGAAACCTCATAGTTTATCACTTCCCACATACAAAATTGTTATTTTAATTCAATTTACGTAGACAATTTATAATAAGACCGTTAATTATGAATGAAACGTAAGTGAACTGATACAACAAAAAAAAAACGTTTTACTAACTAAGTAGAATTAATTATCGTAAATCAGCAGTAGTAACATAGACGTTGATATTTTTATGTTAACTTAAATTTGTAATTTTAATCTTTAATTTTTATGGAGGCGATTGTTTATTAGTTTTCGTTGCTTTGTATGATAATATGTATTAATAAAATTGTTAATTAATTAGTATCGAGGGATATAAAATGACCATATGTGTATTATTAGTATGTATGTATGTATAACTGAATATAAAAATGATTTTATTGGTGATGTTATTTTCGGCGATGTTTTGTTAATTCTGTTAACGATATCCACATGCATCTTCTCAAATTTGAAAAGATGAGTATGTACATGCGTTATTAAAACAAAAGAAAATTATAAACAAAAAATAGAAAACATATATTTATTTAACAAACCTCGACAATCAATGCAAAATCTTCTAATACTCAAACACATGTTGAACTATTCCAATTGTTACAAATTTTTACTATTTTATCTTGAATTAAATAAAATTCAAGATCTTAGATTTCACATTTAATTTCACTTATTATTTATAGTTTTGTTATATAGATATTTAATTAACTTCATTTTACTTTTCTCTATTGTCTTCTCATTGAATTAAGAAATTTTCCAAATATCTTATTTACAAATGTATTGAATTTATTTCATATGTTCTTTACTTTCATTAGAAATTTTGTCGACCATCAAATTGTAATTTAACCATTTTTATTTTATCTGATAAGATAAGAATTTATTTTATTAGAAAACAATATTTAGATAATCATTTGCAAACATCTAATTTTTATTTTAAATTTTCTGAATCATCAATTGGTACTAAAGTAAAATTTGTGTACGGAGAATTGATAATGATCGCCATGGTCAAAAAGACACCAGACACTTATCTGTGCTCTTCACACTCTTAACTCGGTTTTTTTTACTGTTCCAAAGAAGAAAGTGTTAGGTGTGTCAAATAAAATCCGATACGTATGGTACGGATTAGTTTATACTTTGTGAATAGTCAATAATTGTAAAATTAACTTTACAGTCGCCTCTGGTCCTACGTTTTTTTTTTCTTGTTTCTGGAAAATAAATGATTACGGTCTGGAAGGGATAACCCAAAATGATTAGCAAATGGGCCAAATCATAGGTGTTTTGCAATTTATGCGGCGGATCAGAATTAAAAGCAGTTATTAACGGATACCTAGCAGTCGAGAGAGCTGATTCACCTTGTACTTCACCAGCTTGTACTCATGCGCAAGATCATGGAAGCGAAACAAATAAAAAAAAATAAACGACAAAAAATAATACGAAGAATCACCACTAGTAATAGTATAGTACAAGGAGCGGTTGGAGAAGCACGTCACTTTTACGAACCGCGAAGTGCCGATTGAAAAAAGCAACCTGTAGTTCAGAGTAATTATTTTTGCCTTTCAAATTTTCTTACAGGTGGTCGGAAGTCCATTAAGATCCCTATCAAAACTGAGGAGATTTGGTAATAGATAGACATTGGCCTATTTAATTGGAGACGAGACAAAGAAGCCACCTACAAAGCTACACGAAGAAATTATTCCTTATCATTGGGTGTGATCCTAACGCTCACAACGAGATGAGTAGCATTGACGCTAGCCAAACACGTGAGTTTTTGTTGGAACGTGTTTAACTTGTTTAGACTAAGCGTGTTTAACGTTGGCAATACAACCATCTTTGTCCCTAGGACAAGACAGGATGTATTAGATCCCTAAAAATCCTTGGTTTAAGACAGTTTATAAAATTTTATTCCGGTGCAGAAGCTTGGGAACGCAAGGTGAGATGTTTTTGAAGATAATCTTAGGGAAATCCTACAGGAAGTAACAATTAGACACATTACATTATGGTACGCTAAAACAAACTAAAGGAGAGGTGAATCTGGCAACCAAAGCATTCGAACCCCAGATGCTATTTTTAAAAGGAGCATGAGGAGTGCTACTTGATGAGGAGTTATCTTAATTAAGGACAAAAAAAAGTTCAACGGCCCTTCTCTTAACCTAAACAATCTGAAATTCGCTGAATATACGAGGATGGTAACCACCTACAACAAAGAAATTCATATAAAAACTAGTACTGTACTTGTAGTAAGATCGGTTTTGTAAGATAACGCTAAGGCGTGTTCGCACCACAACTGATTGGATATATGAAATGTTAAGAACCTGGTCATGCGGTTGTCTTTGATAATGAAGCTGGCAAACTAGCAAGGAAGGGTGGAACAACATTTTTCGTTGGCCCGGCTCTTTTTTGTGTACATATACAAAACCCATCAATTAAAGCATAAGGTATGAAATTATGAACGAATCCTATTGTAATAATGCCAGAGATCTAAGACACTCTAGGTAATTAATTGGGTGGATTAATCAAAGGAAAGCAGTAATGTGCTCAAGGTTGAGTAGAAACAATGCAAGAATATAAACAGACAAATGTAGAGTTTTTTAATTAGAAAAAGAAACTGCAGAACACTTGCTCAAAAAATACTCTGGAGCGCGAATCCACAAGTACAACCTGCAGGAGTAATGTATTGACGGGAACAACATGCTTACTTCCAACCTTCTCTATAGTGGGTGAAATTAGAGGAGGTTGGGCTGAAGGAAGTATTGAAACTGGGTATTAACCAGATAGTAAACACGTGTGGTACGGTACCAATGGATCTTTTCTGTCGCAGTACAATATTTCATTATATTCTAATCTAATCTAATGTTATGATTTATGATTAAACAAATTAAGGTTCGGTTCAAAAAACACAACAAGGGTATCAACTTGAAACTAATCAATATTTTTGTAGTTACCAAACTATTTGTGTAGTTCAATTCTTCAAGTTGACATCTGGCAACTTTGAACTTACCTACAAATGTCAAGACTATAAGTTAGAGATCTTGAAGGCAATCGAACTTATATCTCGCAACATTTAGCAAACTCGGATACAGCGTATTTTTACTTCACCGCAATTTTAAATTGTGTGAAGTAATGCAATCTATCGAGAAAATCTTCCATACCCAAATTTTGTTGTGGACCATCCTCTAAATAGCCAAGAAAAATTTTGGTGTACGTCTGAGTGATGGGTGGGTGTGTTTGTGGGTGGGTGTGTTTTAGAGTGGGTGACATTCCTGCATAGGATCTTGATGAAACTTTAGCAAATGATCCAGGTTTACTTGAAAATGGAAGATCTGGATTCATTTCAATTTTGAACAAAATGGCGAAGGATCTCCCGAACACCTCTAAGTTTAAATCTTCAATAACTTCTAATCCCAGCTTATGATCTTATGGAAACTTGGTATATAAGGTTTTAGTACTGTTTCCAATATTTCTGCATACCAACTTCCGGTTAAAAAGTTTTCTTTAAGGTGTTTATCCCTACTGTAGCCTACAATTACCGATTTTATCGATTTTCATGAAACGTTGGTAAAAGCTTTCAAGTAACATGCGAAAGATTTTATCAGCTTTTGGAGTACGTTGGATAAAGGGGGGTTTCTTTGTAAGTTTTTGAATTTTTTTCAGTGTCTTCCCGAGTCGAACTTTAATTACGATTTAAGTAGTAGATATTCTGGAATGAACCTATTATGGTGGACATATCTTGATGAGCTGCCTTAATGTGAAGTCCACTTGATTTCTCTTTAATGTATGAAGGAAAAAAGTCTTTATTCTGGGGAACCCATGATAACCCGTAGACGAAAGCCTATTGGGCAGAGTTTCTTCCAGTTAAAGGTTTAAATAAAACTAAACTAAACTAACTAATGACTAATGTAATGACTAATTAGTCATACATATGTTACACTATTTTAGTTTTCTTCATCTTTACTTGCATTCAAATACGAACTTTTTACCCTCGATAAACTTATTAACTTCTACAAAATCTATAAAAATACTATTTAACATCTAATTAGAATCTCTAAAAACTATTTTCAGACTATTGATTCTCAAAATATTACTTTACACCTAAATAAGCACCTAAATCAACACCTTATTAAGTTTTTCTCATGTGCAAAAACTTGATAAATCCTATCAATTCTGTAAACTACAAAATTAACATCTCATTTGAATCTTCAAAAGCTATTTACGATTCCGATCGATTCCCATCATGAACTTAGCAAAAATTAAAAATATAATAATTTGAGTTTTCCATCAGACATCATTGAGAGCAGATATGACAGCATTCTATCAAAATACTTATTAGAACCTATATATTAGAATAGAACCTATATAATATATATTATATAATATATTATATAATATATAAGTTCTATTATATATTATAACCTATATATTCTAAAACATATAATTATTCTATAAGTAGAATTAGTAGGATCTAATGAATTTTTACACATTTTTATTTTAGTTTATTTAGGACCAAAACAGTAGTTTTTTTTTAATTTTAAAAGCCTATTTAACAACTCAAACGGGATTTTTTTTCCGGTAACTCGCTTTTGGAGGTGTTATGAAGAGGTTATTTTTCTATTGAAAATAAGTGATATTTAAATATTCTAAATTCTAAATAGTAGAATATGTAGGTTTTAAAGAATAGTTAAATTTCGACTCGGGTTTATGCATACTACAGCCTACAGAAATGAAGTGATTATGATAAAACTATGAAAAAGATTTCAATTAGTGTGAGAAGATAATTATCACTTTTTGGGACACTGAACAAAGTGGCGGAGGTTCACCGACCACCATACAACTGCTAACTTTTCACACTTTGTTTTTAAAGTTTGTTGGAAGCATACAGACCTCATTCGTTAATCAATTTAATGATACTTTAAAAAAAGAGGGGAAACTTAAATGACAAAAAACCGATTAGTTTTATTGGGCAATATTAGACAATATTGGGATAAGTGGTGGAGGCCTCCCGAACACTTGTTTATTGTGAAACTATTTTTCAATGTTTGTTGGCAGCATACAACATTCGTTCGTGTATGAATTTTGATGACACTTTGGAAAAAGATGCAAATATGTATGGCAAGGAGCTGATCAGTTTTTGAGCTATAGTGAACAAAGAGGTGTGGGATCCCCCGAGCACTTTTTTTTTGAAAGTTCAATTACATCTGTACGTGATACTCTAATTGGATGAAACTTGGTACATAAACATTTAGTATGATTCACAACAGTTCTTCATCCCAATTTCCGGTTTGTCACTGCCATTAAATTTTTTTTTTACTTTTTCTCGTACTGCAGATTTTATGTTTGTTGGGATACTGCAACTTTTTATAATATTGATATAATTAGAACTATGCGAAATCTATAAAATTGGTTAGCCATTAATTAAAGTTTTTTATGGATATTAGCCCAATATATATCCAGAACATTTTGTTTTCACAGCTGTGGTAAAGTTAGCCTATGCATCAGCGTAGCAATATTGTTTTTATTATTTTAGATGTGTCATCCCATCCAAACAATAATCTTTTCTTTTTTTTGCACATTTTTTTTAAAGGATTAATGCAAGAGAAGACCCATCTTGGTCAACACTGAAGTGATGATGTGAATCATGATCTTCGTGTTATACGATGTAAAAAATAGAATTAAAAAGCGATGGAAGCATGGAAACAAATTCTACAAATGGTAAAATTCCTACTTTGGATATAAAAACCAAGCGTAAAGAGATAAAAAGGAAAAAGAGAGGGACAGAGAGAGAAAACGCACGAAAAAAAGTTTGATGTACTGTTTACTTGTGATTCAATTTACTTACAATTCAAACAAGGTTAACCAAACTATTAAATTATTAATATTTTGAACAATCAAATTGTTAAAAAAATACAAATCAAACACGGCACATTTGTTCGTTGAAACAACATTATTTCCCCACACACTGATTTGCATCGATTAAAAAATATTCAATCTACAAATAATATTTGAACTAATCTTCTCGTGATTCGTGACAACGGAATTTGTCTAATTTCCGAATTTATTTTAAGATCCTAATTTGTCTGTTGTCAACCAAATAGCAACCGATAGCAAAAGACATTTGTTTAGATTAGACAGAATTAGGATTTTCACTAACTAATTCGTATTCGTATGAAAATAAATTCAATTTGTTTTTATTACATTTATTTATCAAAAATTGAACCACATTTTAAACTCTCGAAAATTAAATATTTGTCGCCTACACTACGACAATACACACATGACTTTTCTTCGTTTTTCTTATATATAATAAAATTAGATCATAGAATTTGAAAAATTTGTTTTTTTAATGACGTTCATTTGAAAATGGAAACATTTTGTATGTATCTGTGCTACTTAGACATTTTCTCAATTAAAATACGACTCACATTCTTTTTGTCTTGAATATTTTGTTTGTTACCTTTTTACCCGCAACACAAATGTACATTTTAACACTTTACACGAATAAAAATTCTTACATTTTTTTATCATAAAATAAAAGTGAAATCTTTAAAAACTAATTCATTACGTTAAGAAATCCGACATACAACGTAATAAGTTGTCATATCAAATCGTCAACAAAACACAATTGTAGCTCAGATACGTATTTATGAATGAAAACTTTAATAACATGCAATAATGCTGATGTAATGTAATGTAAGTAAGTTGAACATTTGAATGACAGTCTAGCTATGTAGCTTATGCGTTTTTTTATTTCGAAATATTTTTTTTGTAGTCGACAAAAATCAATAAATTTTCTTTCGAACACACTAAAGTGTATAGTTTAAAATTATAACACATTATCTAAATTTTTCACACCTTTGTGTCTCCGTAATTTTCGAATATTATTTATTTATCTTTTAATTCACAATTAAAGAAAAATAAATAAATAAATATTTTATTAGAACAAATCCAATAAAAAAATAATTTTCAATTACCTTCATCCTTTTCCTGTTTTCTTGAACGAAATTTATAAAATCGAATAAATGAAATGCGTGAAAATTAGTTCTAATATTTTTCTTTGTTCATATTAACTTTTAATTTTTTTCATAAGTAAATTTGGTTCTCATCGTTTTATTGGGAACTTGTGTGAGATACATATATAAAGATGAAAGATTATAAGTACAATAATGGATGGAGATATAAGGTCAGTTATGCGTTGTTATCGAAAAAAGGAATTTTAGATTACAAAAGTATTCAATCATGATTCAAATAACAATGTAATTCACGTGAGGATAGTGTTACATTAAGTTTGGTTATTTTTTTTTTGATTTTCGTGTTATGGATTGATTTTCTTTTCTAGAATGATAATTTTGAGATCATATGGAATTATTGTATTGTGCGTAAGAGTGCCCAAAGTATATAAAAAAGAAACAAAAGATAGAAAATTCTAGCTAATTTGATAAAATTGTGTCGGACAATATGTAAATTTAAATCAATAGACAAACATTGTGGAAGTTTTTCTAATTTTGTGGTTATAAAAAAATATGCTAACAAATAACTTTTAGCAAAAAAAATATTATTTGATATGTATGATATAATTTTTATCACCTCAACAAAGGTTATATCCCATGGAATTGGGATACATTTCGTTTGGTTTTAGCTAGAAGATGTAAAACCTACTATAGTGGTGAATTTAATGCACAAGAAACCGAAGGAACGACAGCTGATAGTTTTAAATATGTAATGTTTGGAAAATATATAGAATAGATGAAGACGAAACAAAAAATGAGGCATCCAGTCGTATTTCTGTTGATGTTTCATTTGGTGGACTGTTAATGCGATTACAAGGAGATACTAACAATTTATATGGCTTGAAGTAAATCATCATATAATATGATTCCATGACATTTGCTCGAAAAACATTTGCTCAAAAAACATTTACTCGAAAAACATTTACTCGGAAACATTTGCTCGAACACCAATTACGCGAACGTCATTTTCTGGTAAAATTAATAACCGAAAAAATTGTTCAAAAAATTGCGCAATTTTTTGAAGAATTTTTTCGGTTATTAATTTTACCAGAAAATGATTTTTGAATATTAATTAAATATTATTTTTTTTTTTACTTTTTTTAGATTTTTAGGTAGATTTCATATAAAAATTTACCTATTGCAATGGGCTTCATCTCGGAATTTCGGAAAAATTTTGATGCCAAACGACTATATGTGATAAGCGGAGATGGAAAAACAGAAAAAAAAAATTATATACATATATATATAACGATATGAGGTATAACGGAATTTAGCGGCACTCTCACGGTCGCATTTTTCGACCTACACCAAAATAATTTTCTGTGTATGTTTCGGCAAATAATGTCTTGGACAAGTTCGTGAACTGGCCATATCCGGGTACCGGTTAAGCGGCTAGAGCCTAAAAAGTCGAATAATCTAGAGCGCTATAACTTCCGTTTGAATAATAATATTTTAATAAAATTTGAAAATATTGAATATTTGAACCTTTTTTTATCATTTTTATCCAGATGACTACTTTGGCGTTTCAGGTTCCTCAAAAATCAGCTGTTTTAAAAATTTACTAAACTTTGCTGCCCTTGATCTAGCTGAAATGGCCAAGCTCATATTTGAAAACTTTTTTCCACGTACTTAAAATATAAATCTTTCCAAAATTTTCAAAAATAATAGTTTAAGTCTAACGGTTGAGACCCTACGGCTGTTGAAATGAAAACAAACGCAAAAGGCAATGCTTTCATCATGTTTCAGTTTATGTTATTTAAATTCATCTTAGCTTTTAAACATACTTTTCAACTATAGCCTCAAAAAATTTCAGCTTTCTAACCCAAAAGGTTTCATTTTTATAAGCATTATAATGCAACCCTTACAAGAAAAATATCAACCCATTTAATACCATAGAAAAATTATCAAAATCTCTTTTGTTTTTATTTTTTTTACTAAGTAACCGTTTGAAAAAAGATTAAATAAGAACAAAAAAACACAACAACAAAAAATGATTTTGAAATAAAATTGTTTGATAATGTTTGATTATAAATTATGTGTGATGGTATAATTGTAGTTGTGACGTAGTTCATTTGATCTTTGGTGGATTTAATATGTTATTAAAAGTAGTTTAAACCAACTTAAATAAAACTGTTCCGAAATTGAATTGATGAAGTTAGTTCGGATAATGTATTTAATTTGGTTCGATAATTTTTTTGAATTATTCTGTTTCTACTTATATTTTTTATTTAAACTAATCTGACTTATCTAATTTTATTTGGACACAAAACCGTCTGACCCCGAAATCTACCTATTTCTAGCGGATATACCTGCCGCTGGGATTTTTTATTAAAGATTTTATTTTTTTGGTTACTTATAATACAGTATTGTATGCAATTGCAGTTAAATAATCGGTGATTTCCATAATTGAATATTTCTCAGCAACATATTTTTGATTCTTTCATTTAAATCCCGATATTTTTTGTGTTTTGAAGGCATTGGAGTTCCAGCAAGAATTTGCTCGATAACTATTTCATTTTTCAATTGTTCTAGTTGAAGTTTTCCAAAAAAAAAAATCAACAGATGGATGTTCATAACCAACTAACCGGGAAAATCCATTATGCCAACCTTCAACGCAGTTATTTGATCGAGCGGAATCTTCTAGTGTTGCAGTATAAACATTCCACGATTCAATACAATACCTGGGATTGCGTTGTTTTACGAGAAAATGTTTTTGGAGTAAATGCTTTTCGATCAAATATAGTTTTATACATTTGCGAGAAAGTGTTCTGCGAGTAAATGTCTTTTGAGCAAATAATTTTCGATTAAATGTTTTTATAGAATATTTTTTCCGAGTAAGTGTCGGGATACCATATAATATATACTTATTAACAAAGGTTTTTTGATTTAGTTTACATAATTTTTGTTTATTTTTTTTTTAATTATTTTTTTTTATATTCAACCGTGATTTGTTTTTGGTTAATATATAGTTGTTTTACAACAGATCTCCCTGATTTAGATTCGATTATTTATGCATTTGTCAATTTTTAGAGTGATAAAAATAACCATACTGTAAAAAATGAAGGTACAATCCTAGTTTATCCCCCCAAATAGATTTGCGTTTTTTTTTAGATAAATAGAAAGATTAGGTCCTCTGCATCCTTATTATGAAAAAAAAAATTTGCGGAAATGAGGGGGTCAAAAGTTATAAAGGATCAAACTTTCAATTTTACCTTGGTCCCCCCTTTGGTTTTTTTTTTAGTTTTTTTTTTTTTTTTCTTTTTTTTTTATTTTTATTTATCAAAAGTTATAAAGGATCAAACTTTCAATTTTACCTTGGTCCCCCCTTTGGTTTTTTAGACTTTGAATTCAATTTTTAAATTTTTTTTGACTCATTTCTGCAATCTTGCACAATTTCGATCAGAGATAGCACCGACCCCCTCTCGCGCGTCGCGCCTTCCCCCGCATCCCCCCCGCGTTTTTCCGCGTCCCCTGCGTCCCCTGCGCGTGGGATGGGTCGCGTTGGGGGGGGGGGGGGGTCAGTGCTATCTCTGATCGAAATTGTGCAAGATTGCAGAATTGAGTCAAAAAAAAATTTAAAAATTGAATTCAAAGTCTAGAAAACCAAAGGGGGGACCAAGGTAAAATTGAAAGTTTGATCCTTTATAACGTTTGACCCCCTCATTTCTGCAAATTTTTTTTTTCATAATTAGGATGCAGAGGACCTAATCTTTCTATTTATCTGAAAAAAAAAAACGCAAATCTATTTGGGGGGATAAACTAGGATAATGCCAAAATGAATATCAAAAATCCATTCTTTTAAATTTTTTTTTTCAGTGAAAATTGTAATATTCACCGAGAGTAAGGTGCTCTATGTCGTTAAAAAATTAATCATGGTTTCGTTTTATTTTGGCTAGAAGAACAGATGACAAAAACTAATGGAATCAGCTTAAAGCAAAACTACCTATGCTTTAGATATATAATTTACACTTACTGCCGTAGGCTCTTGGCGTAATTCGTTGAATAACATATTTGTTTAGAACTTGTTTTATACGCACGTTAATATAATTTTTTTTTAAAATTTATATTAACGTGCGTATAAAACAAGTGCTAAACAAATATGTCATTCTTTAGATATGATTTTGAATCAAAGAATGCGGTTTTATTTAAAATTTTTTGTGTGTATTATGTTCATATAGATAAACCAAATGCATTATTCTGTTGCGCTGATTCAAAAACTATAGCGCAACACAATAAAATTTTCATTATTCGTGAATGTTTACATAATGCATAGTTGCCGATTTTTGATTTTAGTTATTTTGTGCTAAAGCAGATTATACTATAATAATAAAAATGAGTAATTTGTTGCAGAATGAAATTCAAAATTTTATGTGGAAATAGAATGGTAGTTGCACAATACGTACCTGAGCAGAAATTTATCAGGCCCCAAAGAGGGCCGTTACCCTAGTTCAGAACAGCTACTGAAAGGGAAGCTTGATTGAGCCCTGATCGTGAGTGCAACGTTTTTACCCTATCAGGCCCTGATTAGGAGAGCCGGATCCGGCCATGATAAGGTTCACTGTCCTGACTAGTATTAGGGCTTTGACCCGGTTCGAGTTCTGCCTTCCCTATCACCGATAGCGGCCGGATCCGTCAACCTGCTCAGGCTTTGGTCAGGAATGTAACGCCTATTAAACTATCTACGCTGGATCTGGCATTCATATCAGAGCCGTATCAGTTCAAATAATAAATTTACTATTACTGTTGTGAAAGAGTTTGCTTGAATAATATGTTAGTCGAATACTTTTCTGGACTGATCAGACCCTTATCACACCCTAACTATATTTTAGGCTTCCCTAACTATAATTTCTGCTCGGATATGTAGCCATTACTATTTATGGTGTATATCAAAAAAAGAATTTATGGTAAGATTGATCATTCAGCAAATGTAACACTCTGTTCGACTTCTAGAAGTGCAGACACATCACCTGGAACCAAAAAAAATGAGACGAAGCTCAATTCTGCTCTGCGTAAAGTTATTCACCACAAATTCAAATTGGTCAAATAATGCAATCAATATGAAAATATACGTACCCTGCTGAATTGAGTTTTGATTTACATTTTGAACACTTCTAAATTCAGGTCGGCAAATAAGGGTATGGTATGAGTGGTTGGATACGTAATGGTAAATCACCTATAGAATAGGTATCGTATAAGGTCCTATACGACACCATACCAACAACTATTCAGTGAGTTTTATGATACGTTGGGACATGGTTTTAAGTAGTATTATATATATTTTCCCATGCTTTTTTCGATTCGCACCCTATATTCAAGGTCTACGAAGCGATTTTGATGCAACAAAGTTCTGAAACTAAACGAAAAGCCTATGAAATCGATTATATGATGAACCAAGTTGAAAAAAGTGGTGGAGTTCACTCATGATTTTTGAAAGCTTTTTTGTCGTCTGCCGCTTCGAATAAAAAAATTCACACACTTTTATTGAACTTCTCTGAATAGTTGGAAGTAAGAATTTATTCATCAATTTTTCAGCAACTTAGGTTAGTCGTTTAGGAGATTGGTCTCAAATTTTAATACAACTTAAATAAGTTTTATTGATTTTTTAGGAGAAAATTTGAATAATTGCCGACGTAGTGGCCTGGTCCACTCTGATATATGATTATAATCAAATATCAAATATCAGTTCATTGATCAACCTACAAAAATGCTTGCGGATAATCTTGGAGCAATCAAACTTGTTCAGAATCCAGTATATCACAACAGAACAAAACACATATTATGTCAATTAATAATATAATTCTAGTTGCATTGCTTTTTATGCTTATGTTTTTTGTCTGAAGTTTTTTCATTAATAAAATATTCTTTAATTCAATCGGTTGTTCCAATAGAATAGAATAAAAAAACTCAATAAAAACAAATATCTATTTGTATACCACAAAAACTATTTTCCAAAATTGAATTCAAACATCAGATTAGTGTTTGATTCAAATCTTCTTACACCATTTTTAATAACAAACAAAAATGGGTGGAGAATAATCGGTTTGAAAGGATTTCCAGTTAAAAGAATACTAAAGGTAGTAAGGTGAAAAAGTTCGATATTGGAAGCGTTTTAAGCAATGTTTGAAAACCAATTTTAAGTACAGTAAAAAACACAAACTTTTTCAAATCTTATACATATTTCATCCATTTAACCTACATTTGTTATGTAATCCCAACCCCAAAACACATTAGTCAGAAATCCATTTAAGATTCATAAAAAAATTTAGAACATTAATTTCACTTTATAATATCTATAAAAATTGAAAATCTTCTATAATATTCATAAATAAAATTTCCGTTTTGACTCGAAATTCATGATAATTTTAAATTCAATGAACTTACTGCAAAATATATATTTATATTTTAATTTTTTTTCAATAACAATATTCTATTTTGAGATCAAAACAAAAATTAAAAGAAATCTTGAAGCACAAGATGCTGTTATATATTTTCATTATTATTTCCTTTAACACACATTTCTTATACATAATTTTTTTTTATATGAAAACATGAATAATTATAATTTGTATATTGAAGAAGCGAATGATAGATTTCCAATCCATACTTTTGAATAATTTAAACAAATTATATATTACAAAATCCATAAACTGATCTTATTTTATAACGGATATTTAAAAAATTTGTTTGTTATGTTTGTCAATGTCTGATAAAAACATGTATTAAAAAAATTTAACAAGAAAAAGAAAATTGTAAAAAGAAAACGGACCGGATATTACATTTTTTTGGCATGTCTCTAACATATAATCATTAACAATATCTTTCATTATATCGATGATATTTTCATATAGGTAAAGCTATATCACGAGACGGTGTTTCGTAAGATTTTTTTAAAATGGTGATGTCGTCAACATAACATGTTTAAACTCTATTTAACTAGTTCAATTTTAAGTAGAAAATATTTGAAAACTACCTATTGCAATTGCTGTGAGCTTCATTCAGGTAATAACAATTTAAATGTTATGCATGGTATTTATTTAATGCGGAGTATTTAATGCCCAGTGTTTCTGATTTTACGTATAAAATATCAAAAAGACTGCTTGATAGATCCTTTTTCGAATAAGATAAAAAAGCAGAAGTGGGATTCGCGAGAGCTAAAGAAAAGGGCATTCACACCTTCAGCTGATATGCCCGACCAAGTACGTCTATACAAGAATTTCATCCTCTTATCACGATCATCTTGTCAAGGGTGCTACCGTTGACTGAATATAGTTCATCCTCCAGCACCCCTAAGATATTATATGGGCTAGTGATACACCGAAAAAAAAACGTTGGTAGAATCAACTACAAAGCTTGTTTGATTTTGCGTCTAATACGAACGTGTTTATTTTAACCAATGTAGCATTGTCAATTTATTTTAAAAAACGTAACAATTTTCATTATTTAAATCAACCACGGCGTGATCAATTTTTCTTGTTCATATTTTTCAGTTCAGTTTGTTCATGTTTTTGTTTGAAAATTATTGTGTTTGTTAAAATAAAAAACTAGAAGAAAAGAAACTAATAAACAAAATAAAGAAAAATATAAACAAAAGAATAGAAAAATAAAAAGTTTTTATATATTTTAACATGGCTGGTTTTATTTAACATTTTACTTTAGGAAATAATTTAGATGTGTTTAATTGATTTAAATAATTTTCATATTATTTGCATATAAAATTATGTGCGAAAGAAATTTTTCAGTTAATGTTATAACAAAAATATCGTTAATGAAACAGGCCCTTTCTATAATTAATTTTGGTGATTTAAAAAAATTATTATATTTTTTTAATATGTTTTATTTGTCTTGCTTCATGTCCATTTATCGATATTTTAATTTAATTTTTCATAATAATGAGAAAATTATGGAAAATTAGTATAATTTTCTACACATAATTCAAATATTTAAATTTTTTGATATCTGAATTTTGGTCTTTTAAATTGTATCATTAAAAAAATGGCGAAAAAATGGACGCATCCTTTACAAACAAAATCACACTCATACATTTCCTATTTAGAACGTAAATATACGAACGCTATCTTTATGCATAAAAATGTTTGTCGGGATTGATGCGAAATACATACTTCTAATATAAAAAATTTCAAATATTATATTTACGAAAAAAACGAACCCATACAAACATCGATAGCAGTAAAAACATAACAAAGATGTACCAAACCAAAAGATTTAATACGGCGTATTGCTTGATTCTATCACAAACGTATTCAATATCACTATTTTTAGTCTAATTTTTAATTTACCACGTTTGTAGTCAATTGAAAATTAAATCATAATTGACTCAACTACAAACATGGTTAAATCAAATATGTTTGTGATACTTATAAAAAAATATATCAACAACGGTTAAATTGTTAATTTAAATACGGAGCGTTGGTCACAAACGTATTTAGTTCCCCAATTTTCACTTAATTTTCGATTAACAATGCAACATGTTTGAATCAAACAAGATTTTTTCTTTCGGTGTATTTCACTGTTATTACTAGTGGTATGTGATATCTCACGTTAGCTCGTATATCAGCAGCAGGGACTGGAGTACGCAGGGTTGGATCTACCAGGCTGGTACCAGGTGGTACCTAAGGTTCCTCGCGGAGGGAATCTCTCCGGAGGACTCAAAGAGAAGGGCTCTGGAACGGAAAGGGAAGGCCCCAACCGTCAGAGCAGAAATCGTGAAGCGGGCCAGAGTCCACGACGCCGCAGGACAATGCACCGAAGAAACCCAGGATAGCTACCCGTCAGGACAGAGAGCAACACCATCTCAACCCAAGCAACAGCTATGCTTGAGTTATTAAGGCAAGCAAGGTGTCTATTATGGATGTGAATTATCCCCAGACAATGCTTAGTGCGAAGGAGCTGGGGTTAATCGAAGCAGGCCTAGTGAACCAACTAGCGATAGGATGTGCTGATCACAGGATTGGGTTTGGGGGTATCCACTTCAAACCTGGTTATGTGGTGGTAGAATGCGACGATGAGCAGACGGTAAAATGGCTTGTGTCTGTGTTACTTAAAGTGGAAGTCGGTACACATATACTTGTGACGAAAATGGGGGATGAAATTCCGATTCCTCACAAGATTACCGTCTTCCTACCAAGGAGTGCTGGGCAGACCAGGGAGAAATCTCTCGCTTTGCTAGAGGGATAAAACGTAGGCTTATTTGCAGGGTTGGTATGTTTTAAACGCTTTGTTTTAAACGTTGTTTTAAACACGGTTTAAAACAGCATGTTTTTTTTATTTAAATCAGCTGTTTTAAACCAAAGATTATTTTTTCGTGAAATACTCAATTTTGTGTATTTTTCTCTCATCATTTTCAAACAAAAATTTAAAATAACGAAAACAGGCAATGTTGAAATTAATAAATATACAATAAAAAAAAACTATCGATAACAGTTTTGCATTAAAATGTATTGATCCTTGGTGAAAATATTTATTATTCCATTTCACTGAATTAAAATCGATTTACCGCACTTTTAGTCTAGACTTAGTGAGAGGGAACGCCCGTTATACCTACTTAAGTATGTTTAAATGTTTTATACACTGGCATAGTATCGTATTAGAGCAACAATTGCTCAATGTAATTCATTCTATTACTTTGATTGATTTGTTAGACGAGATGTTTAGCCCATATTGAGTGTTATCTAATAAGTTTAGCATAAACGTAAAAAAACTACCTGAAAAACAGTTATAAACTTACAAGCAGTTTAAAACAAAAAAAACAGTTTAAAACAAAAAAAAACGTTTTTTTTGTTTTTTTTGAAAAAAACATGTTTTTTACCAACCCTGCTTATTTGTTAGGGAGTGGAAGCTGTCAGGAAGTCGGGATGAAGGCACAGGCCAACTCCTGACGGCCCTAATTGACGACAGAGCAAAGACAGCCTTCTCGGGGGTGGAGAATACTCTCAACTACCGGTTTGGCAAAGTCATTGTCCATGGACCTAGAAGGGCAACAGCAGAAGGTACGGGGGAAAAGAGGCCGGTGGCATCTCGGGGAAGTACCTCAGTTATCACCACAGCCCAGGGAGGCAGCCACAACCTTAATGACACCTAGTGAGGTGGCAAATATGGTTGTGGAAGAGGAGGAGGATGCTGCTGCAGAGGATTGCAGTAGTATCGAAGACGTAAGGACCGAGGAGGAGGAGAGGTTCTTGATAGATGAAGGGGCAGGTACGCCCCTCTCCGACAACGTTTAATGGAGGTGGCAGGAAGATTGCGCGTGGCCCAAGTGAATGTTCACTACGCCATAGCAGCATCAGCTGTTGTGGCCAGAACATTCACTAAGAAATAGCTAGGGCTCACGCTGATACAAGAACCCTGGATCCACAAAAACAGGGTGAGGGCCTTGCAAACAGCGAGGCAAAGGTAGTATGGGATACTAATGCAAACTCACCTAGAGCGTGCATTATGATTAGGAAAAACATTAATATTTGTCTTTCAGATTTTTTTACCTAGGACTTGGTGGCCATATCAACTACCATCACACTCGGAGGCATTCGCCGCCAGGTAGTGGTAGCATCGGCATACTTTGCAGGGGATGGGACACAGATACCGCCTACAGAGGTACAGGGGCTGGTGGAATGGTGCAACAAGAAGAAGAGGCCTCTCATAATCGGGTGTAATGCAAATGCTCACAGCGAAACATGGGGAAGTACGGATACAAACCAAAGAGGTGAGTCTCTGTTAGAATTTTTAATTAAAGAAAACCTAAGCGTGTTTAACGTCGGAAACACACCCACTGTTGTCACAAGGGCAAGACAGGAAGTGTTAGACTTTACGGTAGGAAGTACCAATGTAGGACAGTTCATAAAGAACTGGAGAGTCTCAAATGAACCCTTCTTGTCGGATCATAGAATGATTCTGTTTGAATTGGATAGTACGAAATCACCCCCGGTTCAGAACCCCAGGAACACAAGATGGAATCAATTAGAGGAGAAGGTCAATTTGTATTTATCAATTTGTTAAAGTTTAAGGGTGTCTGGCAGGGGGTTACCACGATAGTAAGTGTCTGGCAATGAGTGACGTGACTTCTAATACTATCCCGAAGAATATATAAAAAAATTACATTTTATACTTTCACGAAACTTTGGAGGCCCTTTTCCTACCTGCTCCCTGCCAAAACCATCATGATCCAAACTTCATATGACGCTAATCGTTCCTACCTGAGTAGGGGGTATGCGCAGATAAACTTTCAGCTTTTATAAAATAACGAAGGTCTGGCCGTCGCGGGCGCTTGCTCTATCAATAGCAAAATCTTTGACTACCATTCCCAAGCAAAATATACATTACTCAATTAAATATTACAAAAGTTTTCAAAACATTACTTTTATTTCAGGATAAATATACCAAATAAGTTTATCTTCCTTGTATTCAATTTTATGCACCTTATACATAAATGTAATGTGCTAGTAATAATTAATTAAACCAATAAAAAACATAAAAAAAATTTAACAATTTTTTAATTTTTCTTAAAACTAAATTTATATCTTTTTTCATTACAATAATTTGTAATACAAAATAAAATTTTATGAATGAAATTTAAAAGTCAATGCACTTACGTTTTTATTATAAAATTGAGTTATGTATTTACAAAAAATAAAGCAAGAAAAAAAAAATATCAAAGGGAAAACTACAAAGAAACTAAACTTAATGTATTTAAGTAATAATCATAACTTATTTTTTAAATCTGTGCAAGTGTTTGTAATCATAGCCTTGAAGAATAGTAGCACAGAATAAAACAAACGAAACTTAGTCTGACTAAGAAATGCCGTTGTTTGAAAAATATTAAGCAACGTATGTACTTATCTAAAGATTAAGAACCGTTACAGCCCAAATTGGGATCAATAGGAGTATTCTTCTTTCCACATCTTCATAGTTTTTTGTGGCTTGAAAGGTTGTTGACACAGGTGCTATTCCAACTAAACCGTATTTGTCTTTTACTTTAGTCCCAATAGTATCATCATCAAATTTGAACCACACCGCATCTGGCAGCTCACCTTTTTCCAACTGATCACGACGAAGTGCGAGCCATCTAAACTTGCATATAATTCCCTTAGCACCGTTGACGAGACCTTCAGTAGCTGATATGTTGCGTCTTAACATTACCCTATAACCCATACCCAGCTCTAGTACGTGCAACAAACCATCACATTTGTTAACATTAAATGGAATTACATTACTTGGTGGTTGTTTGCCACTGTGTAAACTGTTCGAGTGAAATAATTGCTGCGTAATTTTTGTATTATATTCATCTACCAATTTGATCGTTGGAAAAATCTTAACAGCAACGCCATTCGCAAAATCACCCAACCTGTTCAACTCGCCGTCTTTCACATAAAAGTTGTAATTGTAAAGTTGTAAGCTCACCAAACCGTAAAGTGTTTAATAAGTCTACAAATTTTACATCGTTACTTTAAAGCATGTTGATTGTTAGATCACAGAAACAGAATTGTTGCTATAAGTGTACTTGTGCGTTTGCCCACGAAGGTGGTTTTAAGAACCAATGTTTTCTAACTGGCGGTAATTGCATTAATCATGATATCGCCAAATAATAATACACTTACACCCCAAATAACTTATTATTGTTTTTAGATCCTACCTACAGGCGTAAGTGGATAATTCGCAAATTTTCGTACGAAACTATAGATATTTTACGATAGCCATTTAATATACCGCATTTAATATACTTTCGCTTTTCTCGTTCAAATGGTTGTTCCCACATTTAACGGTGTCATCGTATTGCCTTTCTCGATAGGGAGTTAAAAAATACCGAATGAAGAATTCTTCGCGCTGCAACACCCGTCCAAGACGCGACTTGGTCGGGTGACAACCACGAAAAATGGTTTTAACATATTATTCACCGTCGGAGCATGGCAGTGCCTAATATGTTCGACAATTAATTTGAGTAGAAAGGATTTTCCACTACCCGCTCTGCCCGTGATAAATAATAACAAAGGCCGTTTCTTTAACCTTATGTTTATTTCAATGGCAGCTGATACTTTCTTAAGCAAATCCTTTGTTAAATATTCAAGCTTCTGATTCCATTTACAAAAACTTCTTCGAGTATATAGCAGTAGAATCATTATTTTCAATAAAATCACCATGATTATGCAAATCAATTTAATCCTCAATATATATATTATTAATATTTGCTCTGGGGTCATTAATGGATCTTTCTACGTCTACATTAATGACGGTATACGGTTTCGGCTGTTTCACCATCTTGAATGAGCACAACAGCACAACAACATCGCCACAATCAATATGGTCACATTTACTAGCATACTTAGCAATATAGTAAGCAACAGCTGTTATATTACCACAAGGCTGTACATCCATGTTTGCCTGCCAAATGTTCAGAAGAACTGAGTTATAATTGTTAATGTTAACCGTAATTTCATCTGCGTTTCTTTGCAATACACAAAACAAAACACAAATGCCCAAATCCAAAACGACAAGAACTAGGTTTTCGATCTTTATAGCAGGTCGTGGAGTGTTTGTAAATCTGTAACCTTTTAACCAAATCAGCATTGTCACCGTTAACTGAGCATGGCATAATCTCGTCGATTATTCTGAGCCTTTCAGGACTACCGAAAACAGGTATATCATTGCACCACAAAGCATATGTAAATGATATATATAAATGAGGACTTGGTAACAACCAAAAAAAGTTTATTCATTATTTTCTTTTAAAGTCTACCGCTGGCAGTTCTCACAACAATCGTACATTCATTTCGTACTATCAAGCAGTTAAAGATTCGTTTCATAAATAGTATCTGTCTGTTTATGACATTCCACTGTAATGCATATTTGTTTTTAGTCCAGGAATATTAGGGGTTTCACCTCGGAATGAGAGATAGTCGGCTGTAAACTTGTATACACCTTTATTTTGGCACCCTAAATCTTGTCTCAAAACCTACTTATCGTAGGGTGTCCGCGTCTACAGATATTTCAAGGTCAAAGGTAAAAAAATCGATTTTATACACATATATTGCAAATATCTCGTTTCCTATGGGCTTTATGCTATTTGTACATATAATAAATATTGTAGAGGATTAAATTCTCTACAACTTTTGTTTAAACATATTTTTATATACTGAACCATTTTTGAGATAGAGAGCAGAGCGCGCGCAGTGTTTAACTATTTAGAGTATCATTCAAGGTCAACCTGTAGTCTCGATTTAAAACATGCTGTATAAAGTTTATAAACTATTGATAAATATATGATTCTAAATAACACAGAGAACACAGAGGAATTTGAAATTTTACAGCGACTGGAAGACAATGATGAAGAAGAAGAAGAAAATTGAAAGTAGAACTTGTAGTTTTTTTTATTATTATTATTCAATTTTTAAATTTCAACGTTCATATATGTATAGAACGGTATTTTTCAATAAAAACATTAATTAAAAATTTAATTCTTTTCTTTTTATTTAATTAGGAAGTAAATAGTATAAATTATATTAGAATTAAAAAATAATTAAAGTATTTCCCTTAATAACTTTATAATTACACGAGTAGGTAAGTGCTATTAAATGAATAGATACTGAATTATGGATAAAAATATTAACAATAACGTAATAGTTAATAAAAAATGCAAATTATTTAGAATCATATATTTATCAATAGTTTATAAACTTTATACAGCATGTTTTAAATCGAGACTACAGGTTGACCTCGAATGATACTCTAAATAGTTAAACACTGCGCGCGCTCTGCTCTCTATCTCAAAAATGGTTCAATATATAAAAATATGTTTAAACAAAAGTTGAAGAGAATTTAATCCTCTACAATATTTATTATATGTACAAATAGCATAAAGCCCATAGGAAACGAGATATTTGCAATAAATGTGTATAAAATCGATTTTTTTACCTTTGACCTTGGAATATCTGTAGACGCGGACACCCTACGATAAGTAGGTTTTGAGACAAGATTTAGGGTGCCAAAACAAAGGTTTATACAAGTTTACAGCCGACTATCTCTCATTCCGAGATTCTTGCCTTTATTTGACTAATTTTCCTGGACTATTTCTCTTTGCAATGTGAAACAAACATATCTTGTTTAAACTAAAACCAAAATAAAGTAAATTGATTCTGCGCAAATGCGTTGTTGTTGAAATCATCAATAAGGTGATCTATTTTGTTTTGTTTTAACTGAAATGTTATCGTAATGTTAATAATTGGTAAAATTATGAAGGAACTTATTGTTTTGATTTGATATGACGCTGTTTCTTTTTTGTTTTATTGGAATAACTTTTCTATGTCGGTCTCATTTTTTGTTTGTTTATGCATGGGTGAATTTCTATACTGTGTGTTGATTTATTCGGGTTAGAATGAGAAAACCTAATCACAACGACAGAGATAAATGAAAAACGCTTAAAGGCTAATTGATGTGTAAAACCACATTGATAGATAAGTTTTAACTTTGAAAAAGATACTTCTTTAATAAGAAACCAAGAGGGACAGTTACAAACTAGACATTATCAAAAATCAACTGCAAAAAACAGATTACTACACTTTCATTCTGAACACCCGAACAACCAGAAAAACAGCATAGCATATGGTACAATTTATCGCATGCTATCCATAACGTCAAACCAATATAAAAGAGAAATTATTGAGAAAATATATAAGATACTACACATGAATGGATATCCAAAGATCATCAAAAGAATGATAAAAAAATATGAAAATATGAAGACTGACAATCCTGCAGCACAAGATATCAAATACAAAAGTCTAACATATTGCAAAGAATTATCGAAAAACTTAGCTAGGTTATTCACACACAATGACAAAAGAATTAAGATAGCACACAAACCCAACACAACGATCAACAAAATCATTACAACCACTTATGAAAAAACAAAAACTGTGGACCAACATGGAGTAATATATGCATTTGACTGTAAAAACTGCGATGGCAGATATTTCGGACAAATGGGACAGAAACTTGGGAATAGGATTAAACAACATAAAAATGATGTCAAAACAACCACAATAAGAGCAAACAACACAGCAGCCTACAAACATACGAAGGTGCTAGGACACAAATTTGATTACAACACCATAATTATAACTAAAGAAGAAAATTGGAAGAAACGCCTCACATTAGAATCGTTAGCCATCCAAATAAATAAAAATAAATCAATAAATATGAAATCAGATATGGACTCACTCAACCCAACACACACACACACATATGTAAACACTTAGGAAGGAAACTATAACGCCATTACATACAAGAGCTATAACTACAAGAATCAAACCAATTAGATATTTATACGTATATATAACATGTACCATACATCAGAGACGACAACATATACAGCCATGACCCCAACCAACGATACAATTTAAAATATCAGAATGAACAGTCGATAGCTTAATATAAGATAATTAACAAAATTACAATTGATTTCGAGACCACAATATTACATCAACACATACAACATAATATTTTTATATGAAAAAACAGATAAACAAAACAAATGTATGTTTATTAGATTGGAGGGAATAGTATTTCACACAATTATCATTTAGTAATTTAATTAATTTATGTTAGAATAGTAAAATGGTGGCTATTCTTTACGAGGATGAAGTTTCACGGAACGAGCGAAGCGAGTGGAGGAAATCATCCGAGTAAAAATTGCCATCATCCTATGCGAATACAAGATACTATTTTATCCATGACTGCAAAATATTTCGAATAATTTAAAGTTTACCTGCTAAAGTTTTTATCACCATATTGAAATACATCATAGACAGCAGAGAAAAACAAAACAATTGACATAATCGAAAATATTAAATTTTTTATTTTATATTTTATATATGTATTGTTCTCGTTTTAACCTTTTGATATATTACTATACCAACAAATGTTAAGTTTTTATTTTATTGGGGAAATATTTAATAAACTATAGAACTGTTGTAGAATGTAACGATTGCGTTACATTCAACATCAAGTGAGAGAATTTATCACATTACAATGGAAGACATACACATGGAAATCATATATACTATAGTAGTCGTGGTCTGTGGATAAAAATTATTTTAAACTGTTTAGTGTTAAATTAATTAAATAAGGTGTCTTTGTGTGTACAGATTTATTATGTCTTCCAATAGTTTAAAGACAATTAGAACAAACTAACTATTAGAAACACAATCTTTTCACAATTCAAAAAATGATATCTTTATTATCGTTTGATGTTTAACGTTTGACGATCCAAATAAAAGAGAATCTTTATTTCAACATAAATCAAAAACATTATTGATAACGGAATAAACCTGATTCTATACAATACAATTACTTATTCAAAAAAGGTAATATAATTATAATTTATATAAAATGCTATTTAGCTTTATGTGCGGTTACACTATCGAATTAAATATCAATATGTAACATCTTCCCCTTTTTAAATATTTCCCTAATCTTTCTTTAAATTTGTTTTTCTAAAATCAAACGACATGAATCGTTTTGTAAAATGTTTTACACGTTCAGATCTCCTGATGGGAGTTACATTATTTTCTTCTTCAGAGGATTCTGGAGATGAACAAAATTTCCTTTTATAATTTCTTTCACAACTCTTATTATTATCATTAGTAACTAGTCTCCTCCCCTCTACAAATTTTTCCTCACTTAATTTAGGTATTATCATTCTATCAAAATAATTGTTTTTTATTTTAATTTGGTTTTCATGTACGTATCTAATATTGTTGTTTACATTTATTAAATACGTCAATGGACTTATTATTTTCATTATTATAGCCGGTATCCAACGTACCATGTTACCATAATGACTTCTATAGAAGACATCTTGGTTGACTTTGAATCTTGGTCTAACTACAAAGTCAAATTTATTTTTGTTTGACACGATATTCTTGTTTTTATTTTGAGTAATTGTGACATTTTTTGTTAGATCAAAATTCACCTTCTTTTTGTTATTTACTAAATCTAAAAGCATTTTAGGCTTAAACGAAAAAAGAAGTTCCGCAGGAGTACGGTGGTCTGAACCAGATGGTGTATTTCTCTGATATAACAGAAATTTATTAATTTGTTCGTTTACTGATTTTTCATTGCTAGCTTCGAGACAGAACTTCCTAAATATGCTTTTCACAGTCCGAACAAATCTCTCTGCTTGACCATTCGACTGAGGGTGATAAGGAGGTGATTTTGTACACTTTATTCCATGATTTTTACAGAAATCTAAAAATCCTTTTGATCCAAAAGGAGGACCATTATCCGATACTATTTCTGTTGGAAGACCAAAAATAGAAAAAAAATCCCTCAACTTTTCCATCACACTAATTAAATTAGTTGAACTCATCAACTTGACATCGCAATATTTGCTGAAAGCATCAATTATGATTAGAAAACTTTTCCCAGAGAAATAAAAAAAATCTAAATGCACCCTTTCAAATGGGTATGACGTCGACGGCCATTTGGTTGACACTACTTCTTTTGGTACTACCTGGGTTTCCTGACAAATTCCACAATTGTTTGAGTAATTTTCTATATCCACATCGATTTTAGGCCACCAAACATACGACCGTGCTATCATTTTCATCCGCACTATTCCGGTATGATTTTCATGTAAGACTTTTAACACCTCTTTCCTTAAAGATGTTGGGACCACAATTCTATGCATATAAAAAATACTTCCAGATTCCGTCGATAAATTATTTTTATTGGACAAAAACGAATTATACTCTTGTGGTACTTTATCCGGCCAACCATTGAGACAGTAATTATAAATTTTGGATTGCACCGGATCAGTAAGCGTGACTTCTTGTATTTTTTTAAAATTAATTGGACTTTCCTCCGAAAAATTAAAATAATTGATGCTAATTTCTTCTACATTCGTTTCCTTAACTAGCGGTAATCGGGACAATGCGTCTGCGTTGCACATTTGTGTTCCCCGCCTATAAACAATTTGGTAATTATAAGTAGACAAAATAATACCCCATCTCTGAAGGCGCGCTACCGCTACTGACGGTGTTCCTTTTTTGGGATTAAAAATCTCTTTAAGAGCCTGATGATCAGTATATATAGTAAACGGTTGTCCATATAGGTAATTATGGAATTTGCGAACGGCAAAAATAATCGCTAAGGCTTCTTTATGGAGTTGAGAATAATTTCTCTCGGCTGGTGAAAGCGAACTCGAAGCAAATAGGACCGGTTTTTCTATTCCGTCTATTATATGTGATAGAACGGCTCCGACACCATACGGGCTGGCATCCGTGGCAATGACTATAGCCTTTTTTGGATCATAGAGTTCCAAAACCTTATTACTTAAAATTAGACTTTTTGTTTTTTCGAACGCCCTTTGACAATTTGTAGACCAATCAAATTTTACTTCCTTACGCAAAAGTTGATAAAGGTCTTTTAATTCGACAGACAGATTTGGAATGAATTTCCCATAGTAGTTTAATAAACCAAGATACGACTGCAACTGTGACACATTCGTTGGAGCCGGCGCCTCCACTATAGCTTTAATTTTATCTTGATTTGGACTAATTTTTCCTTCTGATAATACGTGACCTAAGTATTTTACACTTGACTCTAAGAATTTACATTTCTCAACGTTAACCCTCACATTATGTTTTTGTAACCGTTCTAAAACCAAAAATAATTTTGTTTTGCATTCTTCCGAAGAAGATCCCCCAACTAAAATGTCGTCTAAGTAACAAAAAACATTATCCAGACCGACTAAAATTTGCTCCATGACCGATTGAAACGCTCCCGATGCGTTTGAGGCCTCCAAAAGGAAGCCTCGTGTAAGCAAATAGACCTTTCCTTGTGTTAATTGTTAGCAGTTCTTGTGACTGTGGTGATACTGCTAACTGAAGATATGCCCCAGTTAAATCAATTACACAGAATACCGAACAATTTGAAAGACTCGCAAATATATCCTCAATACGAGGTAAAGGATAATGCTCTGTTTGTATGCATTTATTTATGGTAACTTTGCAATCTATGCAAAGCCTGTTACCACCATCAGCTTTTGGAACGATTACGATAGGACTGGCCCATCTAGAACTTTTTACCGGAACCAATATTTGTTCATCAACTAATTTATTGATAGCTAAATTAAATTTTTCCCTAAGTTTGTATGGTACACCATACGCGGCGTGAAAAATTGGAGTGGAATTATCCTTCAATACAATATCCACCATAAAACCCTCAATCGGACAGTCAAGAGATTTATTTACAATTTTGGGAAATCGTGACTCAATTTCTCCTAATATTTTAAGACTCCCTTCTTTTATAACTTTTATTTCATTATAGTTACCAAAAGCGTTACGCCAATCCGGAAAAAGCACATCTAGCCAGCTCCGTCCCAGTAATGCTTTGAACGGTCTTTCGCCGTCAATCACAATTAGATCGAGTATTTGTTGTCTTCCACCCGTACTCACACGTACTTCCAATGTCCCCAATTCGTTTATTTTTTCACCTGTAACAGTACTTAAATTAGATTTCATTTTTAACAATATTAAATTACTAAATTTTGTAAGATACTACCTTTTACTTATTAATGATATGCTAGCACCTGTGTCAACCTCCATTTGCAGGATTTGACCTTCCACCTCCAGCTCGCATTCAACCATTCTGCTATTGTTACAAACACAGTTTATGACTTTGATAGTGTTACCGTAATTCTGATGACACACGACTGATGTATGACCCCTTTTGTTACAGTTGAAACACGTCCACTGCCATGCTGGACATTTTGCTTCATCATGCTTGCGATTGCATCTTCTACAGTTACTTCGAAAGCTTGACTGTTGCCTTCGATGATTGCTCTGACTAATATTTTTAAAATTATTTTGACGTAGATCTTGATTTCTGCTAGGACTTCGACTTCTATGTAAACTCCTGCTTGAAGTTTGATTGTAGTGTGACTTGTGATTGTGATTATCATTATCATTGACTGCATTAATCGACCTTGGATTGATGGCCTTCGACTCCTTTTCCGCCATCTAAAAATTAAGTGCTTTTTGTATACATTGATCAAAATTCAGATCTTCCTCATTTAATAAAACTTGTTGAATCTTTTCGTGTTTAAGACCAACTATGAACCGATCCGCTAAATATTCATCAATAATCTTTGCTTTATATTTTAACCCACCTTTATTTTCTTCCGTATCTAAGAAATCTCCAAACTGACATGTTTGTGATAAAGATTTTAACCTTACTACGAAATCACTTATCGATTCACCTTCCTCTTGCGCTGCTTTATTGAATTTATATCTCTCCGATCTTTTATTTTTCTTTGGTACGAAATGATCACTAAGCGCTTTTAAAATTTGTGTTATCGATTTTGTGCTTGGCAAATCAGGAACCAATATGGATGTTAATAAATCATAAATTTCTGCACCCGCGATTGTAATAAAAAGAGGAGTTTTTGCTTCTTCTGCAATTTCATTAACTATGAAAAATTGTTTTAATCGATCCTCATAAGCTTTGAAGTTACCCCCGGGAACAAACGGTTCTATACTGCCTACTAATTTTGGCATTTTCACTGATATATTATTAGCACTTACTTGACATTATTTTCCAAAATTTTGCTATTAGAAAAAAATTATTCCTATTTCTATTTATGAAATCTTCTCGAACTACAGCAATCACAATCACAGTCTTACCAGTTTCCCTCGTCGCCAATTATTATGTCTTCCAATAGTTTAAAGACAATTAGAACAAACTAACTATTAGAAACACAATCTTTTCATAATTCAAAAAATGATATCTTTATTATCGTTTGATGTTTAACGTTTGACGATCCAAATAAAAGAGAATTTTTATTTCAACATAAATCAAAAACATTATTGATAACGGAATAAACTTGATTCTATACAATACAATTACTTATTCAAAAAAGGTAATATAATTATAATTTATATAAAATGCTATTTAGCTTTATGTGCGGTTACACCATCGAATTAAATATCAATATGTAACAAGATTTATGTGTGATGTATTAGATTAGAACCAATTTGATGTCATATATATAATTAGTAAGTAATATTATATTTAGTTCATTACTTTTGTATATCAAGAAATTATTATAGACCACTGAGAAAGAGGACAAACAACCCTCGAAATATATGGATAAAATAAAATAAAATAACATATTTGTTTTTAGATCTGGTGCTTGTGATTGTTTTTATTTGTTAATAAAAACAATCAGCTGACAGTATATGTAATATATTAACAGATCAGTTGTATGATACTTAATATTATCATAAACAACAACAACATACATACTTCTTTGGCTTTCGAACAACTGTGTCTCTTGAATAAAAATTATATTAGAGAAAATTTTTTGACAAAAGTTAAGCTAAGTTTCATTGAGTGTATTCGAATGATCATTGAATGACAAGTTTTCAGAATTAACATTAGAGCATCCATCTGCTTAAAGTAAAGCTGTGATCATGTCTTGCCAATTCAGATCGTTACATGAAAATGGAACTAACCAGGACCAAGAATTCGCACCATAGCAAGGAGCTCAGTGCAACATCTTTTCCAGTAAGCAGTCGATCCTCTTACATATCTCATTATTAAATGCATATTATCAACTAGACCGTGCGGAGTATGTTCACCTTGCTTCATACGACAGAAACACTTGCCTTAGCTTTAAAATATTCTACAACTTATAACGCAAAAACTAAATAATCGTTTCTTTGAAATCGAGTATCAGTATACCCATTATTCGAGCCTGGAAATAAACAAGAGCAGTTACAGAAATATGTATCTCTTTGTTCACCAAACCTTTTTTTTCATCAGAGTAGAGAAAATACCAGCAGAGCTCCTCCATTCTTTTTTCTCGTTCGATGTTAGGTGGTGGTGCGGTTTTTCTTTGGACATCAACGACTCTATCTGGATTATCTAGTTGGTTTACGTTATTAGCGTTAACTATGGTGTCCTGATTCGGTATATCTTCATTCATAGATTAAACCAAACTTGTAGAAAAAATAACCCGTTTTTCAGAATTATCAGTATCTTTATCTAACCCTAGCGGAGTTCTGATATCAGATGGCATATTGTTAATAGGATATAGAGGTGATTCTGTTGACTGAGAATTAACTATGGGATAGTGAATTGTCGTGTGATTACTTTTGGAAGTTGTTGCATCTACTGCTTTAATAGGAATCGAATCTTGAAGTAAAACGGGAAAATTGGGAATGTTTGCGTGTTCCACTAAGGCAATTCTGCTATGCATTAATTCTTGGTGTACTGGTTGAGAAATAACATCTTGCAATGTCATTTTCCATTCTGTGCCAATAGAAATAGGTGCAATATACATTTAAAAATGTTCATCACCTTTAGTAATTCTTAAGCTGTTACGACGTAGGGTTGTAAAGGATTTGTCATCTTTTGGAGTCGGTTCAATTTTTTTAAAAAGTTGTTTTTGTGTTTAAAGTTATTGAATTACCTACTCCAAGTTTGAGAATTATTTAAACAGGTTTTTTAAGAAAATGTTAATTAGAAAATTAAGGATGTGACTTTGGCAGTCACACTAAGAACGTCCCGTTACGTTGAAAAGAAAAAAGCGCACATTCAAGTTCAACTTCTTATAAGTACTATTAGTACTGTAAGTTGTTCAAACGTAACTCGAACATTATTGAGATTATCGAAAGATGGATATTATTTGAGGTAAAATAATCCAGTCAGATAACAACCATCATACATTCCCGCATGGAGGGATCAGTTTTATTGTTTTTGAAGTGAAAACTTCTTTAGTATCGTTGTGATTTTAAACTGGATGAAACGGAAATTTTAACAGAAAAAGAGACAGCGAATATGTTTTTTAATATTTTCCTTTTTTTTTGTGGAAGTGGAATAAAAAAATTATTATTGACACAGAAAACATATATTTACAATTAATTTTAATTAAGTCAAGGACAAGTTTAGAAATTAAAAACTAACCTTTTTAGGTGGCAATAAATCTTTCGAAACACTTCTTTCTTCCAATAATTTATCATGTAATTCTCGAAAATCACTATATCGATGTTTAACTGTCCATTTTATTGGAGCTATTTCAATTAAAATCTCATAAAACATAATGCCATCGTGTTCAGATATTTAGAATTGAAATTTTTTTGTTAATTTTTTTGTAAATTTTTTCAATTACAATTAACTATCACAAAACAATTCAAATGGTACTTATTTATTTGATCAAACAAAGAATTTTAAATATATGTACTCTTAAATTATTAAAACAAGGAAACAAAACTTTGTTTTGATGACAAACTGTTTTGTTTGATAGTTTCCAAAAAACGTCAATATCACGTGATAATAATTTTAAGGGTTGGATTTTTAGTTGCCCTGGATTTATTTACTTCTGACTCCGCACTGGTGGTATCTTCAGCATTCAATAATTGGTTATGAATAACGTAATACACCGATATACTATTATAGTGCATATATAGACTTTTAGTATATACAACTTATGCACTTCAATTTATTCACTGTAATATTGTAGCCATATATATATATTATATATAACCAAATTTGGTTTAAAGAAAAACACTAGGATTTCAAATAATAATTTTATATACACTTTTTATTTGATTTAATTTAATGTAATTACAGTGAAGACTTAAATGAAACTGATTAACATATTTTTATATTAATTAATTTTAAGAAATTATAACGGGCATTATTACAGGGTTATGAACAAATTTGCTGAATACAATCCTGTTTTGATTTAAATAACTTTAATAGAATAATTGTTTTTATTTGTTTGTATTTAAAGACATTGTTGTTTTCGTTTATGACAATTTTATATGTTCCCACATCACTCACCCCGCAGTAGAATACCCCTAAGAAAAATTAAAAACGAACTTTTTGGGCTGATCGCTCAGACAAAGATGGTATCGGTGAATCGTCCGTCATGTACGCTGGTTTCAGTCTGTCTATGGAGATAGATGTTGTTTTACCATTCATATCTATAACGAAATACTTCCGGAGTCGTTTCACTACTTTATATGGTCCCTCGTATGGAGGAGTTAAACCGATCTTAACTCTGTCCACTCTGACGAAAACATAGTCACTGTCCGTCAAGTCCTTTGGAATATAAATATTATCTTGAGGGACGCTCCGGGTATTTTGTGGTACGACGTTGCGCATCGACTGTCGTAATTGATTGACCAGTGAGATTGGATCTGTCGATGGCGCAGGGGAAGAATGCATTAGAAGTTCTCCAGGGACCTTTAGTGACTGTCCGTAGACAAGATCTGCTGGAGAGCATCCGAGGTCAGGTTTGACCGAAGTTCTAATCCCAAGGAGAATAAATGGTAGTTCATAGCTCCAGTTCAAGGTGTTATTTCTAGCGTATAAAGACCCTTTTAAATGGCGGTGGAATCTCTCCACCATGCCATTAGCCTGTGGATGGTATGTTGTTGTCCGTATTCTATGTGAACCTAGCAGTTTGTTAAGTTCCTGAAAGAGGTTGCTTTCAAATTGACTGCCTTGGTCAGTCGTTATCTCAAGTGGTACACCAAATCTTGAGATATACTGGTCCACGAATGCTTGCACTACAGTTGTCGTTTTCATATTAACCAACGGTATGGCTTCAGGCCATCGTGTAAATCTGTCGATTATGGTCAGTATGAATGTGTGGTTATTTGACGGTGGTAATGGACCGACTAGATCCATGTGGACATGCTCAAACCGTCCGGCAGGAATGTTAAATCGCCCAGTTTCTGAACGAGTGTGACGAAACACTTTCGACTTTTGACAGGCGAGGCATGTTTTTGACCAATAACCCGTGTCCACATTCATATTGGGCCAAAAATATTTAGAAGACACCAATTTGCGCGATGCGCGGACGCCAGGATGAGACAGGTTGTGAAGATTGTCGAACACCTGTTGACGTAGTTCCTGTGGAATGTATGGACGATTTGTGCCAGAAGAAGTTTCACACCATACTGGTAAATCTGATGCAGGATCTTGAAGAAGTTCAAAATTTAATTTTGATTTATGCGAATTAGTATTTTTGTTGCGAATTTCCTTTAATTCCTCGTCAGCCTCTTGCAAATTGACAAGTGTTTCCATATTTAGAGCTGTATGACATATCGGAGATACCTGGTATTCATAAGGTCGAGACAAAGCATCTGCTACCACGTTACTCTCACCCCTAATATAGCGTATATCTGTCGTAAATTGTGATATATAATCTAATTGACGAGACTGGCGGGGACTTCTTTCAGACTTTGATGCCATGGCAGTAGTCAGAGGTTTGTGGTCGGTTAAGATAGAAAATTCTCTGCCTTCAACGAAATACCGAAAATGTTTAATGGCACAATACATTGCCAGTAACTCGCGATCGAAAGCGGAGTACTTACATTCTGCGGGAGAAAGTTTTTTAGAATAAAAGCCCAATGGTTCCCAACATTCTATGTTCAACTGTTCCAATACTGCGCCAATAGCTACGTTGGAGGCGTCTGTACTTATTCTGAATTGTCCACGTTCTTTTGGATGTGCTAAGTACGATACCTGAGCCAGGGCAACTTTTGTTTTGTCAAAAGCTGTTTGACATTCAAGTGGCCAAAAAAAATCTTTCTTTTTGCCTTTTTGAAGAACAGCAACCTGTGAATGTATTGGAGCAAGTAATTCGGCTAAGTGAGGAAGGAATCGGTGATAGTAGTTAACCATACCGATAAAACGCTGCACTTGCCGTATAGATGTTGGTTGGGGAAATTCGTTGATAGCCACGATTCTCTCTGAAGATGGTCGGATACCATCTTTAGAGATCTCATGACTAAGAAAATTAAGTGAGACTGCACCGAACACACACTTCGAAGGTTTTAGAACTATGCCGAAATCTGTGAGGCGTTGGAATAGGATATGAAGGTGTTCTAAGTGTTCGGACTCTGATCGACTTGCCACCAGAATATCATCGATGTATGCGTAAACAAAATTCAACCCTTTTGTGACTTCGTCCATGAAACGCTGAAAGGTCTGTGCTGCATTTCGCAGACCGTATGGCATTCTCAAGAACTCAAAAAGCCCAAAAGGAGTTGTGATTGCTGTTTTAAATACATCTTCTGCAGCTACTGGTATTTGATGGTAAGCTCTGACCAAGTCTATCTTTGAAAAGATAGTACAATCTTGCAAATTGAGAGAAAAGTTGTGGATGTGAGGAAGTGGATAACGATCTGGTACTGTCACCGCGTTAAGTCTGCGATAATCCCCACAAGGTCGCCAATCAGTGCTATCGCGTTTCGGGACTAAATGCAGAGGTGAAGAGACAGATGATGATGATTGTCTGCACAGCCCTAAAGAGTTCATATATTCAAACTCACCTTTTGCAATTTTGTGTTTCTCCGTAACTAATCGACGTGCACGAGAAAATGGTAGTTGTCCCTCTGTTACGATTCTATGTACAACATTATGCTTTATAGGCAATTCATAATTAGGTTCTTGCGTCAATGTAGGAAAGCTACGAAGAAGTTCTCCATATTGTCCATTGACTATAAACAACCGCACTGTTGGTGATGGATCGAATGTATCCATTGTGCAAACAGAGAGCGATGTATTTGAGTCAAGAAGTCGTTTGTTTTTAAGATCAACGACTATACCGAACTTTGTCAGGAAATCAGCGCCTATAATAGGCCTGGTTACTGACGCAATGACGAAAGGATGCCGAAGTTCAAGGCGAAAACCTAAATTGATGTTAAGTAATTTTACACCGTAAGTTACGATAGGAGTTCCATTAGCAGCGTATATTGTACTACGAGAATCGTTAGAAATATTTTTAAAAAGAGTGAATGGGATAACTGAAATATCGGCTCCAGTATCTATTAGGAAATCAAGATTGGTTTTAGAGCATTTAATAAATAAGCGACGGTTACGAGGCGTCCCATCGTTTGCCGCATTAACTTTGGGACATTTTAGTTTTCCGACTTTTCAGTCGAACCACTGGGATTGGATTGACCTTTAAAAGTACACGAGCCACCAACACACTTCTGTGCAGCAGTGCCAAATCGAAAATGGTAATAGCAGAATCGTGGTCGATTTACATCGGAAGAGCGAGAACGTGATCTTGGGCGGTACCGATTCCGTGACCGGTTCCGAGAAAAACTTCTTTGATTGTTCGAATGAGGAAAGTTATTTCGTGATCTAGATCGATCTTGTCGAAAAACTTGCTGTCGCAGCTCTTCAATTGCAACTGCGAGGCTATTGAGTGTTACGATATCAGCAGTAGATTCGCTTGCTGGTTTGTTGACACTAAAAATTGTTCCAGACGTTGTTGGGCTATGAAATTCCCAAATCTTGTCAGCCAATGCGGTTAATTTCTCTATCGGTTCTGCTTCCTGGATGAGAACGATTCCAAGTAAGTTTTCAGGAAGTCGTTTTAACCATAATGTTTTCAACAAGCTATCTGTTACAGCTGGAGATGCACCTGCCAATTGTTCCAATTTGCGATAAAAAGACGATGGTGTTTGGTCTCCCATAGCTGTAGTACCTACCAGCTCCTCAATTCTACGCGTTTCCGAAAGGCTCATTCTATTAACAACTTCAGTTTTAAGAGTTTTGAATTTATTGCTGTCCGGTGGCTTAGAAACTACATCCGATACGGTAGCAATAACGTCAACTGGAAGTGCAGCAACCGTAATTAAATATTGTTGGTTGTCCGAGGTTATGCGTCGAGTTGCCAAAACCGCCTCTGCATGAGCGAACCAAAGACCCGGCATTTCATGCCAAAAAGATGGAAAAGCAACTAACTTACTCGAGTCGATTTGCACTCTTTCAAGTTTCTCCTCAATAGTAAGTTTGTTTTCATCTTCCATGATTACCCAATTGAAGATAAAAAATGATTTTAAAAAAAAAGTAGTACCACCGAGTAATTGTTGAGAAACAAATCACAAATATGTTTGTATATATATAAAGTAAATCACTGTTACGTAATAAATCGTTTTATTAAAATTATAATTAACGGTAACGATAACGGTTACGTTTCAAACCATGCGCGATATCAACAATGTGGAACAAACAAAATTATTTTGCCGAAAAGTAAATTTCAAAACTAAACAACAATTCAGTAAATTTCAATATTTTTCAAAAATATTTTTTAAATTTAGTAGCTTTTAAAGTAAAATTCAATATTCAAAACAAGAAAATAAACAATAAAAAATTCATTACGAGACTTACCCTGTGATAATGTCTTGAGTAATTTAATTAAATTCTTTGAGAAAATAAACTTATAATATGATGTATGTTGAAATTCCTTTTGTGGTAGACAAAACGGCTGATAAAATTATTTTCACTAGCAAATGAACATCTTCTTGAATTTGTAGAACAAAATGTTGTTTGTGTTGACCAGTTGATTGTTGCGGTAAATAGATAACGTTATTAAACAATAACGGTAAAATAATGAAAATTCCACTGCAATACAATACGACGAGAGTATTCTATTCTATTGATATAAATTAGTTTTTAAAACTTACTCCTTACTTGGTACGAAGAATCGTACCAAGTTTCCATTCACAAAGCCTTTTAATGTGAATTTATATCTGCCTAGTTTGAGAAATCCAAATTCTGCGAGCTCCTTGTCGTAAGTCACCAATTTAGTTGCCCTGGATTTATTTACTTCTGACTCCGCACTGGTGGTATCTTCAGCATTCAATAATTGGTTATGAATAACGTAATACACCGATATACTATTATAGTGCATATATAGACTTTTAGTATATACAACTTATGCACTTCAATTTATTCACTGTAATATTGTAGCCATATATATATATTATATATAACCAAATTTGGTTTAAAGAAAAACACTAGGATTTCAAATAATAATTTTATATACACTTTTTATTTGATTTAATTTAATGTAATTACAGTGAAGACTTAAATGAAACTGATTAACATATTTTTATATTAATTAATTTTAAGAAATTATAACGGGCATTATTACAGGGTTATGAACAAATTTGCTGAATACAATCCTGTTTTGATTTAAATAACTTTAATAGAATAATTGTTTTTATTTGTTTGTATTTAAAGACATTGTTGTTTTCGTTTATGACAATTTTATATGTTCCCACAGATTTTATAAAGATTTTTATTAGGATGAGTTCGTTTTGTACGAATTAAAAATGTCATTTACGAAATTTCGAATCCGTTTGAAAAATTGATCGTTATTATTTATTTATTTTAGATCGGAGTTATATTTTAAACGTTAAAAAAATTATGTGTTTTTATTAAATATTATATTTTTATCATTTTGGTAACTATGTAATATGTTTAGTAATTCATTTGTAGTGTGGCGAACATTTAAATTAAAAATTTTCAAAATTTAGTAGGCGATGTTTTTATCGTAAAAAAGATTTAGGAAAAACAAATTAGTTTTTTAAAAGTTCTTGATTTTTGTGATGTATCAAAAATGTTTGTATGATAAATTTGTTTAAATTTTATTATTATTTTCTTCTGATTAATTAAAAAGTTCCCTAAAAGCTAAAATAATAGGTACCGCAGTTTGTTATTGTTGTTGTTACCGGAAGGTTAGAAGATTGACCACGGGTGCGTTCCTTTTATATTATTATTATACAAAATTCTTCAAATATGCCGAACAGGAATGCAGAATATTGTCGCAATTATCAAAAAAAAAAAAAGGGAAAACAACATTAAAAAGACAGCAAAAAAGAAGCAAAAAGAGGCAAAAAGTTCAACGGAACGTGTTCGTGAATTTCGTGCACGCCGTAAAGCGTTATTGAGAGTGGGAAATAATAGTTCTATTACGCATAATGATGATTTTACTGTTCAAAATAGTGAAAGTGATCATAGTAAGTACTCAAACATTTTCTAATCAACAAATTTTGTCCTAATAAGCACTGCTTGTACGTCAGATGAATAATCACCGTACATCATCTCTATAACCTCATTCGTTACTTTTTAACTTCCCGATATGGGAAGTTATTGTTTTTGGGTCGATTTTCGAAATCGGAATTTTTTTGATATCTTTACGTTTCATGACCTCCTGAAGCTGTTTAGACTATTTTCAGCTGGCAGTCTGTATGTGTGTGTGTGTGTGTGTATGTATGTGTATATCGCTGTGTGGAGAATTTTTGCCCAACGCTTTCTCAACAACGGATGGGTCGATTTTAACGAAAATGGTCGCAATCGATGTATCTTGTCGTAACTTAGAGCCCAGTCCTTTTCTAGTGAAATTAAATCATTTGTTTTTTAGTGGTTTCCAAAAAACTGAAAATCATCTTCTGCAAATATCATAAGATTAATAAATAATGCTATCAAGGTCATGAAGCTTCCACATTGTTTGTCATCATGTCTGACATGATGACAAACAATGATGATGATATTTGATGATGATATTTGTATAAACAATTGCTATCTTAGTTTTTGAGATTTTTAACAAAATTCGAAAAAACTACGTGTTATTTTCTTTATGCAAACGCATGATATCTGGATGAAACTTTTGTATGTAAATGAACTGCAACCGCATCCGTGTTTACTTGAATATCAAAAACCTGAGTTATTTTCTAAATTTGACAAAAAGGTTAGAGGTTCGAGAGTAGATTGCCTGGTCAACTGTTTATTAACTTCCCGATATGAGAAGTTATTGTTTTTGGGTCGATTTTCGAAATCGAAATTTTTATAATATCTTTACGTTTCAATACCTCCTGAAGCTGTTTAGGCTATTTTTAGCTGGCAGTATGTATGTGTGTGTGGGTATGTGCATGTGTATCATCGTATGTGGACAAACATTTGTCCAACGCTCTCTCAACAAAGGATGATCCAATTTCAACTTCAATGGTCACAATCGATATATCTTGGCGTAACTTACAGCCCAGTCCTTTTCTAATGAAATCAGTTCATTTATTTTTTAGGGGTTTCCAAAATACTGAATATCATCTCTTGCAAGTATTACTAGAATAAATAATGCTATCAAGATCATTTACCTCCCATTTTGTTTGTCATCATGTCAGCCATTTATAATGACAATTGTATAAACAATTGCTATCTTACTTTTTGAGTTTTTTTAAGAAAATTTGAAAAATAGGCGTTATTTTCATTACGCAAACGCATGAGAACTTGATGAAACTTTTGAATTAAAATGAGCCGCAAACGCATCCGGTTTTATTTGAATATGGAAAATGTGCTATTTTGAATCCGCTATTTTCAAAATTTGGCAAAGGAGTCGGGAAGGATGTCTGTGGTTCGTTGGACAACTTTTTTTTTAGACTTCTCAGTCTTGGAATTTAATTTTGTTGAAACTTAGAGCATAAGGTTTTTGTAATGTTTATAGTAGTTTTGCAACTTGCTGCTTTTGTAATGTTCGAAGTTAAGGTGGGGGACAAAAAAATTAACACACTTTTTTGGAAATAACTTAAAAACTAAGCAGTCGATAATTCATTGAAATAGTTTTTTGAAATATTTGGATTTTTTTGAACCAAACTCGATTCCTTAAAACAAACTTTTGTTTTACTATCTCCTTATCAATGTCCATAAAATATTGATAAAAAATAATATTCATAATTTTCTTGTTGTCAGTAGGCGTGGAAAAACACATTGTATAACTGTAAAAAATTTCAAGTTGATAGCACTTATAGTTTTTGAGAAAATCGATTATGTAGAAATTCGGACGGACACCGAAGTCTCACCAATAGGGTACCGTTTTTACTTTTTTACTTTTTCAAAGTACGGAACCCTAAAAATGGTGATACTGTTTGAGAAAAATCGAAAAAAATTTAGCAACGTTGACAAAGTAGACTTTAAGACTCCACCACTAGTTTTTTTAAATATATGGTGCAAAGAAAATCTTCTTTCCAGTGTAACCAAAAGATGAAAAAATTACGACTAATTCCAAGTCTTAGAAAGAGAATTTCAATTTATTAAAGTTTTAAGAAAATATCTTTATGTTACCTATTTAACTTAACGGGAAGTTCTTGGCGTGGCCGCTATGGTCACACCCTACCCTACTAGTTTCAGATGATATTCCCATGGATATTTCAAATGTGCAAGGTGATGCCTTAATTGAAAATGATATTGTGAATAATGATTGTGAGTACTTGTATGTAAATTTTCATAAACTTTAAATTAGTGAGTATTTGATCATTTTCTGAATTAAAAAAAACATAGATGTGCAAAAAAATTAAAAAATAAGAGATTAATTTAATTCAATTATAAAATTAGATGAAATTTATCAATTTTATTTACATATTTTTTTTTATTTATTAATTATAAAATATTTTTAATTATTTTAGTTTTTATCAAAATTAAAAATTGATACTAACTTAAAAATTAAAAAATTAAAATTTAAAATTGAAATAAAATATTAATTTAAAGAAAAGTCTATATCACGTATTACGAATTGTTTTTCAGGTGTCCTTCAAGTGAATCAACAGCCTGCAACTCCTTACTCACAATTTCGTCGAAATAGACTTGCTCATGAAGAATTTCGAAAAAAATTTTTTAACAATATGTATGGTTATACGTGCTCCGTTTGTGAACGATTGTGGTTCCAACAAGATTTGAAACCACCACGTGCTGAACATGAAGACCTTCTACGTGTAATAATTGAAAATTATGATACAAGTAAGGATATTTCACTGTGCAACACATGCTTTCAAGCAATCAAGAGAAAAGTAATTCCAACAATGTCCAAATACAACGGATTCAAGTATGAAGCGATACCTGCATGTCTACCACCACTGGATTTAATTTCTGAAAGACTTGTGTCTCCGCGAATCCCATTTATGCAAATAAGACGGTTGCGACACGTTCATGGGCAATACGGAATTTATGGCCAAATTATTAACGTACCTGTCGATGTGGACAATATGGTGAAACATTTGCCTCGGAATATTGATGATGATCATTGCATAAACGTTCATATCAAGAAAAAAAAAATTCACAAATCAAGCTACTTAGTAGGACTAGTAAATAAACGGACACTTCGTACATGGCTCCAGTACTTGCTTAAAACTCCTCTTTATTTATTTTACGATATTAAAATTAATGAAAGCTTTTTCAATGATGACCATACTACTGCTGAAATTAATCGAGAAGAAATAAGTGAAGATATACCGATTGAAGACAGTCTCACTGCACAACAACATACTCTGATGTGGAATGATGAGGAGTATTTACGGATTGCACCTGGACAGAATAATCTTCCGAAAAGCATAATTTTTGATGAACATGCTGAAGAACTTTCTTTCCCATCGATTTTTTTGGGCCATTTCCGATCATTCAGAGAGGGAATAAATGCAACACCATTTACAATTGCGACTAGTGAATTACGAAGAGCAGACCGGCGTGGAGTTACTCCATATCATTTATTGTACGTTGCTATGAAAATTATGAGGTTAAGAATTCGAGATTCTCTTACAATCGCATTCAAGCATGTGGGAAAATATACAACTATTACAAGGCAGCAAATTGAATCAGAAGAATATATTAATAATTGCATCGAAAGTAATTTGGCTTTTTTGCGATCAATACCAAATTCGGTTTGGTACTGGAGCGAACGAAAAAGAGATCTCTTTGCGATGATTCGACAATTGGGAAAGCCTACGATGTTTCTTACTTTGAGTGCCAATGAAATTGGATGGAACAGCTTACTACAATTACTGTATCAATTAAAAAATAATGGAGCTGAAATTTCAACAGAAGAAGCTGCGTCACTGGATTATATAACTAAGACTACACTCGTCAATGAAGATGCTGTGACTTGTGCAATATATTTCAATAAATTAGTCAATATACTATTGACTATTCTCCAATCGAAGAAAAATAGCCCATTTGGAAATCACCATGTTGTCAACTATTTCAAACGGATAGAATTTCAACATCGTGGTAGTCCTCACGCACACATTTTGTTGTGGCTGAATGATGCTCCAGTAGATGCCCTTGGTAGGGACAAACAAAATGCTATAACGCTGATCGATCAATTGATATCGGTTTCTTCAATAGAAGCTTCTGGATATATTCGTTTGCAAACTCACAAGCATACATTCACCTGCTACAAAAAAATTAACGCCAATCAACCTCAGAAGTGTCGATTTGATGCTCCATTCATGCCATGTAAATTCACCACGATATTAAAACCAATGCAGAATGATTATCCAGGATATGCCAGCTATGCTAAACGATATAAACAATTACAAATCAACCTCGAAAACAATGATTACGAAAACATTGAATCTTTTTATGAAAAAAATCAAATTTCTCTGATGAAGATTACTTTCATATTCTTGAAGCTGGAATTACTAGATCGAAAGTATTTTTAAATCGACAACCAAATGAAAAATGGCACAACCCTTTCAATCCTTTTATTCTCAATATATTACAATCAAATACAGACATGCAGTTCATTATCGAGGAATACTCTTGTGCCGCATACGTTGTTGAATATGTTAATAAAACTAATAGAGGTATTAGCAACTTACAACGTCAAATTCTTGACATAATGAATGAGCATCCTGAATTTGACATAGTAGAGATAACAAGAAAAATGAGTGTAAATATGTTCAATACTGTTGAATTGACGAGCCAAGAAGCAGCGTGGTACTTACTTCGTGAACCTATGTCCAAAACATCAGTATCTATAGTTTATATCTCTACCATATGGCCTATTGAACGACAGCGTATTAAACGAACACAAAAAGAATTAGACGAACTGAATACCGATGAGAACTCAACAAATATTTGGAAGGAAAACTGGTTTGACAAATATGAACAGCGGCCCGAAGAATTACAAGAGTTATCACTCGCACAATTCGTTGCAAACTATACTAAAAATTCACAAGGAATGTATATACGTAGAAGGCAACAACGCATCATTCGATATAGAAACTATGACATAGCTTCAGATTATAATGAGTATAAAAGAGAAATGGTGACTCTGCACATTCCATTTCGTAACGAAGAAAACGACATTCTTGAAGAGATGAAATTTATAAGGATTTATGACGAAAATGAACATCTGATTTTGGAACGCCGTAAAGAGTTCGAATCTGACTTAGATATCAACAAAACTATTGAAATTTGTCGAAAACTATGTCGTGAAGATGATCAAGGGGACGATGACGACGAGGTCCATGATGTTGCTACCAGATTTCCGGAAGCCAATCCATTTCAAGCACTTTATGACAATCCAGATTCGAGCGTAAACAATGATTTACGCTTAGCGACTCTTAATAAACTCGGTGCCATTGCCAAACGTAAAGAAAATCTTATGCCTAATGAACAATATTATGAGTTGATGAAAATGGCAAACCAAGAACAGAAAGATCTTTTGATGCATGTCATTCATAATCTTCAGTCAGAAAATCCCTCTCCGTTGCAAATATTTTTTACAGGTCCTGCTGGATGAGGTAAAACGTTTGTGATCAGACTTTTGATGGAAATTTATAATCGTTATTCGGATAACGATGGATTTTGTAACGCTTATATCACATGTGCTTCTACTGGCAAAGCTGCTGTGGCTATTGATGGGACAACGATACACACGACACTTAAGATAAGTCTTTAAAAATTGCTGCCCTTGTCAATTGAAGTAGCACAACAATATAGATCACTGTTCAAATATGTTCGCGTATTAATTATCGATGAAATCAGTATGATTGGAGCAGAATTGTTGTCGCAAATAGATTCAAGATTGAAGCAAATTACCGGTAATTTTCAAGTGAATTTTGGAGGATTAGATATAATCTTGATCGGTGATCTACGTCAACTACCGCCGGTTCGTGCTACTCCGATTTACAAGCAAATAAAGCGACAAATAGCGGGGCCAACACTTTGGCGAGGGTTGAAATTTTTCGAACTGAGCAAAGTAATGCGACAGGCCAATCGGACTTTCTCAACAATATTAACAAAAATTGGTGATGGGCAGCTTTTAGACGAGCACGAGTTGCAATTAATTGAATCACGGTTCTACTCTGAAGAAGAGGTTGAGAGAATTTGTCCCGACGGTATACGATTGTTTCTCGATAATCATTCAGTTGCTGCATATAATAATAAAGTTTTGAACTCCGCAGTCGAAAAAGTTATTTCAGAAGCAACTGATGTATATATAGGTTGCAACAATATTGAACAGCAAGCATCTATGCGTCAAAAGTTACACAAAATGTCAACGATTGATACAGGAGGATTGCCTTATGAACTGACATTAGTTATCAATAAACCATACATCATAACAACTAATATCGACGTGCCAGATGGATTGGCGAATGGTGCGACGAGAAAATTAGTTTATATTGAACATAATGACAAAGGAGAAATAGGTCGTTTATGGCTAGAATTCCCTGGTTTTCCTAAGACTGGCGAAAAAATCAGAAGAAAGGCCGCGGCATCAGTACAAAAGCACAATCTTTCTTCAATGGCAGTACCAATAGAGCGAAGAACATCGTCTATACCATTAGTACCTAATAAAACAATAATTACAAAACGTAACCATTTCCCACTGGTGTCTGCTTGTGCGATAACGATTCATAAGTCCCAGGGAGGTACATTTGGTGAAATTGTATATGAATATGACAAATCACATGTTCAACAGCTCCTGTACGTCGCACTATCTCGAGTAACGTCGATTGAGGGCCTACATATTGTTTCAAAAAAAAAAAATGATAAAAAATTTTACCACGGTCGAAGAGCAACAGTATCCACAATTGAATTGCGAGCTGAGTTTCAACGATTGAGCTTGAATCGGCTAGAAACTGTTGAGAAACTGTTATATGATTTTGTAAACACAAGGAAAGGATTGTCAATCTATACATTTAACTGCCAAAGTTTATGAGCTCATGCACAAGATCTTCAGCTTGACAGAATAGCATCGTCGTCGAATTTTCTTATTCTCTCCGAGACGTGGATGAATGATGAAAATATTGTAGATATTGCTAATTTTGACATTGTAGTTAAATATGAAAGGCCACATACGAGGGCCGGTGGAGTTGCAATCTACCATAATTTGAATGACGGAGCCCGTGTTGCTACTCCACAAATGGAACTCAATACACAAAAACTGGAATCATTATCAGTTCAGCTTTCTAAAGTGGGAGAAATATGTGCATGTCAAACCAAATTAGATAATAGTATTTCGGTATTAATTGTAGCTATCTACATTTCTCCCAACCAATCAATAAATAAAATTATTGAATTCATTTACGAAAATTTAATTAAATACACACCAGAAGTATCACGAATTCTTAAAAATGATTACGATAAAATTCCGATGGTTCTAAGTGGGGATTTTAATGTAAATTTTGCATCGGATATAGCGATTCCGTTGATTGAGTTTTTGGACGCCAAATTTAATTTGAAAATGTGCAGCAGTCGCACTGTATCAACAACAAGATCGAAAACAGTAATTGACGCAGTATTCCAAAGATATATTGACCATATTAAGACCAAAGTATTTATTTCATACTTTAGTTACCATAAGCCTCTTGTATCATTTATCGAAAATGTAAGCTCTGAGTCTGAATAAATGAAATATATACGAATAAAATGTAAAAAATGTAAAAAATAATTATCAAACGTTGTATCACTATAATCATTACTAAAACCTGCAATTATCCTCTTCCCGAAATTTTACATTCGTTTCATTATCTTGAAGCCAAAATTTTTGAAGGTTTCACTTCTACCACGTGTGAATTTTTTATTTTTTTTTTATTTTTCATCTACGGGTGTGTCAACCCCGGTTACTCCAGTCCCTGCTATTGACATACGAGTTAACGTGAGATATCACATACCACTGGCAATAGCAGTGAGATATAACTAGCCAAGGTGACATCTAAGGGGTGGTAGCGGATGAACTGTATTCAGTCAACGGTAGCACCCTCAATCTTAGCTGTGAAATAATCTTTGATGATGAGACGCTATTGCTTTCTTGAGGAAACGAGCCTTCATATAACTATATGTGGGCTTTAATCTTCAAGAAAGACAGTGCGTCACAGGATCAAGGAATATGCAACCGGCTGGATTATTGGCAACTACATTTTTGTTTTGTTTTAGCAAATTTTTGTAAAAACCTTTGAACGTATGTTGTTGTGGGACCTTGGTCTTAAAAGGTTTTTATGTGTTATTGTGATACATATTGTAATTTCTACTACACAACACATTTTATTAAAAAAAAAAAAATACTATAACTCAAAAATGAATAAGTTAAATTCAACAGGAAAAATGATTGAAAAATGATCGTGATCGGTATAACAAAAATAATCGGAATAATAAATCGGAATAAGTAATCGGAATAATAAAATAACATAATTAATATAGCAATGTTTTTTTAATACTAGTTTAATAATAGCAAAAATAAATAATCAATTGTTCCTTAAATTTCATAATTAATAACTAACAAGATTACAAACAAATTTATAGATCATTGACCTTATTTGCATTATTCATTCTCAATGTCTCTGAAAATAAAGTATTTTAGTTTTATCGAAACTACTTAAAACAAATAAGCCAATTACAGTAAGCTGACTTTAGCATTTTGACATTTTTCATTTAAATCAGGTTATTTGTTCAGACAGATCGTTACACTAATTGTTGTCTTTATACAATGGTACACACAGATCTGCCAACTAACAGCTTCAGAAGGTCTGGTGTCAAAGGTCTTGAAACGCAAAGCAATTATTTAAAAAGCGAATTCAACAATCGAAGCACAAGTGTTTTCCATATCGTCAAACCATATGTTTATATGGCGCTACAATTTCAATTTCGAATGATTATAAAATAGCAAAAACCGCATCTAAGGAATTTGTAGACAATTCTGAAAAGAGTACTATACTATAAGTAATCGAAATTTGAGATTATTGGATGAATCAAACCTCAAATTTATTCTTATCGCCGATTTACTCGTAAGATAGCAAAGTTATATTAACTTCAAATGTACACCAAATTTTAGAAGGTCCATATGATAAAGCGATTTGATCCTGCGAAATGACTTTTCTTACTTCTAACTTACCAAACGGTTTTGCAAAAACATTTTAATTTTAATAGTTTCATTGATTCATATCCAGTTGCTTAAATCACTGACACATTTTATATTTTTATCGAGATACAAAAATTAGATAATTTAATAATAATTTTTGATATTCATAAATAGTTTTTCTATCATCACAATTTTTTAATGCCGTCAACGCTTTGAACACGTTCAATAAAAAAAAAATAATTTTAAAAAAGTTTTGTTATTGCCTTGAAAAATTTGGGACGATCATTAAAACATCTTCAGTCTATTGGATGAATTAAAAAAAAAGAAATATAAAGGTTTTTCCAATTAGTATCCAGAAAAATTTGTAATTTATCAAAAAAATAAATCGGTAACAGACAGTTGAAAAATAATTATTTGCAGATGATAGTTTTTCATGCAGGTTTTTGGTTCTTGTGTGCGAAGAGTACGTGATGACAGCTTACAAATCACATGAGTTTCGAAAATGTTTTTTTTATTTTTATTTATAATTCTGAGTAATATTCTAACAACAAACAGTAAGTGTAAAATGTGCGCAAATACAGCGAGATTTATGATTCAGGAAGGAGTTTTAAGGTAAAAAGGGTTTAATTTCGAAAATGAATAACTAGAGTCAGATGCATTATCAGCACAGGGTCGGTCGGTGGTATTGCAATCAAGAACTTTTTTGTAAAATGCAAAAAGCACCTATGGCTTACTTCACTGCATTTATGAACATGGTTTAAACTCCTGAGAACAACTAACGACTGGTGGAGAAATCATCAAATGTTAGTTATGGAGAGATTTAGAACATCTAAAATACTTCAATCCACATCCGATACCAGAAATGTTCTAACTTTCTGTCGAAGAAAGTACAGAGTCGTTATTTAAAAAACGAATGATGTCCGAAGATAGTTAGCTATCGGGCAACAATTTCTATACAATTATATTGCGTAGGGATACAGACGGATCACTCGATGATAATAGAAACACACTAATAAATCTAAAATAGTGCATCAATCTTCTAGCTCTTTGAGTTCTCGTGAGCTCCGGATGAACTTTAAATCCATTTGAATGATCTTGAAAATTGTAGTTCCCACAGAATTATTAGTTTGCTTCTATGTGCTTTGTAATTTTTCATGATCGATTGATCCAGTTATCTCCCATCGCCCATATCGTATGACGTCATAAAAACAAAATATCACTAAATATCATAAAATCCACCAACACCGAAAAATCATAAAACAATATTTATAGATGTCAAATATATTCACTATATCTTATATAAATAGAAATTTTAGATTTTAAATTAAAAGAATTAATCATTTCATTTTGTATTTAATTTTATATTATCTACAGACCACAGTTTGAAACAAAACCAAATTAATCTGCACCAACGATCATCGATTCCGTCTATTTATCATTTTCTATTTAAAATAATCTAAATTTATTAGAAACATAAAGAAAAACTATGACACAATGGTGGACGACTAAGTGATTTTCAATTTTGCAACATCAAAAATCATAATTAATTAAAAAAAAAATACAAAATTGTTTATCTATGTTTTATAATTGGCAAATATCATTATTTTATTTTTCGTATTAAAAGAAAACAAAAAACAAAAATTAAATTAAGATCGTCTGGTCAACAAAAAAAAAAAATAATAATTCCGTCATAGTTGAAAGCATGTACGATCAATAAGTAAAATCAAAAGACGTTTATTATAAACAATAAATTATTATAAATTTTACTTTCAAATAATATTTTTTTTTTTAAATTCAATTAAAATATTTTAATTTCACTTTTAGATAAAATAAAATTTATGTATGCAAGAATAGAAACTATTTTTTGAGACATAAAATATAGGTCACCAATTTCTAAGAAATAAAAATAGAACATAATTTAAATTTCTATATAACTATTGATTTTTTTTTATTATTTACGATTTCACAATATTTAATTCACTTTAACTGATTTTTTTATTTTTATTATTATTACTATTCACATTTTTATCATAATTAATTAAAAATTTTTTTTATTATTTAAATTAAAAAACAAAAATAATTTTTTAATAACCCGAAACCGGTAAAAAGAGAACGTTCAAAAGAGTAACACCATCGCGACTAAATTATTAACGCATTTTTTTTTCAATTAAACTTGCGTGTATTTTTATTTTTTATGTGATAAAAACAAATACAATTATTAACATAACCGACGAATTTGTTAAGCTATGGACAATCCGCCGTAGTAAAAAAAGTGCGATTTGGGAGAGAAGATGAACGCGATCATTCATTACTAACGAAAAAAATAGTTTTTTACAATCACCATCAGTTATTTTTTTTTTATTAATATATTCGTCGATTTAAAGTGTAATCGTCGTTGAATTATTTTTGTCGGTTATAATACAAAAATAAAGACAACAATAATAAAAAGAATTCTTTTAATTTAGAAAAGAAATGACTAAGGAGAAAGTGAACGTTGTTTTGGTTTTTGTCTGTGCATTATGTTGGTTTGGGTTTGAATATTCCGATAACTGTCAGTTGTATTTAGCACATTTTTGTCTCTGTAAAGGAGGGTAGTGTGGGCAGAATAGGGAATGGACTGCGCTCATTGGTGAAGTTATGATCTCATCCACAAATTCTAACTAGTAACCCTAGGAATTGAGAAATAAATTATAGCAGTTTTTTCACAACTACATAGTATTTCGTGTCGCGGGCAATAACAAATTCGTATTAGAAAATATTTCTTTATTTTATTTATTGCACTTTTTTCTCATTCCCAATTCATAGGGAAATGCCGGAATAGGCGTACTGTAATGAAAAAAATCCAAATTCACTCGAAAAACAGTTTTTGTTCCCAATTGATAACGAAAATGTACCAAATAATCAATACACTGCGAAGATGTAACAATATTAAACCCACTCCTACGAACAGTAGCTATTTGAAAGCGACATGATTAATAAAACATGTCTAGCATTTCAATCAACATCATTGATATTTTAGATTAAAATTTAGAACTTAAAAATATATGTATACTAAAAATATCTCTTAGAAGTATTCATTGTCTCATATGTTATTTCGTACATCTTTAACTTATAATGTCGAATCATTTATTATATTAATACAAATTTAAATGTTTATATTAAGATACTATACATTTAGCATGTAAGTAATGCGAGCATATGCAAAAAAAAATAAATATAGTAGTATATGTATTTAACAGTTTTGGTTATTTTTGTGCTTAGTAATTTATTTATGATGAACAAATGCAAAGGTTGCATGAAGCATTGAAAATATTTTAAAACGAATCATAATTTATCTTTTTATTTCTTCCTAATGTAAGGAGTTGTGGCAATAATTTTATTATCAACAATATTATTTATATATTGTATAGAAGCGGATGATACTACTTGGCGAAACGTATTTTAATAATATTAAATTTTTTAAAATCCTCCTTGTTTTTTTTTATAAAAGGTGTTGTGTAGTAGAAATTACAAAATGTGTTACAACAACACAAAGATACCTTTTAAGACCGAGATCCCACAACAAAATGCGTTCTGAGGTGATCGTGGACGCTTTTTTAAATGTTTGTGGATTGAAGGCACTCGAGACTATTGATTCAGGCAAAGCATTCCATTTGCACGAAGCACAAAGAAGTGTCTTGCATTTTGTTACTATGACAGTGAATAATCTCGACAGTTTGCAGAAACCAATTGACGAGTAAAACGGGGAAAAAGTAAATAAAAGCAAAAATTATTTTATTTTATTTATTATTAATATTTTAACATATCTTCTATATATGAGCCGTTCACTGCACAAAACGATTAACTCCATAAAACAAAATGTTGAGAAATTGAATTATTTTCAAAGGTCAAATAAATTTCGATATTTAGTAGTGTTAATCTTTATCATTCAGGAATGTTATTATAAACATAATTTATTTAATTTTGGTTACTAAGTATATCAATTAGCTATTATAGTAGTAATTTAATTAGTATAATAGATATTATTAGTTTTTAATGTCAGTACCCTATTTCACCAAACTTACAAATTTGTAATTTCATACAAATTTTAACAAAATTTGTGAAAATTTGCATGAAATTACAAATTTGTAAGTTTGGTGAAATAGGGTACAGGTTTTTAATAGTCATTTTTTAATGGTCAGACAAATTTTGACTTTTAATGGTGTTTATCTTAATTATTCAGGAAAGTTGTTTTATATAAAAAGTTATGACCATAGCAAGTACTTTGACATTTAAATTTAAAATTGTCCAAAAAGTGGAGTTAGCCGCTTTTTGCAGTGAACGGCACATATATAAAACTCCGAAACCACTGCACCTATTTGAAAAATTCTTTCACTATTTGAAAGGTATATTATACCAGATGAACATAGGCTATATATTATATATATAAATGGAACCCCAGGGCCCTTATAATTATCTTAAGGGGTTTGGCCTAAATGTTGATAATTATTTTAAATGGGTTTTTATTTAAATATCGTTTTATAAACTTTGCTTGCTTTGATCAATGTTTTTTACGTTGAACATAATTTTATGAAATTGAAAAATGAAAGTTTAATCTGACTAACAATTACATTTGTATATCAAAATTATATATATTGGAATTTAACACATCATGATCTTATAAATTTTTTTATCTACACCAAATGTGTTGTTGGTTTGCAATTGTATGTAATACATGTTTCTAAAATTAAGTGAAGATAGTTGATAACATCGATTATATCGATTTTAAGCTCAAAATTACGAAATGGAATTCGCACAAATATACTATACATAGAATCATAGCTTATGTATAATAAAACACGGATAGTAATCATGATGAACAAACTAATTAAAAATGGTTGCGCTTAGTCGGTAACACATTTGCAATAGTGATTTGCAAACGGTAACAATGCATTAATACCAATGAATTTAATATATCTTCCCGCCCGCAGGAACATATGTAAAATTTAAAATTTGGGATCTATGAGTGTGACAACCCCGCGTACTTTAGTACCTGCTATTGGCATGAGATATTGTATATCACTGGCAATGGCAGTAGAAGTCACTGATATAAGTGGATAAGTGATATTTTAGGGGTGCTAGCGAACGAACTTTTTTCAACCACCTTTAGTCTTAGTTATGAAATATTCTTCGACGATGACACGCTATTTTTTTTAAATAAAATATGTTTTGGGTACTAAAGGCATTACAATGTGTGTCATATATGCTGGATTGAGGAAAACAATGCGTTACATGGTATTGGTATATGCTTCTAACACTAGGATAATTAGTAACCCAATTTTAGCTTTGCTTTCCTGCAAATTTGAAAAAAAAAAAGTATTTAATTTCCTCCATCCTATCATGAAATATTGCCCTATGTCGTACATTATTATTTAGTTTTCCAATCCTTAAAAAGAATAAAAAAAGAAATTTTTGTCCATCTACGTCTTAAAAAGCATGATGTTGTGGAACATGGGTCTTAAAGGGTTTTTGTGTGTTGTTGTGACACATATTGTAATTCAAAATATGTCAAATACTTTGAAATTGCACAATTTTTTTAAAATTTTTCGGTGAAAAAGATGATGAACTATGTCATTGAAGCTACATTTTTGAATGGAAAATTCGAAGGGGAAGATGTAGTGTTACCACGTATTCCAATGATCCCAACAAATATGGCATTTGAATTCAAACGTTTAGTCTCCAGTGCAACTATTGCAATGACCATCAACAAAGCACAAGGACAGTTACTGCAAGTGGACTAGATTTGAAGAATCCGTGCTTCTAATCATGCTTCTCACACTGTATGTGGCTAACGCGTTAGGAAAACCTTCTGATTTATTCGTGTACGTACTAGACGGGAAAACAAAAAATATAGTGTTCCCACAAGCTGTACTCGAATAAATAAACAGAATTAAATTGACATTTTGAAATTCTTTCCATATTAAAATAAATAAGTTGCAATAAAAATGACACACTGTAAATTGAAAGTTATCATAACGAGTTTTTTCGAATTTTCTTTCTTATGAGATAGCGGCAATATGCGACGGGTATATAGCTTGTATATATTTCTTGCTATATGATTTACTTGTATCCATAGATAAGTTGTATTTTTCTTCCGGATCTTGTATGATGAGAATCCTCCAATTAAAAGCTTGTAGTTTCTCGCTTTATGTATGGGTATGTTTCTTGCAGTTTGTATCTTGCTATTACTTAGTTTGAAAATCCTCCAAAAGCTTGTTGATTCATATCTTCAGCCGTTTCTTTTATAAATTCAACTTTTAAACTTGTTGAAATTCTACTTAATTATCTTTTGATAATATAATTCAGCTTCCATATAAACACCAATAATTCTGAAGTTACTCCAACATTTATTAATTTCTTAATTGTTAGTTTATTGAAATAATAAATTCATTAACAAACTGTTTTGAGTTTAACATATGTTAAACTAATTTTAATTTCAAGTTTAAATACTAACTAAACGTATTTTATTAAAAATTCTTTGAACACAATTTTCATTGATTATTATATATACAAAAGATAAAAAAAAACTTTTTTAACTGGTCAACTAAATTTCAATATAGGCAAAATAATCCAATAATTTAGTACCTTTTCAGTTCAAGAAAGAAACTTAATTAACAAAAATTATTTTTTCATTTAAAAATTCTGTTTTTTCAAACGTACTAAGTTATAAATGAAAAAATAACTTTTAAACAACATACTTGATTTGTAAACCGCGAGTATCCTAAAGTTTACAAAAATTACTGCCAAAATAAATTACATAAGATTTAGCGAAATTTGGTGAGAAATCACCACAAACACTCCCTCACCAGTGATTCGCCAGAAGAACGAAAAATAATTTTCAAAAGCAAGATAAATTTTTAAATTAATTAATTTTCAAAATAAACAAAAAAATAATTTTAAAATATTTTAAATAACGCTGTTTCGAATATATAATAAATTTTATCAAAGATTCGAACAAGAATGACCTCATCATCATCTAAAAAAAAAAAATGAAATTTTTAAGATGATATTGAAATGAGTGAGCTTATTGAATCAAACGAATAAATAATTTTAGAAATTATGTCGAATAATAAAGAATTTAATAAAATCGCATTAGACAGTTGCTAACGACAGTGAAAAAATCAAACGTTTACAACATTTAACTAACTTGACTGGAAAGCAAAGATTTTTTAAAATCATTAAAACAATTATCAATAAAATTTAATAATTTTTGAGGTGTTTTAATTATTCTTCCAGATTTAGAAATTCTTTGATTGGGAATAATAATTACTGATGGCTGATCATTGAATGTTACTCTCTTTTTACTTTTATTTAGTAAAATAGAATCCGGTTTATTTGAACCAGATGAATCTGATTGATTCAGATTAGAAGGAGAATTTAAAGAATTAGAATGATCAGCTGGATTTAAATTGTTTGAAAATTGTATCTGCTTGCTTAAATTAGAAAATTCAGAAAAATTTTTCGAATTAATGTTTGAAGTTGAATCTGATAGATTCATGGATTTTGCATTTACGAGAGAACTGTGGTGTTCATCGTCTGAATTTGCATGATAACATGGTTTAAGTCGATCAATTGAAATTTTGACTTCTTTGCCATTAATTTCTATATTGAAAGTTTTATTGTTTCGACTTAAAACTTTGAAAGGACCTGTGTAAGGAGCTTGCAATGATCTCCTTAAGGCATCTGTACGCAAAAATACATGTGAGCAAGTATGTAAATCTTTGCTCACAAAAGAAGAAGATGATACATGATGTGATGCTGGTGTTGGCCTAATTTCATCAAAATGTTTTTTCAATTCCTTAACGAACTCTGATTGGGGACAAAAAGATTTTGCAGTAGAATCTAAGAATTGTCCTGGAATTCTAATCGAGCTTCCAAAAGTGAGTTCCGCTGAAGTAGATTGTAGTTCTTCGCTGAATGAGGTTCTTAAACCTAGAAGGACTGAAGGTAGAACTTTTGTCCAGTCTGGACGGTCATGACACATAATTGCTGATTTAATTGTGCGATGCCATCTTTCTACCATACCGTTGCATTTTGGATTATAAGAAGTGGTTCTGAATCTGTTGAAACCTAGTAGGTTGGAAAGTTCAGAGAAAAGTTGGGATTCGAATTGGGTTCCTTGATCAGTTATAATTGAATCTGGAACACCAAATCTCGAAATCCAAGAATTGTATACAGCGAATGCGACAGTTGCAGCAGTGATGTCTGGAACTGGTATCGCTTCGGGCCACCGCGTATAACGGTCGATTAGCGTTACGCAATATCGTTGGTTTTCCGATATTGGTAGAGGACCAATGATATCGAGGTGAATTTGCGAGAATCGCTGTGAATTAGTTTTAATAGTGCCAAGAGGTGATTTAGTATGTCTAAATACCTTTGACTTTTGACACGCTATACATTGTTGCGCCATAAGTTTAACATCTTTTTTAATAGACGGCCAAATAACGTGTTTGGTTAATAATTTGGTTGAAGCTTTGACACCAGGATGCGAAAGTCTATGAAATGCATCGAAAACACTTTGGCGAAATTGTGCAGGAATATAAGGTCTACGTATAGCAGTTGATGTGTCACAATATATTAATTTACTTTCATTGAAAGTAATTGGAAAATGTTCAAACTTCAAAGTTGTATTACTTTGAAGTATATTTTGAAATTCCTCGTCATTGGTTTGCGCGTCCGCGATTGCAGCATAATCAATTTTCTCTGGTATGAGGATTTGATCTATGCGAGATAGTGCGTCAGCTACGACATTGTCGATACCTGAAATATGCCGGATATCAGTGGTGAATTGCCCAATGAAATCCAAATGGCGAAATTGACGAGGAGATGCTTTTTCTAAATTTTGTTTAAAAGCAAAAATTAAAGGTTTGTGGTCAGTGAATAGAGTAAATTCACGACCTTCTAGGAGATACCTGAAATGCTTGATGCCTGAATACGCTGCGAGAAGTTCTCTATCATAAGCGCTATATTTAATTTGTGCATCATTAAGACGAACCGAGAAGAAACTGAGCGGTTGCCAGGTTTCTTCAACAAATTGCTGCACTACGGCTCCTATCGCTGTATCTGAAGCATCGACCATAATTGCTAGTCGAGCTGAAGATGACGGATGGGCTAAAAGAGTGGCATTACACAATTTATCTTTACAATTGTCGAAGGCTTGAATGGACTCAGCTGTCCAAGTTATTGGAATTTTACTATTCTTCTTATATCCCTTTAAGAAGTTGTTGAGTAAAATTTGGTCAGCTGCAGCAGCTGGTAAAAATCTTCGATAAAAGTTAATCATGCCTAAGAATCGTTTAAGCTGTTTAACATTTGAGGGACGTTCAAAGTCTTTAATGACTTGAACACGTTCATGATCTGGTAAAATACCATGTTCAGACACCAAATGACCTAAAAATTTAATTTCAGATTTGGCAAATACACATTTATCTGAATTTATGATTAAACTATTTTCAGAGAATCTCTGAAAAATCATTTGTAGATGAATTAGATGCTCCTCTAGATTTTTAGATGCAACTAAAACATCATCTAGATAAACGAAGCAAAATTGAAATCCGGTTAAAACAGAATGCATCAATCTTTGAAATGATTGTGCAGCATTCCTAAGACCAAAAGTCATTTTGCAGAATTCAAAAAGACCGAAAGGTGTAGAAATTGCGGTTTTAGGAATGTCTTCCGGATGTATTGGAATCTGGTGATATGCCTGAACAAGATCAATGGTCGAAAAAACTGTGCATCCCTCCAACTGATGCGAAAAATCTTGGAGGTGGGGAATAGAATATCGATCTGGAACAGTAATTCTATTGAGAGCTCGATAGTCTCCACAAGGACGCCATTCTCCATTTTTCTTCTTGGCCAGATGAAGTGGACTGGACCAAGGACTACTGCTGGGTCTACAAATACCCAGTTGTACCATCTTTTCAAACTCGGCTTTAGCAATTGTTAACTTATCAGGTGCCAAGCGTCGAGTTTTACAAGATATTGGTAAGCCAATTGTTTCCAATTTGTGAGTAACATTATGTTTCACAGTGCTTGGCATGAGATTCCGATTTAGAATCTCTGGAAACTTTTCCAAGACTTTAATTACTGCTGTTGATACTATTGATTCATCAACAAGAAAAAGTGAAGGCTCATTACATATTGATAAACTACCAATTGAGAACAGAGAGGTTGACGGGTCTATAAGCCTCTGTCTCTGTATATCAACCAGTAGTCCAGTATGATTTAGAAAATCTGATCCAATAATAGGGATCGAAACATCGGCAACTATGGATTCCCATGAAAAATTTCTTCGAAGACCAATATTTAAATCAAGAACTTTGGTGCCATAGGCACAAATGGGAGTGCCGTTTGCCGCAAATAATTTAAAAGAAGTAGTTACTGGTTTTATATTAGCAATTCGAAATGGAATTACTGAAACGTCTGCTCCTGTATCAATTAAGAATTTAGTTTTTAATCTAGATTCGAAAATTTGTAAACGATGATTGCTCAGATCAGCAATACTCCTGAATGCATATTGCTGATCATTTACGCGTTTTTTGTAGCACCATTATTTGAAAGAGATGTAAATTGTATAAAAAATTTACAACCCGTTACGCATTTCAATGCTTTATCACCAAAACGATGATGATAAAAACATTGGTCTGAAGTAGTAGCACTTCTATTTCTAGAATTTGATCTAGATGGGCTTCTGGAAAAACGCGATTTAGAACGCGACCTACTACCAGTTTGTACAATTGAGGAAATTTCCTTAAGCATTTGCGATTTAAAATTATTTAATTTTTCGTCCATTAATTGTGAATTGAATAAAACATCCTGATTTGAGTTATTCCAACTTAATGTTTGATGAGCAGTGGATGTAGAAGGTACATCCATTGAATAAATTTGATGCTGTGACATAGTTTCCAGCAATTTATCAGCGCGCTCTGCATCGTTTTCAAAAGAAGTTAATACTAATTGGACAGACTGTGGAAGGCGCGACATCCACAGTTGTTTAATTAGATTTTCATTAACATCGGTACCAGCATTTAGCCTAAACTCAGCAAGCAGTTGAGATGGTTTTTTGTCACCCAAAGTTAGTTTATGCAGAATATTATTTAATTTTGATTTCTCACTGTCGCCCAAGATTCGGATCACCTCTGCTTTAAAGACAGTATAAGGTCTGTCTCCTAAATCTTGAAAAATTAAAGCTGCTAATTTATCGTGCAATCTCGAATCAATAGCACCTACTGCATGCGAATATTTGCTCAATTCAGACCTTACGTTTGAATTTGCAAATTGGATTTCTAAAATCCTAAACCAAACTGTAGGATTCTGATTATAGAGAATCTGTGGTGGTTTAAATGCCACATGTGAGATGATACCTTCATTGTCCATTGGATTTGAAAAATTTCCTAATGGTGGCTCAGGTTGTCTAATATTTCGTGAAGATGATGGTACTGATTGAGATTGCAAATTTTGTAAACGTCTCATATTTAATTCAATAAGTTCACTCAATTCATTACGAGTGAAAGTGAGAATTTCGTCTGGATCAAGTGAACTACCATCTGTAATCACTGGTGGGGAAGATGCTGGTGGATCCATTTCCACAAACAAACAAACAAAAAAAAAGTTAAGTTAAACGACCGTTAAAAATTGTTTCGACCGACCGAAAACAAAAAATTACAATAGTAATACGCTTTGAATTTGGAATTTGTTTAATAAAACAAAATATTTAATAATTAAAATAAAACAAAAAAATTTTCTTTTGGCAATAAATTTTTGAAATAGGAAAACTTTAAGATACTCACGGTTTGTAAAAAATGGAGAATCTTCATCCGGATCACGTCGGGGTCACCAATTATATAGCTTGTATATATTTCTTGCTATATGATTTACTTGTATCCATAGATAAGTTGTATTTTTCTTCCGGATCTTGTATGATGAGAATCCTCCAATTAAAAGCTTGTAGTTTCTCGCTTTATGTATGGGTATGTTTCTTGCAGTTTGTATCTTGCTATTACTTAGTTTGAAAATCCTCCAAAAGCTTGTTGATTAAATCTTCAGCCGTTTCTTTTATAAATTCAACTTTTAAACTTGTTGAAATTCTACTTAATTATCTTTTGATAATATAATTCAGCTTCCATATAAACACCAATAATTCTGAAGTTACTCCAACATTTATTAATTTCTTAATTGTTAGTTTATTGAAATAATAAATTCATTAACAAACTGTTTTGAGTTTAACATATGTTAAACTAATTTTAATTTCAAGTTTAAATACTAACTAAACGTATTTTATTAAAAATTCTTTGAACACAATTTTCATTGATTATTATATATACAAAAGATAAAAAAAAACTTTTTTAACTGGTCAACTAAATTTCAATATAGGCAAAATAATCCAATAATTTAGTACCTTTTCAGTTCAAGAAAGAAACTTAATTAACAAAAATTATTTTTTCATTTAAAAATTCTGTTTTTTCAAACGTACTAAGTTATAAATGAAAAAATAACTTTTAAACAACATACTTGATTTGTAAACCGCGAGTATCCTAAAGTTTACAAAAATTACTGCCAAAATAAATTACATAAGATTTAGCGAAATTTGGTGAGAAATCACCACAGGTATAATGTTAAATAAACAAAACTTTTACACTATTTAGTGTAAAAAATAAAATTTTGTGAGATTTTGTGAGTGATTAAGATCAAAGTAATTAATGTAATTCACTTGAATTTTGCAATTTGAAAGCATTTTTTAATTTCTCTTAGAAAAACTTCTTTAGGACAGTTTTTGTGTATTTGGTGTTGGAAAAAAATACAATGCATGAGCACTGTGAACATTTGTGAATCTATTTTTGTTCTGTATAATGTTTTATATAGAGATGACACACCTCTACTAATTCAACAAGTCATTTAGATTGTTTTATTGCTTATTGGCAGATCGATTAACATATAAAAATTATTAATAAAAATACCTCAATTAATGTCGGTTAAATTCAACCATTTTCAATTATCGACTGCTTAGTTTTTGAGTTATTACAAAAACGTCAGTTTGTTTTGCTGCCCCTCCTCCTCAACTTCGAACATAACAAAAGAAAAAATGCACGGTTATAAGAAATGTTGTAAAGGTTGAACACAAACCATAGCGGTCGGCTGATCATATAAAATGTTATATAAAGGGGGTTGGGAGTGGAAATTTAAAAAAAAATAATTTTTGACCTCGACGAGTGTCATATGAAAGGTTATATGAAAGGTCATATGAAAGGTTAAAAAAAAGTCAGTCTAGTGCGAATAAAATTCGCTCGCTGAGGGTTCCGTGAAAGTAGAAGAACAACCTGACAGAAATAATTTAAATAAAGTTGTGTTGTAGACTTTTTATATTGGTAGACCATTGGCACATAAAAATGATTTTTTGCTTGTAAATTTCAATAGCAAAATCAATTGAAAATTGATCCAAATTATACACAAAATGTTACATCTCGATAAATATTAGCAATAGCAGTTTAGGGTAACTAAAGAGAGATTCCATTACACCAAATTGTAAATGGTTTAAATTGGAAAATATACATTATGAATTCAAATAACAATTCAATAAAAATTTACAATAATTCAAAAACTGTGCACAGCAAAATTCTAAAAAAAATTACAATGTTTATTAAATTAAGTGCTCTTTCATATGAGACCCCACTCGTTGGGATCAAAAATGATTTTTTCACCCTTCCCCAACCTCACCCCCTCAAAATACAGAAAAATAAATATGTGACACTTCGCTATAACTTTCGTTCAGAGTTTATCAAATTTCCTATCTCTGTGTGTTTTTTCAAATTTTTCTCCCAATCAACGTCGAAACGCAGAGGGGGAAAGGACCAACTTTTTGTTGCACTTTTTTGACAATAATTCAAAAACTGTGCATAGCAAAATTCTAAAAAAATATTACAATGTTTCTAAAATTAAGTGCTTTTTCATATCTCACATGACTGGGTTTTAAATTGTGTTTTTCCCCCTGCTCATTCCCACCCCTTTAATAAATACGATTATGAGTATTTTGCACTTCCTTATATTTTTCATTCAAAAGTTACCCGTTTTTCTATACTTTGAAAGACTTTTGAAGTTTTTTTATTAAATAGGTTCGGAACTAAGTAGAGAAAGAAAACATGAAAAAAACGCTATTATTCAATTTTATTCAAAAAACTGTTTAGTGAACAATTATAAAATACTTTTTTAAAGGATGCTGAATTCAAGGCCTTTCACCCTACTTGACTTGGTAAAAATAGTATTTTTTCAAAGGCCTTACATAACAGCACCGTAAACTAACGGAAACAACTTTATTTTTTGTATAGGCTATCTTCAAGGGACAGGTTAGTTTTATACGCATCTTAAATTTCAGGTCCATAGGATATATATTTTCTAAGATAACCGATTTTAATACAAAAAATATGGAGGGGCTGAAATCTCACAGCTTTGAGATATCAAGACTTCGGTCTGGGTTAAGGATTTTGATATAGTTTTCGGCAAAAAACTTTTATGAGGACAAGGTTTTTAGTTTTGGGCAGCGATGTATATCAAACATAACTCTTTGTTAAAGTACAAGTATTTTTTTATCTCTGTTTAGAAATTTATTACGAAACTAACACGAAACATCAATACGATGCCGGAAAATTATAACAGATCATAAATTAACATAATTTAGTGAAAAGATGATACACTCAGCAAACTACTCAAAAACCTCTCCATTTAGCGTTTCGAGAAAATATTACAAAATCACAAATTCATATTTCTTTCAAAATTCCAAAAATATTGTAAAAATTAAATAAAATCAAACTTTTTTCAAAATTCCAAAAATTAGAATACAATCAATCAAATATTTAAACTTTTTCTAAATTCCAATAATATTCTAAAAATTCTATAAAATTCAAATTTTTCCAACATTCTAAAAATATTGCAAAAATCACTACAAAATCAAAAGTTGAAACTTTTTTCAAAATCCCCAAAAATTATAATAAAATCAAAAATTAAAAATTTTTCAAAATTCTAAAAATATTCCAAAAATTCTTATAAAATCAAAAATTAAAACTATTTCCATAATTCTAAAAATATTGCAAAAATTATTACAAAATCAAAAATACAAACTTTTCCAAAATTTCAAAAATATTTCAAAAACTATAACAAATTCAAAAATTTCCATGTCCAATTTCATTTTCAATTACATTTACGTCATAAAAACAGCTACATTTTTTTTTCCAAAAAATTGGCTAAAAAAATAAATGAAACCATTTTTTGACACACTTGACATTATTTTTTGACAAACTTATAATGCCATAATTCTCTATAATAATAATAAAATTTCATGTCATAGAAATAATTAGTTTTGTTTTTCAAAAAAATTGGGTAAAAAAATAAATAAAAATCTTTCTTTTGACACACTTGACAACATTTTTTGACAAAATTATAATGTAATAATCTAGTTTTTGATCTCACATTGTTTTTGATCTCACCAATCCCTACCATCAAGATTTCTCCAAATTCAATGTTCCTACTCGTACGTAATCACTTAAAATGAACGTTTTTAAGCCAAAAATATGAAAATTTAGTTACAGTTATCGAAAACAGCGTCCTTTCGGACCTGTCCCTTGAGTATACCTATTTTTAGGAAAAAAAATTGTTGAAATCCCTCCAGCGGTTTTCCCTGCAGCGTAGGTAATGACGGACGGACGGCTTTTTTAGAATCAGTAGGTCCTAAAACGTCGAGAAATGCCAAAAAGTGGGGGAAAAAATTTCACTTTTGGCTCATGAATGTAATACTTAGGACTTTCAGACCGAAGTAATCACCAATAGTGTTCCGTATAAAGAACGGAACCCTAAAAATTGTCGTAAAATATTCACCGATTGAAAGGTTATATTTTTTTCTAGCTCAAAAATGTGAAAATGTCAAAATGTGAAAAGTTTTTCCTGTACCACCTCACCCAAAATAAGATGTTAAAATATAATTATTTCAACAGAAAATCATTTTTGGTAAAGTATGAGGTACATCAAATGTTTCAGAGATGTGTGTATTTGACTGAATTTATGTTTTGGGTTCGATGCTTCTCACATTTAAAAAATATGAAATATTGTATTTAAAATTTTACTCTCCATTTTGAAATAGTTATAAAATATCACTTCAGAAATCAATAACGAAATTCAAAATGTTGAGATGCAAAAATCTGAGATTTTAATATAGAAACGATTTTTCAATAAATTAGTTCGCAACTGTCCCATCAGTTTGCTTGTTATGTTTTTATTTGTTGTAAGATTTTATCTTAGGTATATAAAAGTTAAAACCAACACAATAAACACAACAAAATAATAAATAATCTCCAGTCTCTACTCTACCGAAATTTAAATCAACAGCATTTTAGAAATTACCATAAAATTAGTATTCTGAGCTTATGTCTGCCAAAATGAATATTTATTATTTTCAAAGACGTTTGCACAAATATAAAGAAAATGATTTTTTAAGATGCAATGTTTTTTAATCTATAAAATGTAAAGTTTTATGAAAATAATAAAATGTTGTAATTATAACAGAGATGTGCAATTAAAGGAAGTCATAAAAACCAGTCATTAACTGTTGACATTGATTTGTCATGATGTGAATGAGGGATTTTGTTGGACTTCGAGATTAATATTATTATTTCATAGGTTTCTACTTTTT
>OY856186.1:403192814-403311580 GCA_963693315.1 Diogma glabrata
TGATCCTTATATATCTACAGCCACAGGGAATCTTGATAATGGCGATTATGAAGTCGAACGTCGAACTGAAAAAACCTTTCCATATATATGACAAGTTTAGAGTTTGTCGATTGCATAAATAAAATAGTTTTTGTTTTAATTTTGTTGAATCTCTAAATTTCATTATAAAGGTATTTACTCCAAATACTTACATAATGTAAAAAAAACTAAATATAGAGAATAAAACAAATAACAAACCATAAAAACTATTTATTTTCTTTGACTCTATTTGTCAACTTGTAGGTGGATTTATAAAACAGATTAATTACAGACAGATATGTATGATCATTACTCTCATTTGTACAATAAATATGGTATCTAATTTTTATGTTATTGAATTACAAATAAATTTATTTATTGTATCCATTAATAGAATCGTCATATAAAATTTGGAATCTAAGCTATAAATCGAAAAGAATATAACTATTCTAAGACATAGTTTCTATGATTTATAAGTTTTAAATACATTGTTAATCATAATTATTTAGCTGAAATAACTATACATATTGTTAAATATTTTGAGGTCAGACTGTATTGTAACCATTAAATTTAATACATTTTGTGGTATTAAATTGCATCAAACAAAGAAAAGTGTAAGTGATATCAAATGAAAAGAGTTTCTTTATTCGAAATACATATTTGTAAATTTTTTCTCGCAAAATCTTACACTTGTTTTTCAAGTGTTAAATTATAATTTCATTGAAATTCTACCACAAAAAATTTTGACAAAGAAAAAATAATTTTCTTTCACAATAAATAATTTTGTTTAGTTTTCTTGTTGTTTTCGATTTCTTTCATAAATAAGAAATTTTCCTTGTTTATTGTTTATATATAATAAATTGTACGCACATGTGTTAAATAAATAAAATTAAGATTAAATTTGGTTTTTAATGTTCAATTCAATGAGCACCCTATTTTATGAATGCATTATTTATTTGTCTTAAACTTATATTAGAATTGTGAAGATGAACCACTGCTGCTGCTGTCAGTGTTTTAAATGTATACTGTGCAGTTTTCGGGAAACTTTTTCAAACTTTTTGGAAGGATTTGAAAGTTTGTTATTCTCAAGATATATTTTTTACTTTTATACTCATTTTTCTTCAATCATTTTACGTAACTGTTCAACATACAATGAACTTGCCTTAAATATACTTTGTTTCAATTTACAGCAATAAATATTTCAAAAACGAAGAGAAAAACAATTTATACAACTATTTTAATTCATTTTATATTCCATAATTTACGTAGGACTTAAGTAAGTAAATAAAGTATCATTATTTTTGGTTTTAAAAAGAAACAATAATACTTTTGCGGTTATTTATTGGTTTCTTGCAATTTTACTATTGACAGGTTTATAGGAAATAAGTTCTTTTTTATTAGACAATAGCTAATGCGACTGAAGACGACTGATCTTAGGATCTGCATAAATGATAACAGCACCGAATTATTATATCGGCATTCGAACAGTCTGAGCGCTCTTAACCCCTTGTGCATTAATCACGAGTTTGACTAGTGGAAATTTATTTTTGCTTTGTGAGACAATCGCGAGTTAGACTCGTGATAACAATATAAATTAAATTCATGGAAGTTAAGTTCATTTTAAAATTGCGAACGAACGGGTGAACCGATTTTAATGATTTTTTTTTGTTTAAAAGGTACATAGTGACGCCTTATAAAAATATTACTTTAACAAAAAATATTCATATTTTTAGATGATTTTTATAAATTTTAATTCTTCAAACATGATGATTTCAAAAAGTACCGTTTTCTTCTCTTTCATAAATATATATATAAAATGGCGGAATCAATATGGCAGCTACGAAAGTATAGAAATTTGGCTACCAACACAAATTTAAAATATCAACAAATGTGTTGTTTCACTTAGAATGTTGATAATTATAAGTAGTTTCAACTTCCGAGTGGTGTTAAATTTTTTATTCAACATGCCTCGTAAATATAAAAATATAAAATTTTGTTTTTATATTTTCTTCCATAATTTTGAATCTTCATAAACATTTTACAAAAATCCTGGAAAATTGCACTTTGGATATGTTATTTGGAAATTATAGAAGTTTTGTCTTTAATTTCCATGATAATCTTTCGGTATATATTAGCCGATTTTTTAAAAAAATAAATTCTATAATTTTCAACAAAAACTTCAAAATAAATAAAAATAAATGAATAAAAATAAATAAAAAATAAACAAAAATAAATAAATAAATGAAACTAAATAAATAAATAAATGAAACGAAATAAATAAATAAATAAAATAAATAAAAATAAATAAATAAATAAAAATAAATAAATAAATAAATAAGTAAATAAATAAATAAATAAGTAAATAAATAAAAATAAATAAATAAGTAAATAAATAAAAACTAATAAATAAAAATAAATAAATTACCAACATTCTTCGTCCAAGAACGCATGTGTTGATATTTTAAATTTGTGCTGGCAGCTAAATTGCTAAACTTTCAGAGTGAAGCCGTAAGTCTATATCCGCCATATTTGTTCCGCCATTTTGAATTTTGTGAAGGGGCACACAACATTGGAAACAAGAGACCTAAAAAACCTAAACCAATTCTGAAGAGCAGGGTGTCTCCGAGTTGCAAAGAATGCCCGATATATATAGTTATTACTTAATTCAAATAAATAAGTAATCATTTCAAACACATAATTTATTTAAACACATAAAACTCTATGTTGTATGTGTTAAAATTTAATACCTTTAAAACAAAAAAAGTTCAATAAAATCCGTGCACTAGTTTTTAGTAAATCTAAATTTACAGTAAAATAAATCTTTCAAACATAAAAAAATAAAACAAAAATTAAGATTTTTTTTTAAATCGCAAGGTTTGAAAAATTAAAACTAATATAACATATAATTTTTTTTTATCAGTATAGTACTTTTAAAAAGCCTAACTGAAGTACCTTTCAAACAAAGAAAAAATTATTAAAATCGGTTCACCCGTTCGAGCACAATTTAGCTTTTAACTTTCTTGTTTCTTAAAAAAGTTCGAGCCACCCTGTTTCTAAACTAGTGAGAAAATAAAAAAATAAAAAACACGTGTTAGTTTTTTTTATTATACTAACGATCATCAAAGTTTCAAGAAAATCGGAGCAATTTTTTAAAATAATTATTTTTCGCACAAAATTTTTCAAACCAAACATAAAATTCTTCAACCAAAGTTCAACCAAACATAAAATTTTTTTAAACAAATAAAACCTTAAGGGGTTAAGTGACTGAGAACAAACACTGGTACGGTTCGTATAAACATCTCTTCGGATATCGTTATGCAAGTGATTTAAATTTGGTTACTTTTAATTCTATCAAGTTTGGGTTGATGATATTACTTCCTTTTGGTCTTGTGAACTTTGTTCAAGTGTTGTGCGAATTGGGAGACGAAAGTTCACATCAAAACTAAAATACTTAGATACACAATACAATACAATACCCATACCAGTACAAAAAATTGTTAATTGTGATACAATAATTGTTATTTGTTGTCCGTTATTTAAAAAGTCGTCCTAATTTATAAAACATACACCGCGTTGTTGGTTATTACAGTTATTTTGTTGGGTAACCTCACAATGCAAGTCACCTCTAGATCTAACTAAGCTGTCAAATGTTAGCAACCCGTGTCGAAGATAGCTGTGAGCAGGTGCAATAAAAGCTATAGGGTGACAATTTTGATAGAGAACATTCGCACAGCATGTTAAACGTAGAGTATCAGAGTAGGATCGAAGATGCTCTTTTTGTCCTAATGCCGAAAAGGATAAAACTCGACTTAAGGTCAGTTACTTGTCAAGAGAAACGAAGACGGCATCCCGATTCCTCAACAATGTTGGGCTATTTCTTCTCAGGGATGCAAAGCAGATTTTCGAAAGCTCCTCGCGTTGATGGAAATTCAAAACTCAGAGGCAATCGTCAATAACTGGAAAGTTCTACTATGTCGAGATTACGACAAAGGGCAACCTCATACAGAAGAGATCGACGGCAGGTTCGAAGACCCATCCAATGGCGGAAAATACTCTCACCTATCGATTTGGATGGACAACGTGCATGGTTCAAGACAGGCAAACGTAAGAGGAAAGGGTTGGAGTGGTTAGTGTTATTCGAGGGGACTAGACAGTCAATAGGTCAAAGGGAGTCCGAAGAGATCACCGCAGAAGTAGCTTTACAGGAACAGGAAAAGGTCGCTCATCCCTAAATACATGTTGCAGGCAGCAGGAAACAAAATCGTAACCTAAGTGAATGCCCATGATACCATAGCAGTTTCAGTTGTAGTGGACAGAACGTTTACCAAGTAACAACTGGAACTCACGTTCAAATAGAAAGCTTGGGTTTCCAGGACTAGGATTGAAGGGTTTCGCCAAATGTGAGACAAAGGTAGTATAGAGTACGAATGCAAACTAACCTAGAACTTGCATTTATTAGGAAAAACATTAATTATTATTGTCTTTCAGATTTTCTCACCATTCACCAAAGCGCTGTCACAATTAAGTCATCGACCGGAAGGTAGTAGTAGCGTCCGTCTACTTCGCTCGAGACGGGATGCCAATTTCGCCCACGAAGGTACAAGGAATAGTGGAGTGGTGCAACTCAAAAAAGTGGTCAATCATCATTAGGTGCCCAAGTAACATTTTTACTTCAAATTTTAAAATTATAACAGCCAAATGTTGTATAATTCTTCTATAGACATGTTTAATGTATCAAAATAAATATAGAAGAACAATACTCGAAAATATAATTTAAAAGTATTTTTCAAAGTAATTTACACAATATTAATAGAGGCAAAAATTATCACAGAAAATAATGATATTATTTATGTTAAAAACATTTATTCAACATTTTATAAGGTGTTACAGAGGTTTGGATGGTGGTTCATTTATTTTAACTTAAAAGTTTGTGTAAGCCTTATGTAACTATTCTAGTGAGAAGTAAAGAGGTTGATACCGAAAAGTAATTTTAGCGAGTTTGTTTGTTAATAACTTAGATCAAAATAGGATATAAAAATTTAGTGTTTGTTATTTTCTTTAATTTATTTATATCGAAATCGACTTATCGTAAATTTAAAGTGAATGCAAAATTATGTGTAGCAATATCTAGTATTATTCCTTGCTAAAATAAAAGAACAGTGCATTAGAAAGACCAGGGGTTAACATTTGAATCATTAAATAATTTATTTATAGGCAATAAAAAACAACAATATAACGAAACGTTAGTGACTAAGAATGGTAGCAGAGAGGCAAACACTTGTGATGATTATGGTTTGTATTTTTAATCAAAGTTATTAGTAAAACAATAACGTGAACCAATTTCCTTTCAATGCAGAATATAAGATATTGAAGATATTATAATATAAGATGACAGTATTACGAAGGATTTGAGATTTGCCGTGTTGGATTGAAATTATGGGCACTAAAATTTAATAAAAGTCATTGTACTCTTCGTAATTTGATTGCGCAATATATTGTATTTATTACCGAATAGGATTTGGAATAGGACCTGTCATTTCAAAAGATCCACGTACAATGCTGAAAAGACCAAAAAGTGTGTAACTTCAATCAGTTGGAAATGGTGGCTAGTGTTGGTACAACGGATTAAAATATTGTCTCGAATATGCATTGGTTGGGATAACCGAATCAGTGAACATTTCGTAAAACATTAATTATCGATCGTTTGCCGATTTCCAAGAGCTCCAAAGATGAGTTTTGACCAATTTTATTCAACATAGTTAATATACCCAAACTAAAGCCCATGGTTATTGGAATATACAATGGAAAATCAAAGCCATCTGATGTTATTGCTTGTTAATTGCCATTTGCAACTGAGCTCAAGCAAACTATGGCTACCGGAGTTAGAATATATAGCCATATCATACCGATTCGTATATTAATTTTTTTATTTAGGACTCTCGAGCTCGAGAATTTTTGAAAGGTATTAAAACACAAACAACATAAATTCGTTACCTCACAGAAAAATATTTATATTTATTTATTTTAGGTGTTGAAAATTTCAATAGTCAGCATGGGTGTTTAAAATGTACTATTGGAGAATATAATTACATCAGTAATACTAATGCTTTTCTACGAACTCATTGTCAAAAACGAATAGATGCAGCATGTAGAGCTAAAATATTTGATTTACATCATAGATACGAACACGATAGATCAATAACACGCTTGAGATTCATACCATCTTCTCCATCTCGGAATTATGAAACGATGTTTGATGAAATGGAAAGATGAATATTTTGGTAATGACGATTGGGCTTGCAACAACAACCCACCAGGTAACGCAACTTCTCCAGAAATGCAAACTGCGTTCTGAATTCAATCGCACAGTGAGAGGTTTAGAATATCTTCCACACTGGAAGGGCACTGAATACCGCACATTTTTATTGTACATCCAAATAGTAGTAATTAACAACCATTTTGCATAAGAAGTGTACAAACATTTTATAATTTTATTCTGCTATTACCACACCATTGTAATATATAAATATTAAAATAATTAATATAAATTCATATGAATTATATAAAGTATGGAAATTAATGTATATACAACAAAATATTAAATACTAATAAAAAATAATAAAATCACGAAAAATTTAAATTTAAAATTTAAAGCACGATAATTTCTTTTTATTCCTCTGTAGTTACTGTGTAAACTATTCTATAGTGCCTCTATAAATATTCTTAAGTATGCCCAAATAAATTATACAGGGATTAATGTAGCGTGAAAGCCTTGATAATTCCTCGATAAATGGTGTGAAAAGGTTTATGCAAGCCAAAAAAATGATATTGAGTAAGGTCTTATACATGACTATATTTTTCGCCTTTTTATATTCTATAAAGGTTGAATACATGTTTTCGGGGTTGCACGGAAACGTTAATTTGCTCGATTAGGATACTACATAAATGTTTATAGCGTTTTTAAAGAAATCAAAATGCTACTTGGGTGTGACGCAAATGCTCACAACGTGATGTGGAGAACTACTGACACTAATCAGAGAGGGGATGTTTGCTAGAATTTAAAAATAAATATTTTGAATGTATTTAGTGTTGAAAACACCTTTGTCACTAGGGCAAGATACAAAGGCAGTTTATAAAAGTCTGAAAGTTTAAAATTAGCCCTTTCTGTCGAATCGTAGGACATCAATGTTTGAATTAGTCAGTCAGTATAGGAAAACAAAGTAATTTCTGTTTGAAACACAAAGGTGGGATCTATATCAGATTGATATTAAAGTAAGCTTTCAGCAAGTACTAGTTAGAGTGGACGAAACAATATACCACGCTGGAACAAGCTATAAAAAGGTGAGTCTAAATGTAACGTAACCGAAACGTTCGAAGTCAGACGCTACTTAGTATAGCAACAGAGCTCAACAATCAGGCAACTGAAATGAATATACGAGGGTATATTAACAGCTTTTCATCTATAACAAAGAACTCGGAGAAGTAGCTTCAGCACCCTCTGTGTTAATTTCTACAACACAGGTGGGCTGTATAAAGTCTGAAAAAGACTAGGAGGAGATAAAAACGGAAACTGAGCAACACGGAGCGAGAAGTTTCGTCTTCTAAATTTTTACTTCACCACAATTTTAAATTGTGTAAAGTAATGCAATCTATCGAGAGAAAAAAAATTTTACATACCCCAAAACTTGTTTTTTCTTTTGTTTTGGACCATACTCTATCTAAATAGCCAACAAAAATTTTGGTGGACGTCTGTGTGTGGGTGGGTGGGTGGTTGGTTGATATTTCTGCATAGGATCTTGATGAAACTCTGGCAAATGATCCAGGTTCACTTGAAAATAGAAGATCTGGATTCATTTCAAATTTGAACAAAATGGCGGGGAGTCTCCCGAATACCTCTAAGTTTAACTCTTCAATAACTTCTAATCCCGGGTTATGATCTTATTGAAACTTGGTATATAAGGTTTTAGTACTGTTTTCAATACGTCTGCATACCAACTTTCGGTTTTTTACTTCCGGTTAAAAAGTTTTTATCCAGGTGATTATCCCTACTGTAGCCTACAATTACCGATCGATTTTCATTAAAAATTGGTAAAAGCTTTCAAGTAACATGAGAAAAATGTTATCAGTTTTTGGAGTACGTTGGATAAAGGGTTGGGGTGTCGACCAATCACCATACAACAGGTGGTTTTTTCCACCATGTTTTTTATATTTGTTGGCAGTATACAACATTCGTTCGTGAATGAATTTTGGTGACACTTTGGAAAAAGATGCAAATAAGTATGGCAAGGAACTGATTAGTGTTTGAGCGATAGTGAACAAAGTGGTGGGCGTGTCCTGAGCACCTGTTTTTTTTAAGCTCAATAAGATCTGTACCTAATAATCGAATTAGATGATACTTGGTACATAATCATTAAGTACGGTCCACAACAATTCTGCATCTCAACTTCCGGTTTTTCACTTCCCCTAAAACATTTTTTTTTTATAATTTTTTGAAGTTTTTTCAGTGTCTTTATGCACACTACAGCCTACAATAATGAAGTGATTATGATGAAACTTATGAAAAGGGTTCCAATTTGTGTGAGAAGATAATTATCATCTTTTGGGACACATTGATCCAAGTGGCGGGGGTCTACCATACAACTGCTTTTCACACTTTGTTTTTAAAGTTTGTTGGGAGCAAACAGACTTCATTCATAAATCAATTTTAATGACATTTTGAAAAAAGATGGAGATTTAAATGACAAAGAACTGACTAGTTTTTGGACAGTATTGGGATAAGTGGTGGGGCCACCCGAACACCTGTTTATTGTGTCACCATTTTTTCAATGTTTGATGGCAGCATACAACCTTCGTTCGTGAATGAATTTTGATGACACTTGGGAAAAAAGATGCAAATATCAAGGAACTGATTAGTTTTTGAGCGATAGTGAACAAAGTGGTGTGCAGAGTTGGTTTGTTTTAAACACTTTTGTTTCAAACACTGTTTAAAACCGAGTTTAAAACAAATTGTTTTTTTTTTTTAACAATGTTTTAAACAAAAATTGTTTTTTTTTAAATATTGCATGCAGTTATTCGATTCCCGACAAAAGTTCGATGGAGGAGCAAGTGCAATTTTCTTAATTGCTAAATAAAAAAGTGGTAAATATGTGCTTTTCCTGTGGATCAAAAGGAACATCCTTATTTTGAAAAGGAAATTAAAGATTCGGTACGAGATTTGTAAAATTAGGTTACGTATTTCATATCATTGATATATTAACATTTTTTACCAGATCTTTAACATAAACTTGATAAAATAGGCTGAAGATTTTATTCAAATTTTAAAACCAGTCGCAAATATATATTTTAAATTTAAATAAAATTATATTGCTTTCGAATTCAAAATCTTGTTGTTTTCAATAGATTTTTGTTAAAGGTATATTCAATATTGTTACACCTTACCAGCCAATATTCTTATAAGAATGATATCAATATCGTAATCTGTAATTTCTTATTTAATCAAATTGTTTACCTGTTTTCCATAGTATTTTCAAGTTGAGCTAGGTAGGTGCATCAGGACTCGGATATACGTAGGTCGCAGAGTTCTTATCATAATTCAAATTTCTGAGGTTTACGTTAGCCAATTTTAAGACAACCATGCCATTAGATTGAGGGATAAACTACTATTAGGCATCTTGGGACAGCTACATATTTGAGTAGCTACTGAGAATATTCAAGAGGTCTTGAGAATCGTAAACGTGATCCCTAAGAATCGCCACAAAATCTTGAGAATATTTCCGAATATTGAGAATTTTCAAAGAATCTTGAGAATATTTGGACGTACATACTATCTTCAGATAATCTAGAGAATCATGAGAGTCTTGAAAATTTTTAGAGAACCTTTGTTAATCTGAGAATATTTAGGACACTTATTTTCTTTGGAGTTTATTCACTCCAATTACATATTTGCATTTAAAACAAAAAAAACGGGTTTTCGTACTATAATACATATTAAAAACAAAAAAAAACTGTTTTAAACAATAAAAAAGTCAGGCAACTGCGAATATAATTCGCTCGCTGGAACCCTCAGCGTATATAATATTTAATATATAGTATTTGAGAAAACAACAGTTTTTGTTTGCATTGTTTCACGTTGGGTTGCATTTTACTCAAAGCTGTTTATGGTGGCTAAAGAAAGCTTCAATAACGCCAGCTTTTAAACTATTTATATTGGAAAATATCAATTGTTGTAGCTTCAACTGTTGTTGGTTAATGTCTTTATAAATTTTTTTGTAGAAAATAGTTTGAGAGCCAGTTTTGAGGCTTTTTATTGAAGCCAACGGAAAAAACGGAGAAAAAGTGTCGTCAAACTATTGCCAACGACTGCATTGTTAACACAGTCGAGTGATTTATCTACTGAACATTGGGGAGATCGGTATAGTATACCAACAGGATTTGTACTTCAGCTAGGTGAACATTCATAATGACTGCCAGCAGAGCTAAGCTCAAAGTGATGGTGGCTACTATTTTTCTGCACTGGTGGTACTGTATCAGACTTAACTAAAAGAACAGATCCCCAACCTCGATTAACTTGACTGTAACAATTTTCTAGTTCAACAGTAGTTCAATAGTTAAAAAATTTCAAAAATGTTTGTAATTAGTAATCAACTTCACAGAGAACATTTGCAATGCAACCATATTAAAATGATAATCTATCGAATAGCAAACAGGTATCAGGTATGTTATCGCATAATTTTTCAATCTAACGCCTTTCGCCTGAAGTTTAGTTCATCTGACTTGTTAAACTGTGTTGATCTAATCTGATCTTGTTCATTTCTATACTACGTTTCACTCAATATTAACTATAATATACATTTCCTACAACGTAGTAAAATTTATCCTCTTCTACGATTATTTTACGTGAATAGTCCTTCACAACACACAATTTTAGAATTTTGATCACATGAATCAGTAGCGGTGTTTTCGAAAACTACAAAAAAAATTGTTTTGGACTAGAAAAAAATTCACCTTTCATATGACACCCCCACTCGACATAGTCAAAAATAATTTTTTGTCAAAATTTCCTCTCTCAACCCCCTCAACATTTGAAATGATGAGCCGACCACTATAGTTTTCATTCAATCTTTACAACATTGCCCAAAACCATGAATATTTTCAAATATTTTTCTTTTGTAATGTTCGAAGTTAAGGGGCGGACAGGAATTTTTTTTCACATTTTTTAATATAACTCAAAACTGCGCTTTTGAAAATTACAAAAAAAATTGTTTTGGACTAGAAAAAAATCAACCTTTCATTCGACACCCCAACTCAACAAGTTCAAAAATAATTTTTTTTCAAAATTTCCACCCTCAACCCCATCAAAATAACATTTGAAATGACGAGTCGACCGCTACAGTTTTCATTCCATCTTTGCAACATTTCCCATAACCATGAATTTTTCCAAATTTTTTCTTTTGTAATGTTCGAAGTTAAGGGGGGACAGGAAATTTTTTTCACATTTTTTAATATAACTCAAAAACTGCGCTTTTTAAAATTACAAAAAAAAATTGTTTTGGACTAGAAAAAAATCAATCTTTCATATCCCCACTCAACAAGGTCAAAAATAATTTTTTTTCAAAATTTCCACTCGACCCCCTCCCTCAGAAGCACATTTGAAATGATGAGCCGACCGCTATAGTTTTCGTTTAATCTTTACAGCATTGCCCATAACCATGAATTTTTTGAAATTTGTTCTTTTGTAATGTTCGAAGTTAAGGGGGGGAGGGGGGACAGGAAATTTTTTTCACATTTTTTAGCATAACTCAAAAATAGCGCTTTTTAAAATTACATAAAAAATTGTTTTGGACTAGAAAAAAATCAATCTTTTATATGACACCCCACTCGACTTAGTCAAAAATACTTTTTTTTCAAAATTTCCACCCTCAACCCCCTCAAAATAACATTTAAAATGATGAGCCGAGCGCTACAGTTTTCATCGCACGGGGGGTGCTATTTTTGATCGAAGTTGTGCAAGGTCGCAGAAGCGAGTTAAAAAAAAAATCAAAAATCAAATCAAGTTACTTCTAAAAACTCAAAGGGGAAACCAAAGCATTTTTTTAAATTTTAATATTTTAGTGTGTGATAAAATATAAATAAATAATAAATAAAAATAAGGAAAAAAAGAAAAAAAAAAAACTAAACCAAAGGGGGGACCAAGGTAAAATTGAAAGTTTGATCCTTTATAACTTTTGACCCCCTCATTTCCGCAAATTTTTTTTTTCATAATTAGGATGCAGAGAACCTAATCTTTCTATTTATCTGAAAAAAAAACACAAATTTATTTGGGGGGATAAGCTAGGATTCTACCATTTTTTGTTGTAATTTTTAAATTTGTCATTTTGAAAAGGAAGACAATTTTTTTGGAGTATTTATTAAGTCGTCTCTATTACTCCCCGGTGGTTGAGAACACTAACATTCGACGCATGCGCAATGGCTTAAGAGCGTCGCACACCTGGCAATTGCTATCCTCGTCTGACAAATGATGTTACGGGCTAGCTCTCTTTCACTCTACCTTAAATATTTATCATCTTTAACAGCCAGCAACCCTTATTTGCGGCCGGATTTAATTAGGCAACCATATATGATAATACATCGAAAAAAATTAGCTTTAATTTGATATAGAATTAATCAATGTACGCTATGAACGTATAAATGTATCGAAATCATACCTGTTTACACCTGGCTGCGAAGAGGTGCGGCCAGGTGCGCAACGGCAACCGTGAATTTTTAGAATCTTTATATAAATTGCCGTGATGTAGACGATATTTTATTTAAAAAACAAGTGAACGAAATTTTTTCCCAAAAATCAATTAAAAATAATTTAATTAAAAATACTGGCGGCCAAATTTTGATAGGCAACCTGGTAGATATATATTCTCCTAATTATAAATATACATAAAAATTGGGTTTTAGCAAAAAATCGATGAGCGCACTAATCCTGCAGCCGGATCTTAGACTATAAGGGGGGACAGGAAATTTTTTTCACATTTTTTAATATAACTCAAAAACTGCGCTTTTGAAAATTACAAAAAAAATTGTTTTGGACTAGAAAAAAATCAACCTTTCATATGACACCCCAACTCAACAAGGTCAAAAATAATTTTTTTTCAAAATTTCCACCCTCAACCCCATCAAAATAACATTTGAAATGATGAGTCGACCGCTATAGTATTCATTCTATCTTTGCAACATTTCCCATAACCATGAATTTTTTCAAAATTTTTCTTTTGTAATGTTCGAAGTTAAGGGGCGGACAGGAAATTTTTTTCACATTTTTTAATATAACTCAAAAACTGCGCTTTTTAAAATTACATAAATTGTTTTGGACTAGAAAAAAATCAATCTTTCATATGACACCCCACTCGACTTGGTCAAAAATATTTTTTTTCTTTCAAAATTTCCACCCTCGACCCCCCACAAAATAACATTTGAAATGATGAGTCCACCGCTATAGTTTTCGTTCAATCTTTACAACATTGTCCATAACCATGAATTTTTTCAAATTTTTTCTTTTGTAATGTTCGAAGTTGAGGGGGAGGGGGACAGGAAAAACAACACTCGTGTTTGGCAATATCAAAAAAAACTAAGCAGTTTTCGACTGCATCATTGAAATTTTTTCTTGAAATATTTTGAACTTTTTCGATTTTTTTAGATCAAACTCGATTCCTTACAAAAAACTTTTGTTTTACTATCTCAGTAACATATGTACCTGATAATCGAATTGGATGAAACTTGGTTATTAGCTCTCTATATATCCAGAACATTTTGTTTCGAGAGCTGTGGTGAAGTTAGCCTATGCTTCAGCGTCGCAATATTTTTTTTTAGAACCGATTAAAGAAATTATAAATGTATTCCGCAACAATAGTATTTTATTAAACAATAAAATTTTATTTAAATTAATTTATTTGCCATCGATCTTTTATTATGGGCATATAACAAAACGCTCTCACTTACTGTATATTTTAGAACTATAAGAAAATTTCAAATGAAATCAAAATACTCAAATCAACCAGAACAATTACAGATTTCATTAAAAAAATTTATATTTTCATTCAAATTTATTCTTAAATCTAACTTTTGAAACTGTAACTAAATCATAACAAATGTTTTCAATTAAATTGTCTATCGGAATTAATAGATAATTAACGGCATTATTGAAATATTTATCGTTCTATCGATTTCGGCAAACTATGCAATGTAATTAAAAAACAAAAATTTATTTAAAATAAATAGTTCAAGAACACAAACCCAATAAACTTGAACTAACTGCAATTGCAGTTAGTTAAACTGACATGACATGTCCATTTCAATAATCCTAGAACTTTTAGTTTTAATTAAATCTAAATTAATTTATCTCAACTATGTATAATTTATTAGTTACACGTGGATGGATATTAATACTAATTTTAACTAAATTGTATTGCTATCATGATTTAAAAAAGGTTAAACTAGAGCAATAAATATTACAATCAATAAAAATTTGATTAGATATTGATGTAATTTTAATTTAGAATTGAGTAATGATACCATCATTACTGTGTTTTGCTCTACATAATCAGTATTCTAAAGAATTCACAGTTTATACAAAATTAAAAAAAAACATTTACTCACCATCAACATTTTCATTCTGCTTATAAATAACACCTAAATCCATTTTAAATGGCTTCTCATTATCTTCATTTTCCTGTTTCTCATCTTCTGTGTGTATTGGACTAGATGGTCCCGACGATGCACTTGGTGCCGGGCTTGGTGATGAACTTATACCATAAGCTGGTGATACAAATCCATTCGAACTATGACTATTATTAATACTACCATTTCCGCCATCTTTTACTACCTCGCTTTGGTATTTATGATTCTCCAATGAAATTTGTTGCATTTCATCAAACGATGTACGTTTATGACAACGTCCTCCTCCTCTCTCAATTATTTCACAATTATTATTTAATGGCAATCTTTTATTTATTGGACTAGAATTTGAATTGTCTGAATTTGAATTGGAATGATTTGAATTGTGTGATGATGGCGTTGTGGTTGTTGATGATGAAGATTTTGTTGGACTTGTTCGTATAAAATTTTGTGGTTTATTAGGTGGAATGACAGGAGGTTGATGTTTTGTTGGACTTGTTATAATTTTACTTAAATTTCTTGGTTTGATTTCAGGTGGTGGAGGTGGTGGTGGTTGTCGTATTGGCGGACTAGGTGGTAGATCATCATCAATATCGTCATCATTATTTAAAAACTTCGTCGGTACTGAAGCATTGATTTGTTGTTTTAATGTGATTGAATTATTAAACGATGAACTCCGTATTGGTTCTTTCGGTAATGGATTATTTATATTACTTCCCGATATTAATGCGGTTCCAGGAACAGTTCGAATAATATCACAACGATTTGGATCACTGTTGAAACGAGTTGAACGAGTTTTTGTAAAATGAGATGTCCAATTCTTTTGTTTTTCGATTAACTCTTTTGAATTAAATTTTCTTTCCGGTTTCTCAGGTTTTTCTGGTTTTTCACTTTTTCCCCGAAAATTTAAAATTTTAGTTTCCATTTTACTAACTCCATTTGTAATATTGTTATTTAAATTCGTGTTATTATTATTATTATTGATACTATTTAAATTAATACCAACATTTATGTGTAGCGGGAGATCATGTTTACGTTTCGGAGAAGGTGATCGCAATGGAACTTCTAAATTTTCATCATGAGCCATAAAATCATCTCGACTACTGGAATGTGCTAATTTACCACTAATTGGTCCTTTATTTTCAACACCTAATTTTTCGAATAAAGCACGAGCGTTATTAAAACGAGCTGCATGCGATTCCGTTCGGACAACTGCAACAGTTGTTTGTGCTTCTTTTATTGGTTCTTGTGGCATATCGATTGGTTTCTTTTGAAAAATTGTTGCAATTTGTGAGACCTTAGGTCCCACATTATTTTGGCAAGCAGTTTTCTCCATGATTTATGGATAGAAAAATGGTTTTTAACTTTTTAACAGCCTGAAATGAAAATTGAAATAATCATTATTTTTTGGTTGTTTTAAACTGATTATATAAAATAATTAATTATATACTAAATGTCAATAGTTTCTAGATGCATAAAATTATTTTTAAGAAGGTTGATCTATATAATTTAGCGCAGAACTTCAATTTATTTTAATATAAATAACTTACAAGGGTTATCTGTCATTAAAATGTCAAACCATTTACATCACCAAAACAAAATTTATAAACAAAACATGTCAAAATCAGAAAGGATCATAAATCGGTGTTGCCAAGTGTATATAAAAAATAAAACTAATCCTAAAATAGTTTTGATAGTGTACTAAATAGTTCTAAAAATTTAGTACCATCAACACTGAAAACGAAAAGTTTTGACAGGGGCCCTATTCCCAAACACATAAATGTCATCACAATATTGTGAATTTCTTGTTATGTAACACCAATTTGGTGAAAACTCATCACAATATTGTGAATCTGACAAGAACAATATAGTTACTGTCAGAATCACAATTTTGTTTTGTTTTGTGTGTTGACTTTTTTATACAAATTTCATCGATTGGCGTAAAAATTAATTTATAATGCAAAAATTAGTACATTATTTAATTAGGAGCTAAAGTGATACTTTTTGTGTTGAGTCTATAGTTTGACGGCCGTCCGCAGGGAGGCCGACAATTATAGACGAAACACAAAAAGTCACTTTAGCTCCGAATTAAATACACTATTTTTTCGGCAAACGTTTAAATTTTTTATAAATATGAAATTAATACATCAAACTTTTTATAAATACGAATTTGTATCGTCATAATTACTTCTAAAAAAGAGAAAAAAACATTTAAATTTGTATGAATAAAATTTTTTTATCAAAGCAGCCTTTTCAAAATTTCATAATATGAGAATCAACTTATTTTTTGTTGTCATGGTTGTACAATATGTTTGAAAAAATAACAAACTAACAAATAACAAATGCTACTTTACAGCCTCCGTAATTTAAAATAAATATGGCGTTACTTTTGCTGTCGCTAGACCTTACTTTTGCTGTCAGGCTAAAAAGTAAGACTTTAGCTAACTCCCTAGCGGCAGTAAAGTTAAACTTTACAGCCGTTTGCCGAAAAAAGTTTTTAATGCATGTTTTAAGATTAAAAAGATTAGTTGTCAAAAAAGTTTGTAACAACGACATTTGATTGTTTTATTTCGAATTTAGTGCCAAAAATCTGTTATAATTTTGTAATAATTTGTTATAAATTTGTTGCTGGGGTATGTGTCATAAGGATACACAAATCTGGGTTATAAAATACCATTTTTGTACAAAAATGTTAAGCATTTAGGTGAAATTGACAAATATGTGTTTGGGAATAAAAATCTGTTATAATTTTGTAATAATTTTGTAACTAAGGTTTGTGTCTAAGGATACTTAAATTTGATTTACAGAATGCTATTTTTATACAAAGTTGTGAAGCATTTTGGTGAAATTGACAATATTGTTGATCGACAAATATGTGTTCGGGAATAGGGCCCCAGGCATTATCCAGCTCTACAATAACCGATGTTTTGACTACCGTTAAGCGGTAATCTTATAACAAAAATTAGTCGGTAGGTCTCATTCAAGATGTTTAATATTATTAAATGGTGTTTTAACATTTTGATTTGTTCCTGTTTTGACGTCTACGATTCCAGTGATGGTATTATTGGGTATTTCGTTTTGACATAAAATTGCCCTTTAAATGGTAATAAAAATTTCGACATCAGTACAATCTGTGAATGAAATTAGGAATACAAATCCAATAGTTTTTTTAGACCCAAAAATGAAATTTAAGCAATCTTTTTGGTTGGGGATCACATTTTGAACATAACAATTTTAATTAATTTTTATTTACGGTTCTACCAGAAAAATACGATAAAATTGAAATTTTGACGTTTGTGACTTACATAATATTTTTTTTCCTTATTTTCTTCGACTGTAATGAAATTATGCCAAACAAAAAATTCGAAAAGAGAAACATATTTATGGAATTTCAACAACTGTAAAGATTTACTCAAGTAGGTTAGCAGAATAAATCGCATTTCTATGATGAGTTTTCAGATTTAATTTCAATTTTGGAGAGAAAAAATCTCTGGAGAACTGTAGGGCCACTGCAAGACACTTTAAAAATGGCGATAAAACGATATCAATGTCACTTTAGCATTAATTTTATGTTTAAAATCAACAAAACATACCTATCGATAGAGCTAACGGTAGATGTTTTATATAAATGGCGCTTTCAAATTTTGGTTTTTATACGTTTCTATTTATTTACACATTTTGTGATAGTTTTTCTATCGTTAACGATAACTAACCGACTGGTATTGTCAACTGGCTTTCATGACACCACCACTGTTTTGTGATGGTGCAAAACCTCCGTAATCATAGTCCTACTGATTCATGCCATTTGCAATAAACAATGAACATTATTGCCATATGCAAAAATTGGATAGTGTTTTGTTTTTCCTTAAATTTTTTTGAATTTTTTTTACATGGAGTTTTACTTTTCCAGATGGCGTTCTGGGCGTTATGGCGATTTTTTTTATATTGAGTTTTAATTTCAAAATGGCGCAACAAGTGGATTTTTACTGTGCTAAAAATGAATCAGGTTGTACTAAAATCGAATATTTTCAACGTTAATTTTATCTCAAAAATCATCCGGTAGGTGTTGAACTAACGGTAGATGTTTAATATTATTAAATGGCGTCATAAAATATTGGTTTGTAATTATTAATAATTTTATGTTTAATAGTCTTTTATTATCGATAAAGATAACAATCCGACCGGTATTGACGACCGGGTTTCATAATACTTATACCACCATAGATTTTAGTACAACCGGAGAATTTTCGTCAAAAACTTATCGTTATCGGGTTTCATGATTCATGATACCACTGAAATAAAATTTTCAGTTCGAAAATGTGCATTTAAAATCTACAAAATGGAAAAATATCTATATAAAATTAAAAAAATTTACGTAGGTGGAGAACATTAAGAGTGCGCATTTCAAAATCTTATTTTCAATTGTTTGTTAATTTCAAAATGAAATGCTCTACGACCAACGACATCTATTGAATAAATGGAACTACATTTATTTCGCTTGGTAATTTGAAAATAAGAAGTCTCCACGGGTAGTCAACGACGTCTATTGACAGGTCAACTTTACGCTTTTTTTAATTTTCAGCTACAGACGCGTATGCACTTGAAAATAAATTTTATTTTCGAAAAGGTGTATTTATTTTGGAACGAAATTAAAAATCTACAAAATGGAAAAAAATCTGCATAAATTTAAACAAAATCTACGTAAATGGAGAACATTTGTATACACACTTAAAAAACAACGCTATATCAACAAATATAACACTGTCAAATTGTCAAACATTCAATTTATTTTTATTTTCCGTACGAAATAAATGGAACTACATTTATTTCGCTTCGTAATTTGAAAATAAAAAGTCTCCACGGGTAGTCATGACATCTATTGACAGGTCTGTTTTTCACTTTTTCTTATTTTCAACTGCATACTACTTACGAAATGCAAACCGAAAATTTTTTCGTTTTCTTTTATTTTGTTTTTTTTTACATAGATTTTGTATGGGGAAAATAATTTATTTTCAAGTGCATACGCGTCTTACTACTTACGAAATGGAAACCAATTTTTTTTCGTTTCCTTTTATTTTGAATAGGTTTTGCATAGGGAAAATATTTTATTTTCAGCGGCATACCGTCCTTAATCCATAATTTTAATAATGATTAAAAAAAAATTTGCTTTTAATACAAATTAAAGACGCCATTTATTATTCAATTATTTTTTTAATTTATTCTTCCGGTTTCGATTTTCAAAATATCATCGACTGGAAAATATGTTGTAATTGAAAAATATTTTCTAATCGACAATTTTTTGGAAAATCGAAACCGGTAGAATAAATTTAAAACATAAGTGAATATTGCTATTTGTAATTTTATAAAAGAAATTTTTTTTATTTCAACCATTGTTAAAACGTTATTTTAATGTCAAAAATTAGCCACCATATTTGTCCGCAATTTTGAATTTTAGAAAATTGCCAGTCAGCATTAGAAACTCTATAAAGTATAAATCAAGCTTCAATTTGGGGCATATACAAAATTTTTTACAACTGATTGCATTTTGGACACAGCTTCAATCCGTTTGACGTGGAACCTCACTCCGTATATATTCTCCATGTTTTTTTTTTTTGATAAAATGTGATGTGTAGTAGGCATTACAATATGTGTCACAACAACACATAAAAACCTTTTAAGACCAAGGTGCCACAACAACATGCGTTCTAAGGATGTTAATGGACGCAAATCTGTTTTTTTTTGTTTTTTTAATATTTTTTGTTAAATAATGGACAACTAAACTATAAATCCTATCACATATAAAATATGACATAGGCCAATATTTCGTGATAGGATAGGGAAAATAAAAATAAAATAAGAGATAAAAAGCAAATTTGTTTTAAAAATTTGCAGGAACAAAACTAAAATTGGTTTGCCAATAGTCCAGCTAATGGCATAATCCTTGATTATGGGACGCAGTATATTTTTCAATGATTAAAGCTCAGATATATAGTTATATGAAAGCTCGTTTCTTCGAGCAAGCTACAGCGTTCCAGCATCAAGGAATATTCATTAGCTAAGATTGAGAGTGCTACCGTTGACTGAATACAGTTCATCCGCCAGCACCCCTAAGATATCACCTTGGCTAGTGATATCTCACTGCTATTGCCAGTGGTATGTGATATCTCACGTTAACTCATGTGCCAATAACAGGGACTGGAGTACGCGGGGTTGTCACACCCGTGGATCAAAAAATAGAAGAAAATTAACAAATTAATAAAAACTGATCCCTCCATGCGTTCTGTAATGCGTAATGTACTGTGCAATTGAGATTTTGTAATTATTTACTAAATCAAATGGACAATGGACATAGCTAAAAATTGATTTATGACCATTAAAAGTCAAAAATAGCATGAGAAATAGGTAAAATGTGCATAATGGTACATTATGTAAATAAACGCATATTGGACGATAAAATACTTGCCCCATGGGGTTTAAGCCTGAACCTTAAACTACACAATATGGAGTATAATTACAGCTATGTCTCAAGCTTATCATGGCCTCTGAGTAATTAACCTTGAAGTTTGACCTTTTTGTGAAAAATTATCATCTTTGAGACCGTTTAACTCATATGTTGTGTAATTAATCAAATAGTTAGTGCTGTGGGTCTCTTATGGGCTTAGCAGATATTTAGCCAGATAACAAGGCAGAAAAAGCCCCGAAAACATTTTCGCAGAACCTTGGCGCTCAAAGCCATGAGTGACCGACCAAATTATTTATGCTAACATCTACCTAGTATCAAGTAGAATCCATATTAAAAAATGCATGGGTGACTCATGGTATTATGAAGTAGGACGATCATATAATTTATACGATTTAACCGAGATCTTAAACTTTGACCTCTATTCAAGGTAAAACGCGCCAGATTAAAGAGGTGGCAATTTGAACTTTTTCTTATCACAGTACTACTAATATATCCTGAAAATTGAAGGTATCAAATATCAAAAGTGTCCAACTTTAAAAAAAAATGATTCTAAAATGGCGTCTTAAAATGTTGATTTGTAAACATAATATTTTTATTCACATTAGTTTTTTACTACCGTTAACGTCGTTAACGACAACAAACCAAACGGTATTGACGAATAACGATACAACAACTATAATTTATTAAAATTAAAGATGTGCCTGAAAAATTTTCAGTTCGAAAATGTGTATTTATTTCAGAACGAAATTTGATATCAACAAAATCTATATAAAATTAAAAAACTCTACATAAATCCATTGTAACACACACTTAAAAACATCTCTATCAAAAAATTTAACAATGTCAAATTGTCAAACATTTAATTTATTTTAATTTTCCGTATGAAAAAAATAAAAAATGGAAGTACATACATTTATTTCGCTTTTTGAGATTTTTAACTTTTCCATTTTGTAGATTATAAATTTCGTTTCGAAATAAATACATATTTTCGAACTGAAAAACTATTTTCAGGTATATACGCATCTATATTGAAAATGAAGAAGTCTCCACGGATAACTAACGACATCTCTTGGCAGATCGCTTTTTTTTATTTTTCGCTGCATTCTACTTACAAAAATGGCAATATAATTTATGGCAACATAAATATATATTGCATTCACATTTTGATTTGTTTTACATAGATTTTGAATAGGGAAAATAATTTATTTTCAGCAGCATATACGGTCCTTAAAATTCAAAAACTCTATATATGGAGACCTGGAAAAACAAGTATGTAGCAGAATATTCAGTATAAACCAAAAACGAACATTTTTAAATTTTGAAATGTATAAACATAGAAGAAGTTCATAATATTGTGGATAGAGGGAGTGAAGTGGAGACTGTAAATGTAAGTGAATAAACCACGTTTGTTAATTTTTATTTTCGTATTTAATTTAAAATAGCGTCCAGACAAATTACCACAGTTTATTAGAAGTAGGATTACGTATAATACGGTTAAGTGTGTAATCAATTTATGTTAAAAGTAAATTGAAAAAAAAAAAACGTATTTAAAATAAATAGTTATTGTTCAATACAAAACGTCGAGTGAACATAACCTCAACAATGTCTAACATTCAATCTATGATTGATGATATCCTACGACCAATAGATTTTGTACATGGGCAACTGGAAAACAACCCTACTAGGAATTTGTTCAGGTATGCCCTATTATGATCTGGGCCGGATCAGGGTGTAATAAGGTAAATCCTAATAGGGCATTTACATCCGGCACCTATCAGAAATCACACCTGATTTCACTACTAGGGTGTGCCGTATTTGTCCTGATCCGGCCCGGATTTCATAGACCTATCTCATCTCTAGTAGTAAATGCCGGACCAGAACCGGATCAGAATCACATTTGATTTTCCAATTAAGGTATGCCCTATTTGTCCTGATCTGAGCCCTATTTCATTTTAATAAATTTAATTTGGTCTTTTTAATTTAATCAGTCCATAATAGTAACGACATTCAAAACGCTGCAAATATAGATAATAAATTAAAGGAATTCACATCTCGTCCATACGCATCAACTCCAGAGCCGCAGTTTCACTCATATTATTTATCAATTCCGAAAATTCCAATACGTTATACAAACAAAATTGAAAATTCAGTTCAACAAACAAACGACAACATAAACGTCAAGTATAAAATTCAACCTAACCTCAATAATACACCAGTACAAAACATAAATAGTGGAATACAACCAATTAATCTTCCATCCAATTATAAAAATATTCATCCATCGGAATATACAGAATTGATAGTTGATACCTCAATTCGATCCAGATAAATCAACAATAAGTATAAATAATTGGATTAACTAAATCGAAACGTCATCAGAAATATTTGGATGGAATACAGAACTGCGTTTCTTCTTAGCAAAGGCATGATTAGGAGGAATTGCAAAATCGTTCATCATAACGCAACCCATTAAAAAATGGGTTGAATTTAAACATAGCTTAATAGCAACGTTTTCAAATATCAAGGACGAAATTGATACTCATAATAAATTGTCAAACCGCCGTAAAAAACCGTAAACCGTAAACAAAAAGACGAATCTTATTCTTCGTATTATTTTGAAATGATGGCAATGGGACGTCACGGTAATTTAAGCGATTCAGCAATAAAACGATACATAATCAACGGAATAAACGATATGGAAATTAAACGGATCCTGTTAGATAATCCATTTAATACATCCGGCGAAATTTTGGAACTTTTACGGTACGCAAAACGATATAACGCGGATAAATTATCAAGTTTTCAATAACGGACGAAACCGTAAGAAACATTCGAACTAGTATCCTAAATATTGGTGAAAACGAGTTCTATGAGCTTCGTGATTATTTAGTTTATCGAAAACATAAAGGTAAAATATGGAGGGACTGATATCTCTGGGTCAGCTCTGAGATATCAAGACTTCGGTCTGGGTTAAGGATTTTGATATAGTTTTCGGCAAAAAACTTTTATGAAGACATGCTTTTTAGTTTTGGGCAGCGATGTATATCAAACATAACTCTTTCTTAAAGTACAAGTATTTTTTTATCTCTGTTTGGAAATTTATTACAAAACTAACACGAAACATCAATACGTTGCCGGAAAATTATAACAGATCATAAATTAACATAATTTAGTGAAAAGATGATACACTCAGCAAACTACTCAAAAACCTCTCCATTTAGCGTTTCGAGGAAATATTACAAAATCACAAATTCATATTTCTTTCAAAATTCTAAAAATATTGTAAAAATTAAATAAAATCAAACTTTTTTCGAAATTCCAAAAATATTCCAAAAATTAGAATAAAATCAAATATTTAAACTTTTTCTAAATTCCAATAACATTCCAAAAATTCTTAAAAATTCAAACTTTTTCAAAATTTTTAAATATTGAAAAAATTATTACAAAATCAAAATTTCAAGCTTTTTCCAAAATTCCAAAAATTATAATAAAATCAAAAAATTAAAATTTTTCGAAAGTCTAAAAATATTCCAAAAATTCTTACAAAACCAAAAGTTGAAACTTTTTCAAAATTCTAAAAATATATATAAAATTCAAAAAATTTTTTTTTTTCAAAATCTAAAAATATTGCAAAAATTATAACAAAATCAAAAATTGAAACTTTTTTCAAAATTCTAAAAATATTCCAAAAATTAGAATAAAATCAAATATTTAAACTTTTTGTAAATTCCAATAATATTCCAAAAATTCTTAAAAATTCAAACTTTTTCCAAAGTTCTAAAAATATTGCAAAAATTATTACAAAATCAAAAATGAAACTTTTCAAAATTCTAAAAATATATATAAAATTCAAAAATTCTATTTTTTCAAAATTCTAAATATATTGCAAAAATTGAAAAATTCAAAAAATTAGAATAAAATCAAATATTTAAACTTTTTCTAAATTCCAATAATATTCCAAAAATTCTTAAAAATTCAAACTTTTTCCATAATTCTAAAAATATTGCAAAAATTATTACAAAATCAAAAATTGAAATTTTTTTCAAAATTCCAAAAATTATAATAAAATCAAAAATTTAAAATATTTCAAAATTCTAAAAATATTCCAAAAATTCTTACGAAATCAAAAATAAAAGTTTTTTCCGAAATTCTAAACATATTGCAAAAATTATTACAAAATCAAAAATACAAACTTTTTTCACAATTCCAAAAATATTTCAAAAACTATAATAAATTCAAAAATTTCCATGTCTAATTTCATTTGCAATTACATTTTTTTTTTTTTTTAAATAAAATGTGATGTGTAGTAGGCGTTACAATATGTGTCACAACAACACATAAAAACCTTTTAATACCAAGGTCCCACAACAACATGCGTTCTAAGGATGTTAATGGACGCAAATCTGTTTTTTTTTAATATTTTTTTGTTAAATAATGGATAACTAAACCATAAATCCTATCACATATAAAATATGACATAGGCCAATATTTCGTGATAGGATACGGAAAATAAAAATAAAATAAGAGATAAAAAGCAAATTTGTTTTACAAATTTGCAGGAACAAAACTAAAATTGGTTTGCCAATAGTCCAGCCAATGGCATAATCCCTGATTATGGGACGCAGTATATTTTTCAATGATTTAAGCTCAGATATGTAGTTATATGAAGGCTCGTTTCATCGAGCAAGCTACAGCGTTCCAGCATCAAGGAATATTCATTAGCTAAGATTGAGAGTGCTACCGTTGACTGAATACAGTTCATCCGCCAGCACCCAAGATATCACCTTGGCTAGTGATATCTCACTGCTATTGCCAGTGGTATGTGATATCTCACGTTAACTCATATGCCAATAGCAGGGACTGAAGTACGCGGGGTTGTCACACCCGTGGATCAAAAAATAGAAAAAAATTTACAAATTAATAAAAACTGATCCCTCTATGCGACATTTACGTCATAAAAACAGCTACATTTTTTTTCCAAAAAATTGGCTAAAAAAAAATGAAATCATTTTTTGACACACTTGACTTTATTTTTTGACAAACTGTTAATGCCATAATTCTCTATAATAATAATAAAATTTCATTTCAAACAAATAATTAATTTTATTTTTTTCCAAAAAATTGGGTAAAAAAATAAATAAAATCTTCCTTTTGACACACTTGACAACATTTTTTTGACAAACTTATAATGCCATAATTCTCAATAATAATAATAAAATTTCATTTCAAACAAATAATTAATTTTATTTTTTTCCAAAAAATTGGGCAAAAAAATAAATAAAAATCTTTCTTTGACACACTTGACAACATTTTTTTGACAAACTTATAATGCAATAATCTAATTTTTGGTCTCACATACCGGTCCCGACCATCAAAATTTCTCCAAATTCAATGTTCCTACTCGTAATCACTTAAAATGAACGTTTTTTAAGCCAAAAATATGAAAATTTGCTGTTTTTGACATACTTAATGATTTTTTTGACACGCTTCCGGTACAGTTATCGAACACAGCGTCTTTTCGGACCTGCCTCTTGAGTATACCTATTTTTGAAATCCCTCCAGTGGTTTTCCCTGCAGCGTAGGTAATGACGGCCGGACGGACGGCCAGCCGACAGACAGACATACATTTTGTATTTTCTTTTTTAGAATCAGTAGGTCCTAAAACGTCGAGAAATGCCAAAAAAAAGTGGGGGGAAGAATTTCACTTTTGGCTCATGAATGTAATACTTAAGTCTTTCAGACCGAAGTAATTATATTATTTTATGTTCCAGAATTGTTGGAAGATGAAATAATTCGTATTCACCATGATATTGGTCATGTTGGAGTTTCAAAAGTTTTAGAACTGATTTAACGTAGCTATTGGTTCCCTAAAATGGTTGAAAAAATTAATATCTTTATAAAAAAATGCCTAAAGTGTCTAATATATCAGCCGAAACAAGGACGAAAAGAGGGTTATTTGCATTTATATGATAAATTCAACATTTCATTCAATACAATTCATATAGATCATACGGGACTTCTTGAGACTACAAAACGAGGTTATAAACATATTTTAGAAGTAACAGACGGATTTACGAAGTTTACGAAACTGTTTGCAACCAAAACAACAAATACTATCGAAGTCATAAAACACTTAAAATTATATTTTGAACAACTGAGCGTTCCTAAACGTATAGTCTCTAACCGTGGAACTGGATTTACTTCCGTTTGAAAAGCTTCTTAATACACACGGTATTACGCACGTGAAAATAGCAACGAGTAGTCTTCAATCTAACGATCAAGTCGAACAAATGAACCGGACCTTAATACCAATTAAGCAAAACTTTAGCAAAACTTGTCAATGTTCAACACAATAACGATACGAATTGGAACGATCAATTGAAAAATGTTGAATTCGTATTAAATAATACTACTAACAGAAGCATAAATACAACTCCATCATTAGCATTATTTGGAGTAAATAAACCAGATCGATATGTTGTGGAGGATCTGCCGGGTAATATGTTGACGACCCGAAAGTTTCAAGGAGTTGCCGCTCCAATGACTATGAAACCCCTTTTGAATAAAGTTAACGCTGATAACGATCCAGATGCCAATCGAGACGATGGATTGTCAGAACGGCCGAATTGTAGTAGAATATTCAGGGAAACTGTAAAAACGAACGTTTTTAAATTTTGAAATGTATAAACATAGAATAAGTTCATAATATTAGGTAGAAACACAACACGGACGATAACGTCGGACGATAAAAAAAACGTCTACAATTTCGCTGTTGTAACCACAACAAAGGAAACAGCGTGAAAAGCTGTCAAAAATAAAATTGCATAAACTAAAATACTTTGTTCTTTGTCAAAATGAATCTTACAAATTTCAATTTTAAAAATAACTAATTTTTACTAATAAATAAATAATAATAATTTTTCTACTAATAACTAATTTTAAAAATAAAATACAAAATACAAATTATGAAAATATATAAATGAATAAAACCGAACTTTGAACATAAACTGAAAATTCAGTTGACAACTCAAAACAAAACGATTACAACCTCAGAAACTCGAAAAACATCAGAAAATCATATTTTTCAGTTAGCGGCACTGTCACAATAACATTAAAAATTACCCTTGAAGCCAAATAAAAATAAAATTGATATCTGGCAATAATCATCGCCGACGATAAATTAGAAATAGTATCTAAATTTTCTCCGACGAAAAATTTTTTCGTTTATCGCTGTAGTTGTATTTGAAATGTATGTATCCTGTGTATTCTAATGTTACTAACGTCGTCGTCGGACGAATTCGCCCGTGTTGTGTTTCTAGCTATTGTGGATAGAGGGAGTGAAGTGGAGAGAGCCTGTAAATGTAATTGAATAAACCACGTTTGTTAATTTTCATTTTCGTATTTAATTTAAACTAAAGTCCTGACAAATTACCACACAGAAAAAAAAATTGAAGTAATGACAACCTCATTTCGAAGTCAGTAGTTTATTATTCAAACAAAGAAAAATTATTTGCAAACAATTTCACCGTGATTGGGACAACTACGTGAAATCATTTTTCTGACAACGGCATGACGTTTATTTAAAATATAAAGTGTTATATCCAATATAACAGTATTGATAATTATTTCTATGAAAAAATTTTCGTTTACCTTATATGAATCACATGAATAGTTCATTTTAAAATTGAAGTATTTGAAATTAATTGAACTATATTTTATTTTAACATAAATATTTCGTGTGATTGTCTCAACTACATCGTTCTATAATTGTACAGTTGTTGAAACAATTTCGTAGTTCTATTCGCCCTCGCGGTGAGTATCAACAACTGCATTTCGATTGGAAATAGAACATGTTTTTTTCAGTGCACTTATAGTGCACCAGTGCACATCAACAAATCTAACAATGTCAAATTATCAAGCATTCAATATATTTTCATTTTTTGTACGAAATAAATGGAACTAAATTTATTTCGCATGGGTAAAGGCGAAACCCTTAAATATATCGAGGGTTTTGTTAAAGGACCGCATGCTAACCCTGCTGAAAAAAAAACTATTTTCTCTATACAAAAGTCAAAACCTATTTAAAAAAAACAAAAGGAAACGAAAAAATTTTCGATAGTAGTAAGAAAATGTATAAGTATAGAGTATAGTAAAGGTATAAAGTAGAGTATAGAGTAGAGTAAATGTATAAGTATAGAGTAGAGTAAATGTATAAAGTATAAGAAAATGTGAGCTGCTAAGAGATGTCGTTATCATACTCATGGAGACTTCTTATTTTCAAATTAAAACGCGTATGTGTTACTCGTACAAAAATATTTGTTTTCGTTTTATTTGAATTATTATTTTGAATAAAATCATCGGATAAAATTTTATTAGATCTAAACAATACGAAATATTTTGCGTTTGATACTATGAAATTTTTTTAATAATTCATACAAAATAATTGGAATCTGTGATGACAGCTATGTAGTAGATCTTAGTACAAAGTGATCTTGTAAAGTATGAGTTTGCGACAAGTTAATATAAAAAGGATTGCTTCTTAACCACTCCACGAGTTACGATTGTTATACAGAAATAACAATAACTTCAATAGATATATATTTTACATAAATACCAAAACTTATATTGTTATATTGGTGTATTGTTTTGCAAAATAAAAACAAAAGTCGAAAGACCAAAATGAAAATAAAATCCGCAGGTAAAATGTGTCAGGTGGCGCCTGGGATTATCACTTTAACTACACATTTTTTAAAGTATCATTTATAATTTTTATGTTATATCACCGGTGTTACCAATAATTTTAATTTTGTTTGCAGAAATCACAAACACAATTCTTTACACTTTATTATAGCATCATCCTCAATTACTTTTCACACTAAATTTATACTAACCATTTTCATTGTTTTTTTTAAATTAATGATTACAAATGTAAATGTTTCCACACTTTGACTTTTATTACAAATTAGCATAAATGTTTATAGAAAATGACAACTGAATACTATTAATCACGAACAACTAAAGTTTTGATTTTTAAATTCAATAAAAAAAATCCAATTGATAAGATATTTTTAAAATAATAATTAAAAAAAATTATAAATGTGATTAGTTTTTTTATTATATATATACAGTCGAATTCGTAATATAACAAGATATATCAGATAAGTAATTAGTATAGTTTTGCGACTATTTTTCTTAATTAGATATAGGTATAAAATGGTAATTTTATTGGATGTTTTGATTGTTTAACTTTTAAGTTATTCGTGGAACGTAAAACGATTTGTGTATAAATTTAATTACAATAACCGAGAAGAAATATGCCAGGGTTTAAATAAGGCTCTGATCGGTTTACCCTAGTTCGATTGGGTCCTGAACACGAGTGTAACTTTTTTGTTCTATTAGGTTCTTATTGGTATACAATTAACTAGGACAAACTCTAGTAAGGTTTTTCGTATCATGCCCTGATCAGATGGCCCAACTAGGAGTCAAATTCGAAGAACCAAATCAGGGCCGAATATATTCAAATAAAGTTAATTCAAAACGGTATTCTAATACAGGTCCGGAACAGGGCCACATAAGATTGCGTGGGTGGGTGGTTGACAAAAACGCATGAGATTTGATAAAACTTTGGTATACCCAATCATCAACCGGAGTCAGACCAAGAAGGTTGTCTAAATTTTAAAGAAAAAAAAATAATCGAAAATAGAAAAATAAATTGTATTTTGTTTTATTTTATTTTTGCATGTAAGATAAAATAAGATAAAATACACTGAAGTGTGTGTTAGTGTTAGTGTTGTTTATGAAAATAAAAGTGGTGAAGAACGGAGGCGTACAATTATATAATTGGTGAGATTGTTCTTTATTAAAAAATTATTTGTTATTTTATATTTACTGTTACCAAGCGGTAGGCATGTAAAAGTTTACCTTTTTTTGCTTTGATGTAATAAATTTATTTATTATTTTAAAGCATAAATTTGTTTTGTATTGCCTGGTAGCAAGAATGTAAAATTTCGATTAAGTTGTTAGTAGGAATTTCAAATTTAACCCTTTATTTGTACTCTTCAATTTTGTTAGTGTCTTTTGTGTCTCCATTTTTTTTGCTTTTCCTTTATCGTGCAACTGTTGCATGAAACCTGCTGTCGTGTTTTTGTGACAGAGATACCCAGATTCTTTTGTACTATGTAGTGTTGAAATTTAGGCCTGGCCGAATTTCAGTATCTATACCTGCAATGTCAAAGGGTAAGTCTTTGTCTCAACAAAATGGCAGCAGAGTGAACCAACATCTTAGCATTGACTTCACCAACATAAGAGGTCTCAATTCGAATCTAAACGAGGTTCATCACTACATCGAAAAAAATAAACCTGACATATTGTTTCTTAACGAAACAATTGTCAGTGGCAAAACATCGAAATTGGATCTCGATAAATACCGGATACCTAGTTACGAATTGGAACATTCCTTTTATAACAAGCATGGTGTCTGTGTATTTGTTCGAAATTCACTTTCATATATGAGAATTAAGGCTTACGAGTTGAACTCTAAGCACCATAATTCTCTAGCACTGAAGATCTCAGGTGTTGATGAAACTATGTTTATAATAGGATTATACAGATCCCCAAATCCCCCCTCTCCCAGGATGTCCCTTTCTCGATCAAATATCGGCTAATCTAGACAAGATTGCTATGGACTACCCCAAAGCAAGACTGGCCATTCTTGAAGACTTTAATATTCATAACAAAGAATGGCTTAAGTATTCATCGCGCACTGACGACGGTTTGACGCAAATGATAGAGTGTCCCACTAGAATCTCAGACAATTCACATCATAACAATAGTTTGCTGGATCTGTTTTTGACAAACGAACCAGATACTACGAAGACAAAAGTTGAACAACCCCTCGGAACATCAGACCATTTACTAATATCAGCAATAGTGCAATTTACATCACCGACACAAATTAAAGCAAATCCTCGTCGAGTTTGGAAATATAAACGCGCTGACTGGGAGGGACTGAGAAACTTTTACATGAAACACATTGGAAAACTATTTGTTGTGTTGATCAAGATCCTAGCACATCGGCAATAAGAATTTCTGAAATCATAAAAGACGGAATGCGGCGGTTTATTCCTAATCGATTAATCACTCCTAAGACTGAGCCTTGGTTCACGCGGGATGTTGATGAGGCAGTGTGAAATAAACGCAAAGCATTTAAGACGTATAATGCAAATAAAACACCTGAAACCCATAGCGCCTATAAGAAAGCCAGAAATATTAGTGAATTCAAAATAGACTTGGACAAAGACGCGTTTATCCAGAAGAAAGCAAAGAAATTCGCCGAGCATCAATCGGGCTCACGTAGTTTCTTTCAGGCGGTTAAATCAGTCCAAAGTAATTTTACTCGATCCTCTATTCCAACCTTAGTTTTGAATGACATTCCCGTGAGCGACTCGAAAGAGAATACCGATCTTTTGGGTCGTATTTTCGCAGTAAACTCAAACATAGTTGAACCTCCCCATTCTCCTATACTCATTTCCCCAGTTGTAACGAAAATGAAACCAATTATTTTTTATTGCAATATTGTACGGAAAATACTTCTTTCTATCAATATCAACAAATCTGCTGGCCCCGACGGTATTCCACCCCTCATTCTTAAAAACTTTGCTAGGCAGCTAGCTCCAATTTTAACAAAAATTTTCTATTTATCTTGGAAGCTGGCCAGCGTTCAACCCATATCAAAGAAAGGCAGTAAGATAGACCTTAACAATTATAGACCAATTGCAATTCTGTCGGTCTTAGCTAAAATATTTGAAAAATATGTTAACTACAATTTAATAGATTATTTGGAAATGTCGCGAACTATTGATGATAAACAGTATGGTTTTCGTAGAATTCATGCAACAGGTGATAGCCTACGTATCCCATCTCTGGAACAAATCGCTGGAAAACCATGATTAAACATTCAGTTTTTCACTTGACATTTCTAAAGCATTTGATAAAGTGTGGCATAAAAATCTCATAGCCAAATTAAAATCTTATGGCATAGACCATTTTACTGTCTCATGAATTCATAGTTTTCTTACAGGTCGCCAATTTCATGGTAATTTAGATGGTATCACATCCAATATTTTCACAACCCATGCTGGGTTTCCCCAAGGTTTTGCACTCTCACCAACCTTGTTTCTTTTATACATTAATGATTTACTTATTTCCACAGTGCACCCAATCCACAGTTTTGCTGAGGACAGCACATTGCATACATCACATGCATCTCCTAAATTTCGATCTCATACTGCAGTTACCACTGATAGAGATCTGCTAATTGATTCTATCAACATAGATCTGGATCGTATAATGGAATGGGGTGATCGTAATCTTGTTTCATTTAATCCAACCGAAACCAAACTATGCCGTCCTTCACGAATAGAGCGACATAAAAATTTTCCTATAAACCACGAGGAATTGCGTGAGGTTGAATCAGTTAGACTTCTTGGAGTGGATATTGAAAATAACCTGAAATGGAATAAACATGTGTTCAACCTCGCTAAATCTGCAATGAAAAAATTAGGATTCTTGAGTCGATGTAAAAAGTATTTCAATCCCGAGCAAATTTTGCTAATCTTCAAGTCCTTTATTCGTCCATGTATGGAGTACTACTGTCATGTTTGGGGAGGTGCTTGCCAGTCAACAATAAAATGTCTAAACTCTGTACAGAGAAAAGCAATACGGTTGATTGGTAATACCAAACTAACGGATCAGCTTGATTCACTCCAGCACAGAAGAAATGTGGCTGAATTATCAACCTACTATAAATATAACTTTAGCGAATTCTCCTCTAAGGAAATTCAAGATATCCTTCCATCGTGTGCGCAGTATAATCGACAGACAAGAGCTGCCGAATTATCCCATCCATTTGTTGTACAAATACCCCGTTGTAGAACTGTGTCTTTCCAGAACGACTATTTTAATAGAGTGGCCAAATTGTGGAACTCAATGCCCTCCTCTGTATTTCCCGATGAATTTTCCCCTCAGGCATTTAAAGAAAATGTCCATCGTCGTTTAAAATAATTAGTATAGTTATCCCTATACCCTCATTCGTTCCATTTTCCTCATCTCTTTCCTTTATAGTGACATGGTATCTTCGGATATTCAAAGAGTCTGAATAATGAATATTTCATATTTAGTGTGCTAAACATGACTAACTAATTAATAAAAAAAAAAAAAGAATACCCGGATCATAATGGAAGATCTGGATTCATTTCAAAATTGAATAAAACTGGCGGGGTTCTCCCTAACACCTGTTTATATGAATCAGGAATAACTTCTAACCCTGGTTTTCAATCTTATTGAAACTTGGTATATAAGATTTTAGTACTGTTTCCAATATTTTTGCGTACTAACTTCCGGTTTGTCACTTCCTGTTAAAGTACTTTTTACTATGTTGTTGTTGTTGTTGGGAGCATACAATATTCGTTCGTTGATTAATTTTAACGACACTTTTCAGTACACCTACTACAGTTTTCTTTAATGAGCTAATTTTAATGAAATTTCGCAAAATATGGAGATTTATATGAGAAGGAATTAATAAACTTTTGAGCGATAATGGGTCAAGAGGTGGGATCTCCGGTTTTATAATTAGAACTACGCGAAATCTGTAACGATAGTTATCTATTAACTGAAGTATTTGATGGACATAAGCTCACTCACTATTTATCCAGAAAATTTTATTTCCAGAGCTGTGGTGAAGTCAGCTTGTAACAGGAAAAATTAATGGAAACCATCTAAAAGAAATAGGAAGGCAGAAATGAGAAGACGAAATAGGAAAAAAGTTTTGCTTTGAGGAAAGAACAAATCGAAGTTGAGCGAAAAAAAGTGGATTAGCGAAACCACAAAATATATTATTTATGTAACAAGGCCAATGGTACGTGGGTAATTCAATGACCAATCAAATACTTTGACACATTGGGCACCTACTCTACATTTATTACTTACAAAATTGGTCATAGAGGATTTAAGGGCATGAAATCAAGAGTCAAGATTAAAAAACACCTATGTAGACACCTAATTGCTCTGCTAGTCAAATAAGGTTAACAGTTCATAGAGTGAATGAATATTTTGCCTTGCTTTAATTTCAGCTATCATCTCGATTCGTTGGTTTCGTTTTAAATAATTTTGACGATGCCCCAATTTATTGTTTATGGAGTGAGGTTAGAGAGAGACTTACTCGTTTCGCATAGCCGCGATTGACTAAACAAATAATTACACTCCAAATTTTGACACAGAGGTTACAGTGTTTGTGACATTGTGGTATTGATTTCACTTACCCCAGTAAGCCGAGTTATAGCAAAACTCTTGTCCGCTATTATACACCGTAAACATGTTGTCACGTCTATCGGGAGCGAAAATCTTGATTTGATTGTTCTTTATTTCACTCTGGAATTATGCAATATAAGTTGTAGTGTATCATTATTTTGATGCTGTTGAATGTTGAGGATTTAAACGACTCTGTACGAACTGTAACAATATTATCAATGAACACCCTTATCATGTGACTGTTGTATCGCTTCTTTTAAACTTTTCAGAAATATTAGGGGTCCTTTTCCACATAAATAAAATCACAGTGAAACAAGCTCTTATGGTTCGAATATATCAAAATGTAACTAATATATTTTAAATGTATATTACTTATCAATAAAATTTTAAATCGTTCTATTAAAAAAGCCTTTGTTCTTATACAATTTCTTGCGAATAAGATTAAAATTTCTGTATATATAAATTTCGTATTTGTTTCTTATCACCGTTATCAAAATGTTACTGATAAAATAATAAAATTACATGGATTGTTTGAAAATATATATATAATTAATATTGTGGTGTTACGAGTATATTCCATTTTTCATTTTATAGAAAATTACTAATATAACGAATTGCGAATGGTCTCACATACAAATTGAACCGGACAATATGATTCAATAACCGTCATAGTCATCTCACACACCCATAAACATGTTGGTAAAATTTTCGCATATTATAAACAAATACCTTATCAGTCTGATAAAAGAAACCCAATATATTACCTTTTTCAATTGAATAACAATTAATCAGATATATTTAGTAAACTGAATAGTTTAACATTAGTGTGGTTTAACTAAAATATTCCCAAGAAAAATGAGAAAGATTTTATTAACAGTTTTAGTTACTTTTCTTATACCAGTGCTTAATGGGCAACTTACTTGCCCAGCTTGTAATGATAATTTTTCATGTGTGACATCGTTAAAACAATCGGATTGTGGAATTGGACAAATACTAGTGCAAAAAGCCGGATTATGCAACTGTTGTCCAGGTTGTAAAGGTGGACAAGGTCTTGGTGCTAGTGGGTGTAATATTGCACCGTGCGCCCCCGGTCTCATTTGTGATGATAAAAAATTTTTTTGTACATTGGATAAAAGTTAGCAAATATACGTACATATATTTTTGTTTTTGTTAATAAATTATTATTTTAGGAGAATGTAATCATTTGATGTACATAAAAGATAAGTTTAACTGGGTACCAACTTGCGAAACAGATGGAACTTACTCGGCAAAGCAATGTAAAGGAGATCGAGCTTCTGGACGATGTTTTTGTTATGATTTAGCAGGAAATCGTATGTTTGGTTGGGATTGGTGGAGAAATGCTGATAATATGACATGTACATGCAGTCGATTAAGACATAAAATTGAAGCAACAGGAAAAATATCAACGTTACATTGTACACAGAATGGTAATTTTGAAGAATTGCAATGTGATGATGGTGTTTGTTGGTGTGCGGAACCAAAAACTGGAAGAGTTCAAGAAGGGACAATAGCTGTGCCTAGTGCTTTATGGAATATGCTACCTTGTTGTAAGTTGTAATTTTTTACAAATCGTCTATCACATTCTATGATTTAGAAAATAACATCCATACCCACAAAACTTATCAGTTCACTCTTGCATTTAATAATTTCACCTTCTTAGTACATAAATAAGTAATTTCATTGTTATTTTTTTTTAAATTGTTACAATAACATACTCACTTCGATTAATCATATAATTATTACAAAAATTAATCATGTCATTAACTTATCGATTCATGTGTTTAAACATAAAATGTAAAGTAACAACAGACAATACAGTTGACTGACAATCAATTTAAAATATTTTTTCAAGATAATGAAACAGCAATGGGGGCAACATATTTAAGACAATGCGAAAGCGCATCTTTTGCACAAAGAGAAACAAGAAGAATATTTGCTATACATGGTACGACACAACTTACAGTTCGAGAAATAATTTGTGATTATGATGGATCGTATGGATATTATTCAATTACCAGTGGAATGTAGATTATTATTTAATTATATCAATTAAATTTATTAAATATTTGTTAATAATTTTAGAGCTAATTGTTTATGGCGGGATGGAAAAACTATTGGTGGATTTCAAGCAGCTGCTAATCAATTGTCCTCTATGAATTGTAGTAAGTAAATTTAGAAAACTGACAAATGTATATTCTGTTTTGATCGATCTTTTTGAATTATTTTGCAGATTGTGCACGTGATAGTAAAATATATTCTGAAAGTAATATAGAATTCTCACTAACGTGTAATGGTAATGGAAACTACGAGACATTACAATCGCAAAATTTAGAAGCGTTTTGTGTTGACTCTGATGGTTTTGCTGTAACTGATAAATTGCCTATTAATCCTTCACCGACATGTGCTGATTACTTGTACAGTGAATATGAGTATGAGCCTCTACCCACAACAAATCCGATATAGTATTAATTAAATATTGTATTATGGTAATATAATAAATTCTGCAATATTTATATTTTTAAAAACCATTAACTGGTATATTTTAATCCTGAAAGAAAACAACTTCAGAAAATTGAATGAACCAGATAATTTGGTCAGCAAAACTTCTAGTTCAAACGTCAAAGCACGCATCTTTTTACTATATAAGAACTCGTCAAATAAAATCTACTACAGCAGCATTTCAGTGACAGTCGCATGCAGATATTAAAAACCGGGTTGCATAAACACGTTTCACTATTACAGATGCTAGTTTTGTATCAGCTAAATCAGATCGAATCTTCTTTATTATGAGTTCTAGGAATGGTGATTTATAACAAAACCTACATTTATATAGTGGCTCGTTCTTATAGTAAGTTACGAGAAAACACCGTTACAGTATTCAAATAACAATTTTGAGTTTTCAAAAAAAGGGTTTGGGTTTCGCTTTGGAGAAAGCCTTATTAACTCCGCAGGGGCTACTGAATATGATGAGAAACGATACAGATAATGAATTGGATCTAATAAGCAATTTTGCGGATCTAGGTAACAGTCAGTATAGACAGCCAATATACGACACAAAGAATTTTCGGGTAAGAGTAATATTTTCGGATTGACACATTTCGAACCAAGGGTATTTGTCATTTTGGAATTGGTTGGCTCATACCAGAAAGATAAGTTCTACAACTCTAACAGAAAAATATAACCCCCCTTTCAACTGTGTTACAAAACAATAAAAGTGTACGTTACTGTTGGCATTACCAAATCATGCCCTTGAGTTTTTAACAACCCGGTGAGATAAAAATATAACGAATAGATGTGGAATTAGACCTCGCTTCGAGGGATAGTGTCAACGAAAATGATTAGTATTCCTTACACTACGGCGAAAACTCGAATCAATGTATTACCAGTATCAAGCCTAAGATAACTATCGAGAGTGCCAAGAGTTCTCACCACTTCCAAGCTTCACAACGGCATTTTTTTTAATTTTAACCTTTATCTACTTACAATTTTTTAACACAACTAATTGCATAATAAAATTCGTACAAATTCGCCATTTTTCACACCTCTTTTACTTTAAAGTTATAACAACTGTGCACACAAGCTAGCAACCGCAACGAACATTTTTTAAATTAAGTAGTAATAAAATATTTCTCACTTTATATTTAAATGATAATTTATAGCTATTATTATCATCAACAAGTGGTTAGTAAAATTTATTAAGTATTAATAAGTAAATGAATAAATTATTTTGATTATATTTACGAAACACGCAACCTTTTCACAACTACAGCGGAAAAATAAAACTTTCGTATCGAATTATTATAAATATATTGGAATTGTATGTTTGGATAAAAACCAAGATTATTCGAATTCAAGCGAATTGTAAATATATTAAAACAAAATCTAATCAAAAAATATCGCATTAATCGATATTGAAATAATTTTAAGAGATCGAAACCCTTTTCGTTCTTTACTTGAGTAATTTCCGGGAAGACCATAGCCGTTTTATTTTGTGGCGTTCATGCTCTATGTTGTTGTAATATTCACCATGGTAATTCGCTACAGTGGAATGATTACCATGGTAGCCGAATTGTTATAATGTCGGTCATTACGTCTGTGTTCCATGGGCTAACGTACATTTTTTTAATCGTTTCATACTAGAATGTGTCCAATAATCCAGACAATCCTATTGGAGCGGATACAATTATATCAGGACCGTTTAGTAGATGACTGATTTAAAGAGCAAGATCCTCAAACAGAAAAATGTGATTCATCAGTTAGTGTAAGGGTTCTCGTTTGTGATCCATGCATCACCACCGGTCTAATCAATTTCTTGTATAAGTTGAGTTTGATGTTAGTTGACGTGTTAGCTTATATCTGCAAGTATGCTATTATTTGGGTCAAACATTGATCCTAAATATTTAAAGGATTCAAATTCCTCAATTTGTTGATCGCTGCACATTAAATATTTTTCTTAGCCTCTCTGGAAATATTTATATATTTGGGTTTTCATTATTTATTTGCTGATTAATTTACACTTTGATAATTCGTTCTCTACTCGAACACATGCGTTCAAATTTCTGTTTTGTAATTTTGGATAGTGAAATCAGTTCCTATCGAGACTAAAGTAGCCCATAGAATCTCCCGTTCGAAAGAGTCATATGTACAGGTGTAAAGGTAGTATTACAATGGTGAAATTGCCTTACAGTTACCCTTTCTAATCTAATCTCTATATCAAAATAAAAAAATCAAAGGCAAAAACATCAAAAGAAACTCCGTAAATCAATTTATTATTTTATTAATTGATCTGCCTCAATAATAATAATTGGGTTATACATGTATCACGAGAAAGTATGAAGCTTTCATCAAAGTTTTCAATGCAAATGAGGTTGCGGTAGTTCAGAATTTATTAAATGTGAAAATATTAACCTCTACAAATTTTGTTTTGAGAGAGAAAAGAAATGTTTATGATTTTTCCTTTTTTTCTTCTATTCAACTGTATTTTGAAATCATGTGAGGGAAATGCTGAATAATTATTGGGACCAATGTATATAAAAAAGAAACAAAGATAGAAACTTCAAGTAAAATAAAATATGGGGCATGCTGTTGAACTAAATCAATTAATAGATCATTATTAGATGAATTATAAATTTAATTATCAATTAGGATATGATTTTTTAAAACTAAATTATTTGTTGCTTAGTTGTGATATTGAAATTTGTTATTTATCTATTTTTTTATGTATTTAAAATTGGTATAAATTGTTTAAAAATCGTTTGGTGAGTAAAATGAAAATGAATCTAATAAAGCAAATTCAAGTACATAAATGTGAAAATATTTATTCGGAAGAAGTGATAACGAAAACGTTCTACACACTTTTTATATCCCATCTCATGACTACGGTGTTCGCTTCAACTCTTTTCGTTATATATTTGATGCAAATATTTATAAATCTAATGTATATCAACAAGCAAACAAATAAATCAATGATATTGGTGAGTTCCGCCATACAAATAATTATTGGCGTGTGGACACATTTGATCAGACCATCTGACCAAATTGATAAACTTAATCTAAACAATCTGTTATGTTTAATGTAGGAAATATAAATGCAATGCAGCTGGATAATTCTGGAACAAATTATAGCTACTATGGAAGTGAGTCTATGACAAGCCAATTGCGATTTTTATAATTGGTTAGATTATTGAGAAATTGTTTTCAACCAATTCTTTTTTTGCGTCACCAAACTGTATAAGTTATGAGGTAGGATCGCACTTCGTGAAGTTAGATCTAGTTGCACCTTTCCGTGTTAAAATTACAGCACTTGATGTGGGAATATTTCAGCTGATCGACCGTTTTGCAGCATTTTCACGTATATTTGTGTAATTTTAACGTCGTTACGTGTTGCCACAAAAAAGAGTACTCAGATAAGCATTTATTTCATCCGCTGGTGTCGATGGATGATATTCTGCAAGCAATTTCAATACGTTTTAAAACGGTCTGATATTTCACAGTAAACCGCTAAGACCGATCAAGAGCCTCGATATCTGCAATACTTTTCCCACGCCGGATGCTTTGATAATGTTGAACGTGGAAGTTTCAATGAACGGATACAATGGCAATTTCAAAGCGGAATGAGCAATTTTCCCAACCTGGCAGCAGTTTAGCGGATGTAAGAGGTAAGACTATGGCATTTAAAGATCGAATGGCTGCCAGAACCCATTTAACTGGGAACGTTCCTCCTGGCGCATTTAAGAAGAAGATTATTCATATGAATATAACTCTGTTATTACTTCTTATTACTGTTTGCATTATTTTATCGTACATAGCACATACAAAAAAAATTGTAATTTTTTCCTACAATGATCGAAGCAGCAACAGCAGTTGGATAACATTCTCAAAATGTTGCTCTTTTGCAGCTTTAAATCAAACAATCGTAATCAATTTTAAATTAAATAAAATGTAATTATATAATTTAATTTTTTGCTAATTGATTTAATGTTTTACTAATTTTACCAACCTCACGGGTAATTTTACGGCAAAGTTGGAAAACAATATTTTAGTGGTAATTTTACATCTGCAGTCAAAGGCTTGAAGCTAACCAAAAGTTGGTAGACAGATATGTTGAGCTCTCGACATTTTGCCACAATCATCCTGATCAAGAAAATAGCATCGATGGTACTCCAAACCTTAAAGGGAACCACACAAAGGTTCACCAAACAGTTATTCAGCAAACGGATTGATTTTGTTTAGCAAAATGTATAAAAAGATATGCTGTGCAGAGAAGATCAATTTCCCAGTAGTTAGTTTTCACATAGACGATACCTTTTTATGGATTGGTATTAGGCACTGCATCCAATTCCTCTTTTGTGGGTTCGCCTACACGTACCTTTGACGGACGAACAAGCTTTGCTCGTTGGTCGAATTGCTGCTGGTCACTTATGATAACAAAATTCTCAAAATAAGTGGTTCAAGATCTAGAACATATAGAACATTTTAAAGATCTTCTTTTAGCTCCCCATTTTCGTTCTGAATAGCAGTCGAAATAGTTTTTGATCCTTTTTTAAAGGTGTTAACCTGTTGAAAGAAATTATACTCACACCTTCTCTTCCACCATTTCTTCTTCGTTCGTCTACATAACTTTGTAACGGCTGGTTTTTCCAGTTTATAGTTCTCCTTTGTCGATCTGGTGTTTAATCCATGCAGACATTTCAGATACTAATCTCGTTTGTACTGTAAAAAATCCAAACGGGTTTGATCCATTCTGAATTTTTTGTCGACGAAAAACGTTTCCGTGGGTTGAATTTTGGAATGCGTAGATTTAGAATTTGTAACATTATTTTAGCACAAACAAGAAAGTGATCACTTTCCATATATGCACCTCTAACTGATCGCACATCCAGAACGCTCGATTTAGATGAAAACTACGGTCTGTTTTTGACCGAGAATTTCAATGTTCAGTGTTATGAAAAAGATTGGCAGTATTGAAAATGTAAATGGATGAAAACACGTTTCTACCAAAATCAACACTCACCACATACACAAACATAAGGCATCCAAATATTTATAAGATTTGAAAATATGTCCTATGAATTTAAATCGCCAAAATGTAGGGTGCAAAATGTTCATTTACACTTTTTTGAATTAAATCCCCACTAAACATTATTATCATAATGATCACGTTTTGTGATTTCATACCTCCATAGTTCATTGGTAATAAAAAGAAACAACTCAATAGAAACCATATAATCTTAGTATATTTGAAATACGTTTGCAACAAAATTTATATTAATTTGATTCAGCAAAAGTGGGGTTACATTGTTCTATTAAATTTTTGCTGCTTCTTTTACTTTTTTTTGTTTTCCTTCTATTTTAACAGAAATTAAACAAATTGAACTATATTTAAAGAGGGGTTGATAATTCTTTAGCACGAAGGTGAAAAAGGTCAGATCATGACAGTCAGGCGTCAATTATCAATTTGATAAAAACATAAATAATATTAAGCCAAGTCATGTTCATGGGTGTTTATAGCCTCTTCATCAAAACTCCCGAGTCAACGACAACAACCTCTAACAAGAAATACAATTATATATTTAATTGTTTGATATATTATTATCGATTAATGGATTTATTACTTAATTCAAATGAAATTAAATTTAATTATTTTTGAAATAATTTTATTTTGTAGTAAAGTAAGTTATAATGAAATCATGGATTATTTAATTAAAATATTTTCCTAAAGAAATTGGTTATACTTCCAGACATTACGTTTATATATTGGGTTACCAATAAGATCGTTGTATAGTTAAAACTCACTAAGTGAATTGTCATGATAACGATAGTTATATATTTCAAAAGCTTTCTGACCCGCGGGTTAGATGCGATAGATATTACTCTATGTTTCAGGTCTGTTTTACAAGGAGTTGGAGAGTATCTATGGAAATATCTATATGATTCGAAACCATTTCTGAGCCACAATCTTGATCGGTTGTGATTTTATTTTCCTTCAGATTTCTCTTGACTATCAAATAGTATAATCAACCTGAATACCCTTCGGGTATTAACCCATTTCTTTGAATTTGAGTGCAAACTTGTTTGGAAAGCATATGCCAATGCCGATATCTTCCAATTTATAGCTATGTTTATATGTAATCGTACTCGTTTTATTTGGACATTTTAGCGACTCTGATTTTTAGGTGACTGAAGTAACTTCACTAATACCTGCATACATTGAAGTACATGACCTGGCAAAATATTTGGAACACTCAACTGTATAGAACTAGTGTTAAGTTCCGTGAAGTTCCGTTCCTGCTATTGACACACGAGTTAACGTGAGATATCACATACCACTGGCAATAGCAGTGAGGTATCACTAGCCAAGGTGACATCTTAGGGGTGGTGGCGGATGAACTGTATTCAGTCAACGGTAGCACCCTCAATCTTAGCTGTGAAATAATCCTTGATGATGCGATGCTATTGCTTCCTTGAAGAAACGAGCCTTCATGTAATTATGTGTGGGCTTCAATCTTTAAGAAAGACGATGCGTCGCAGTATAAAGGAATATGCAACCGGCTGGATTATTGGCAACTACATTTTTGTTTTGTTTCAACAAATTTTTGTAAAAATTTGCTATTTACTTTTTAATTTCCTTTTATTTTCTCTATGCTATCATAAAATATTGGCCTATGTCATATTTTGTCAGTGATAGTATTTCTTGTTTAGTTATTCCATTCTTTAACAAAAAATTAAAAAAAACAAAAAAAGAAAGATTTACGTCCATCAACACCTTTGAACGTATGTTGTTGTGGGACCTTGGTCTTAAAAGGTTTTTATGTGTTATTGTGACACATATTGTAATTCCTACTACACAACACATTTTATTAAAAAAAAAAAAAAAAAAAAAAAAATGTAAAAGAACACAATTTCAAAAATTATTGACAAAAAGTTGTGTTGTAATGTCTTTATATTTCCAGACCATAGACGCATAACAAAATAAATGTTAAATCGTAAATGTCAATAGTAAATTACAATCAAATCTACAATGATCAAAAATGACTCAAAAAATGTTACTTTAGGTTAAATCTCATCCATAGATGTTTGTGGTAACTCAAGAAAGATTCAATTACACCAGTTTGTAAATGGTTTAAATTTGATTATTTTTTCGGTCAATCAAGTGTTGAAATTTAGGGGGGTGGAGAGGCTACATACTAAAATACTTTTTTTTCAATAACACAAAAACTGTGCATTGCAAAATTCTAAAAAAATTGTAATGTTTCTTAAATTAAGTGCTCCTTCATATGTGGGGTGTCATAAATGTTTTTTTTTACATCCCTTAAACACAGAAATCTAAATATTTGAGACTTCGCTATGATTTTCATTCAAAATTTACCAATCTTCCTATCTCTGTGAAATTTTTCAAATTTTTCTGTCAATCATCGTCGGAACGTAGGGGCGGAACGGTCTGAATTTTGTACATTTTTGACAATAACTCAAAAACTGTGCACCGAAAAATTCTAAAAAAAATTGCAATGATTTTTAAATTAGGTGCTCTTTAAAATGACACCCCACTCGCTTGGGTCAAAAAAGGTTTTTTTACTCTCTCTACCCCGGTCCCCTAAACACACAGAAATATAATTATTTGAGACTTCGCTATAGTTTTCATACAAAATTTACCAAATTTCCTAGCTCTGTGAATTTTCACAAATTTTCTGTCAATCAGTGTCGAAACGTAAGGAACGGTTTGAATTTTGCACTCTTTTGATAATAACTCAAAAACTGGGCACCGCAAAATTCTAAAAAAAAATGCAACGAATTCTAAATTAGGTGCTCTTTCAAATGACACCCCACTCGCTTGGGTCAAAAAAGGGTTTTTTACCCTCTCTACCCCGGTCCCTAAACACACAGAAATATAATTATTTGAGACTTCGCTATAGTTTTCATACAAAATTTACCAAATTTCCTAGCTCTGTGAATTTTTACAAATATTTCTGTCAATAAGTGTCGAAACGTCGGAGGGTGGGGGGTGGGGAGGCGGTCTGAAAGTCGCACTTTTTTGATAATAACTCAAAACTGTGCATCGCAAAATTCTAAAAAAATTGAAATGATTTCTAAATTAGGTGCTCTTTCAAATGACACCCCACTTGACCACATTTTAAATAGTGTTTTTACCCCTTCTCATTTCCACCCTCTTAATAAATCTAATTATGAGTATATGACACTTTTATATATTTTTTATTAAAAACTTACTAATTTTTCTATCATTCCAAATACATTTGAAAATTTTCGATCATATAGGTTCGGAGCTAATCGAGGTAAGAAAACACGAAAAAAAACGTCATTATTCAAAATTATACAAAAAATGGTGAGGTGTAAAATTCCAAAATAAACTTTTAAGGAATACTGAAATGAAGCCCTTTCATATGATACTCTACTTGAATCTATAAAAAAAATGTATTTTCTCAAAGGTCTCACATCGTACCCTATCGTACGATAACCACTTAAGTTTTATTTGTATCCGTCATTTCATGTGGACAGATTAGTTTTATACGCACCTGAAATTTGAAGTTCATAGCATTCATAGTTTACGAGATAATCGATATTATGGGAAAAACTCGTTTTACTCTCACCAATAGTGTTCCGTATAAAAACCGGAACCCTAAAAACTGCTACTTCGAGCATCAAAATCGAAAAATTTAGATTTCCCTAAGCAAAATTTATCTGGCCCATTATCGCGTTATGCACGTGACATTCAGAGAATTTTAAACTCTCTCACAGAACAACAAAATCAATCAAAGCTATCTCACTTTACTGATTATGGACAAGCAATATCAAACTTAAATTACCATGAAAAAAAAATTAATTAAACTTTTTTAAAGAAGTTAAAATATTAATTTATAAGCCCGTTATGCACGGAACACAGGAAAAATCTATTTCTTCACTTAGTCATCAACATTTGAAAAACTCTGTGAGTTTAGCGTGAATAATTCCATAAGAACTATATTTTTTTATACCAAATAACTAAGCTCTACTACAGTGTCTTTAAGTTTTTGACATATCCATTTCATTATTTTTAATTTAATTTTAAGTTGTGTTATGCAGGGGACAGAGCAAAGTTATGCACGGGACGCGTCTGAGTTTTCTATATTGTTAACGTAAATTATAGCAGTTTGCATTTACAATACATACATTTCTTTATTAGCACATATTATCAGGACACATAATATAACATCATATATTAAAAAAATCAAGTGCGTAATCTTTGCACGCTGTTGAAGTAAAACTTCTTTGGCTACGGTGGCAGGTATTACTTAAATCTAAAATCGACACATCCAACTCATATAGCATTTAGTACGGGACTGAATAAGTGAATAAAAAATATAATAACATAACATTAACAAATGAATGACAATTGACACACACAATACACATAATCGAATTGTATCGCATACTTGCCGAACATAATATTCGTTTGCCTTTTTTACTTCATTGTTGTTTAAATTTCTACTTTTGTTTTTTTGTAATTGTGTGCATGTATGTTTAATATTCAAAATCAGATTGTAGTATGATAGAGATGAATATATGTGTTTTCAATTCTCATAACGCGCCTAAAGAAGTTTTGCTTCAATATTATTGTTTTTATTAATTTAGTGCATTAAGAAAGTGTGTTTTTGTTTGCATTAAACAGTTACAAACTAACAATATTAATCTTAAACTTATAACTGCAACCACAAATTTCAATTTAGTAACTACCAACTATTACATATGTGTAGTTTGCAACACTCCATTTAAAGACTTATTTGTTACTTATTTTTCTACCGATGGCACGTGTTAAACTATCAGCAGCTGAAAGGGCAAAGCGTTTTCGAGAAAAACACAAAGAAAGAATTAAAGAAAAGAACAAAGATCGAATGAGAGCTAAACGTGCAGAAGACAAAATTAAACGACAAACCAACGAAAAGTAAAACTACAAGAAAAAGATTATACCGTCAGCAAAAGAAAAAAGAAGCCTCTGGTACTACAACCTACATACCATCAGTGAATGATTTAAAGAAGTCTTTCAAAAGTCCTCAAGCTTTAGGAAAGGTAATTTCCAAAACTGTGAAAGCATTGCCTCATTCACCGACTAAAAAGCAAGCAGCAGTTGCTTCTATACTTGCTACCAAAGTAGGACTCAAATTGCAAACCTTGCAAAAGAAGTCATTGGATAATGATAAATTGCTGCAAGATGAGGTAACTGAATTTTTTACCGGCCGGATATTGTATATACAGCACCTGGGATGAAAGATGAAGTTACAATATGGAAAGATCGCAAAAAGGTTAAACTTAGAAAATACTACTTAGTTATTAAAATGCAATATTAAAAAATATACTTTTTACTGTTTATTTTTAAATTTATTTATAATAATATAAACTTCCTTATAGTAACAATTTGATTTTCATTTTTTTATTTTAAAGAATATCGATTTCGACTTACGTCATCCTCAGTTCTTAAATTATTATTTCATAATATAATAATTTAATAATAATTTGAGGAATAATAATTTAAGAACTGAGGATGACGTAAGTCGAAATCGATATTCTTTAAAATAAAAAAATAAAAATCAAATTGTTACTATAAGGAAGTTTAGTTGGGAGAATGGCCCTATATGTGTTATTATGGTTTTCCATATTTTTCACTGTTTGTGTGCTTTTGTCACTTTCAAATTAAAATGCAATAATTAAAAATACAGTTTTTTATATGTTTATTTTTAATTTTTATTTTATAATAAATTAATTTTAATAAACAATTGTATTTGATTTTTATTTTTATTGAAAATCGATTTCGACTACCCTCATCATCAGTTCTTAAATTATTATTACAATTTTTACTTAAACTATTGTCTTATAAGACAATAGTTTAAGTAGAAATTGTAATAATAATTTAAGAACTGATGATGACGGTAGTCGAAATCGATTTTCAATAAAAATCAAATACAATTGTTACTATAAGGAAGTAATATTAATATTAATAAAATAAAAATTAAAAATAAACATACAAAAAATATATTTTCAATTATTGCATTTTAATTTTAAAATTTATCTGCAATTTTTGTTTTACCTTCGAACACAGAAGAATTCTAAGAAAATGATTTCTGAAATACGAAAAGAGACATCTCAGCAAATGTAAATGATCCTTCTCGCATTATAGTTCCCTTATTTCCGTTGTCTGGAAATCACTGCACCATCCATTTTACTCTAAACAGTTTTCTGAAAAAGGAAGGATCTATTAATTATAGTTCTGACAAAAATGTTTGATTTTGACACTCAAATATGAAGGCCATACCCCAATGTACGCTCTTCAATTTTAGTGTCGTAAGCTACTTTTTCTTCTAGCAACTATTCGTGATTATCCTTAGTATAAGTATAAGCATAATTCCAACTATCACTTTTCATTTAAGAAGTTATGGTTCCTCTAAAATATTTTGCAACGAATGTTAACCTTTGATAGCCAATCGAGTACAATAGGAGAATCTGTCCAGAAAATTGTATTATATATTAGTGTTTAATGTTTCAGTAACGAACTAATTAATTTTGATTTTATTTTTTTTGTTTAGTGTTTAGTCTTAGTATAATAAAATAACGTTTTTGAACATCCGAAGATACTATGCCAACTAGGAATTAGGATCGATTGAGAATTAAGTTTCTTTGAGAAACTTTTGAGAATTAAAGTTATCACGGAAGAGAAGTATCAAGAAAGAAGAGTTAAAAGAAGAGCAGCATCAAGTTCAAGTCTGGCTACTAAAATTGTTTTGTCAGAAACAATCTTTTATTTTGCTGCTATTAAGCCATAATGAAAGTTTCCTGTTTACGCTGATCAACGCAAAGATCCTGCCGCGTACGCACGTTCGATTGTGTCGCAAAATCTATTATGATTGAAATAATATTGAAAACTTTTAGAATTATAATTCACTAGACTGAAATTTGAATGGATTTAAATTAGACAATTAAACTAGAATCGAAATTGAATAAACAATGGGTATTTCTGAGAAACCGGATGCTCTCTCGCGATATATAGAATTTATTACGAAAATAATAAAATATTACCAAAAAGAACAATCAATCAACGTCATTTTATGAAACGAAATGATATAAATTGCTAAGGAAGGGCTGAGTGCAGAACTAAAGCATGCTACCCTTGTAGCTAATATAACTTCGAGCATTATGCCAGAAGTTAAAAAGCTTATGGTCTGCACCAACTCCAACTAGGAGGAACAAGCTTCAGGTTCAGCGACCTGCATTAAATGGATGATTATGCTGCTGAACCAGAATCTGCTACATATTTGGATGCTTATAATTCAAGACCGGTTATTGTGTTGCAAAGCCTATCATACCGATCAAATTGTATTGTTGGAAGTGTCACAAACCTTGATTGTTTCAGGTATTCGGGATCCTCTGCCGCACTTATCATTGAAACTGTTTAATAAAAATATTTTAGAACTTTTGGATAGTGGAGCCACGATTAGTATTTTAGAAAGAAATTACTTGGAGTTGTCCGTGTCGATTCCGTGTCTTATTGTAAGTTGATAAAATGCATCCGCACTGCGGATGGCACCATTAATAGGATATGTCGATGTGTCTGTCGCTCTGAATGGCTCGACTAAACCAATGAGATTCCATATTGTTCCTGGGTTGCGTGAAAAGCTCTACCTAGGGATGGATTTCCGGGAGGCTTTTGGTATTGTTCCTTCATTTGTCAGTGAACTGACGCGAGGAGAATCTGAGGGAATCCAAATGCATGACCTCCCTCTGACTAGTTTCGGGAACTTGAGAAGATCAAAGATTCCTCCCCGTCCTTTGTAGTCTCTGGTCTCTTAAAGACTACTTTAGTTGAACATGTCATCGATGTTGGTAATAATGTCCCTATAAAACAGGTATTACCCTAAAAAACAGATTATGTTTAGATTTCCGTCGTGTCAATTCTCTGACCAAAGAGGACGCTTACTCCTTTCCCTTGATCTATGCCCTATTAGGTCGTATAAATAGGACGCAGTACATCTCAAGTATTGATCTCAAGGATGCTTTCTGGAAAGTTCCTTTGGCATAAGCATCCAGAGATAAAACAAGCTTAACAGTGTCTGGGAGACCATTGTATCAAATCAAGGTTGAACTGTGCAATGCAGTGTGCGAGACAGTGTGTCGGCTGATCCATAAGGCGATTCTTCACAAATATCATAAGAATGTCTTCGTCTATTTGGATAGTTTATTGGTGGTCTCTTCAACGTTCCAAGAACACTTGGATCTTCTTTCTAAAGTGTCCGAAATGATAAAAGCGACTGGGTTGACAATTACCCTCGGTCAAAGTAAATTTGTTTTAAGGGAAGTATGCTATTTAGGTTTTCTTGTTAACGAAGATGGTCTGCGAACGTATCTGGAAAAGGTACGAGCTGTTGCGGAATACCCAAACCACAGAAAGGTGCGAAGAAGCTAAGTTGGACTTTGGAAGCCGAATTAGCTTTTAAAAATCTGAAGAATGTGGACTTCAGCTCCACGAATTTCAGTCCTTAACAGAACGTCCATGGCAGAGAATCTATATAGATTTTTTGGGTCCGTATCCTCGATCCTCGGGAATACGGTGATATTTATTATACTTGGTCATTTCACTAAGTTTGTATTACTCAAACCTCTTCGGAACGCAACCTCACCTTAGGTGAACGTCTTCCTGAAGAGTGATGTGTTTCAAACTTATGGGGTACCAGACCGCTTTCTATACAGCGACAATGGTAAACAGTGGTTTAGAAATCATTTCAGAACTTGTTATCGGATTTCAATATTCAGCATGTTAGAACTGGAGTCTACAGTCCTCAGAGTAACGCATCTGAGAGGATGAATAGATTGGTAACTTTGTGAAGGGTCAACACATAACATGGAATTCTCATCTTTGTGAGATAGCTTATGCTTTGCGAGACGCTGTGTATTGTTCGACTCAATACTCACCGTATTATTTGTTGTTTGGGCAACAACAAATTTAATATGGGAGAACCTATCAATTTATGAAATCCCTTCACATCTTCAATGAGACTGCTAGCAAAGAATTGAATCGTTCGGACCATCTGGTCATACTTAAGAGTTGTGTTCAAGCAAACCATAAATCAGCGTTTGAAAAATCTCTACATCAATATAATTTGCGAACTCGTATTAGGACATTTTCACATCAACACCGTGCGTGTCTTCATGTGGCAAAAACATATGAGTGACGCAGTAAATAAATTGGCAACATGCTTTACGAATGTGTAAAGCTGGATGGTAAAAATATCGGGGTTCACGATGCAAAGGATGTCAAAGCGTGATCTTTTTGTATTGTTTTCTACAATTTCCTGCATCTCATTTTCACTGAGGGTTCACTCTACAAATGTTTTTACCCTGGTTTGTATCGAGCACCTAACGACACTGATGGACATTATTGATTGTAAAACTCTGTGTTCCGTGACAATCTTTTATAGATTTGGCATCCGTTGAGATTAACTTTCGATCTGTTTGTCAGATCCTGTTCGATGCCTTCCCAGGTAATCGCGTTGTTAAAAGCTAATTAAGTGGATCTCGAATTCATCTTTCTTGTGTCGTTCTCTTTCTGAGTTAAATTACAGGTAATGGAAGTTTTACTTCATTAGTTGTGTTTGACTCAGTTGGTTGTAACGACGCATAGTCGTGAGAGAAAAACAATGTAGTCTACAATATTCCATGATTCACCCTCTAATATTAAAATAAATTTCGTAAAAACGAAGTAACAGTAAACGAGAAGAAAAGATAATTTGCAGCTAATATTAATTTTAAAACATTTGCATCTTAGTTATCAAATTGTAAATGAAATAACTATAGAAAAATAACAATTTCAATTGCAGACAATTTTGTTTTACGGGGATCGTTGGCATCGTGTTAATTTTATATTGTATACCAAAAGTCCGGTTCCTTCACGGCAATTGAGTGAAGAACTAACCAAGCCAATGATTAGGCAGAACTGTACAACCAAAATTGCAATTGATAATTTCATTGGAGTACCCGAGTTCGATTTTTCAGATGTTCACTCAAAAATTATTTTTGATGTGACTACATTAATGGCATATGTGATATGTTAATGCGTAATTTAAAAACTATGTTACATACGTGCTGTACACAAAATGATATCAAAGTCCTATGACGTATGTTGCACTTGACTTGATACCTAATCTTAAGCTAAGTAAAACCTTCGTCCATCTCCCGATAGCGAAATTGTATTCATTTCACTTTTCTCTACTCAATTCAAATTACAATAAAATTGTAATTTTCCATAAACCATTGATCACAACTTTATTACATCTTTTCTTATTGTTGTTCAACACCTTTACACTAATCGATGTGTTAATAGTATGTAAATAACAACCCTAACTTATTCCAAGGCATAAAATTTTAGAGTCGACGGTATTTAAATTAAAAGTCCCTTAATTATTAAATTAAATCCAATCTAAAGCTAATTTAGTCGTTGTTATTGTTATTGTTGCAAAGTAATCCTTACAATATGACATCATCGAATTTTTACTGATTTAAAACAAAATCATATTCATTTAAAATGCAACGATAAATAGATTTGGGTAATTGAGGTAGGTCAATTAAATAAACGAGAAGACGTTATATATAGGTCAAATAGAAATATTAAAGGTATTCCACTTTTTTAACAAAAAAAAGTTGATTTATGATTTTTTTTTATATGAAATTTTAATGTAAATATATAAAATTTATATTGCCATCTTCATTGTAAACCGGAGGATTTTTAATTAAATCGAGAGTGATAATCGAGAGTCCGGTTGTTTCTGGAAATTTCGATTTAATTAGGAAGCTTCCGGTGTAAGAAGGTATAAATTCAGTTTTTTCTAGTAGAAAACTCTCTTATCTAATAAGTCTTTTAGACTAATAACTCGCGTCTGAGTTTATAATTGTATAATTAGTTAATCGGCATGGTCGTGTTATCGTGTATTGTGCTAATATGTAAAGCAAAAAAATTTTGTAACTAATGTATTTTGCTAGTTTTAAAATATAATAAAACAAAAAAATAAAATTATTAATGAAAATGAAAATCTTCAGATTAAATAAAGAAAATTTGTTTTGGTTAAATAGCCTTGTGTAAAGTTTATTGTGTTTGTTATATATACCAAGGCCCTCTAAAATTGTGAATCTATGTGGAGTTTTATTAAATGATAAATAAAAGAAGAAAAACTGTTAAAAGATATATAAACTCAAAAAAAATCTGTATAATCCCTAGTTAATGATTGTCAGTTACTAATTAAGTTATTAACCATATAGTGATTGTTAGATTAATAATATATTTGGATATATTAAAATTCGTGGACCCATGAGCACGTGATTAGTTTAATGCTCGAGGTCATGCTGAAATGTGCAAAGCTATATATCATGCCGAATAAACATTTGTAAAGTTTATTGAATAATAATGTTTACATTATTCAAATATAATTTGGGTACACGTAGGCAATAAAATTATAATTGCGTGTATGATCTCATGTCAACGTTTTTGCACACTTGTGATTGGTATTGAAGACATCGTTATTAAAAATCGTACGGAGCTCAAAAATATAGGAAGAATTTCATACTTGCTGCGTAATTTTGGATCTAATCTATTTATGTTATACCTGTGCGGGGATTTTGATCAAGATAATACTATCCAACTTAGATGAACTGATGACCACATTACAACATTGTATGAGTGAGTTATTTTGCTTAAATTTTTCTTTAATATAAAAGCTTATACTTATTTTAAATAAAAATAAAAAAAAAAAAAATTAGAACCAACATAATATTTAAAATAAAAATCAGTAATAAAATAAAAAGAAACAGAAATAAATTAGAATTAGAAATTTAAAATATAACTTAAAATTTTTTTTTGTAATTGTTACTTATCCTTCATTTTGTACATAGAAACTTTAATTTTTATAATCACATTTGTGATTATCATGATATTAAAAAGAAATATAAAAATAAATTTACAACGATAGACGACCAAATAATATGAGATAGATACTATTTTTTTCGGTGTAGTAAATGACCTCTCTCTTCTCTTTCTCTCTCGCGAATCTTGGGTATGCAAATAATTTTTTTTGGATAAACAATACCAATTTAATTTTACAAAACAAGGTACTCTTATAAATTTAATCTTTGTCTACGGTCAGGATCATAAAAAGAACTCTGATACTAGAGCTATAACCCAGCTAAACAAATTGAAGTACCAAGTGATCTTTCTGGAATTAATTAATACATCATCTAGATACCGTTACAAAGAAATGGCGCCGAAACAGGGACCTGAAAAAGATGTTTATTCCAAATTCAGTTCGTTTTGAAAATTTTTCTTCAAGTTGAGTAAATTCATATGTGTATTTGTAAATTTTGTCTTTGTTTGATTCTGAGTGTAAATCTGAGTATAAATGAAAAATTGGATGTTAGTGCAAAAGTTAGTGATGTTTTAGATGTTGCATGTATACATGTTGTTTGATTTTGAATGTTGCATGATTTGTATTGTTATATTGTAGGTTGCATGATGTTATAGGTTGTATGGTTTGTTTACTCTTCTTGTTGAACAATTAATTCAAAACATTATTATGCAGGGATGTTAGGTATTTCCGTGAATACCTAGCAACGGGATCTTACGCTCCTGCATTTCCCGAGTTGTTATACTATCTTGTCTCATAGTCCCTTCCCGTATTGGAAGAGATTTTGAGATGACCAAGCCGATTAAATTTATAAGCGCAGGGGTGGAATGGCTGATCTTGTGAGGTAGCATTCCAACGGGGTTTACGATCCTGCGCACCCCAGTTAAGGTGAAGACGTCTGTCTTCGGAGAGTAAGTCAGGTGGGGGTGAAGCATATCTGACATGGAAAATGCTGTGACATGGTGTTTAGTAAATCATGCTCAGACCATTAGAAATGGATCATTCACCCTGATTTCTCAAAAAGATTAGTATGCTTCATCAACTACCATTTTAAAAGGTAGTAATTTGTTTCAATCGCTTAATTCTAGAAGCGTATTGAAATTCTATGCGGTTGGAAATGTTTTTCGGGTGAGAAGCAATACTGGACAATCATCAAGGCGATGATATGACCAGCCTTTGTTTGTTACTAAGCGAACCACACATCCAATCGGCCATACTTTCTAAATTTCAACCATAAGTTAGCTGGGTATGCTTTTGGACTGCACAGAATCAGGAAAACTGGAAAATGCTGGTTCTTGGCTGTTTAGTCATCACCAGACCACCTCTGACTTCTGCTCAGACCAAAAACATTGCTGACCTACTTCTCAAATTTTCTGTAATTTCAAACTTATTTAATTTTTTTTAACCCAGAGCTGGAAGGAGGAGAAGAGATGGTCATTTACGCATCGTGTTCACCAGTAAATTATTTGTGTCATAAATTTATAAATATATTATTCATTATATTTTTGAAAGATATAATATTTAACGATAAAACTTATATAATTGAAAATCATACTTATAAAGAAAAATATTTTGATATTTATAGAAAACTTAAAATAATATTTTGAAAGCTTATTACAAAGTTGGATATCGTTGCTAAATAGAAAAATAATTATACAGGCAAATTTCAATAAATTATAATAAAATTTAATCTATATATAAAACTATATAATCTATATATATAACAAAAATTTAAAAATAAATATATAATAAAATATAAATAAATAAATAAATTGAAAAATAAATATACAAAAATTTTAAATAATTAAAAATATTTAATTAAATATAAAAATCTAAAAACAATTATTTAAGAAAATAATAGGTAAAAATATTGAAAAAAAATTGGAAAACCTTTTATCAGCGTGAGAAACATTTCATGATAATTATCCAAATCCATTTATATTGTTGCTTCGCGCTAGTTTTTTTTGTATATACTTAAAATTTCGTTTTGTTGTTTTGTTTACACGTATGGGAATTGTGGAACCTTTGTCCCAAAATAAAAGTTCTAGTGTTATCTTAACACATATTTTCGGTTTTGTATAAGAATACAAACCATCCATAAAATTTTTCCACCGTCTACAATAGCCGTAGTTTACGAGTTTTATCGCAAATTTTTCAAATATAATTATAAACCTTACCTTAGAAAAGAAAGATGCAGAACGATAAGTCCGGATTTTGTTCCATCTGTCAAGAAGAACTTTTGTCTTCCCAAATAATCTCAAGAACTCCTTGTCGACATATCTTCCATGAAAGTTGCGTGACGGGATGGGTTAAACTGAATCAAACGTGTCCGAACTGTCAACAAAAAGTTAAGTTAGATGATTTATTATTGCACTCGAAACTGCCGAGATTCGCTCCGACCGGTACAATTTCCAAACCACAAACGCGATCTCAAACAGCCGAAAAACGACTAAATGTAGGAGTTGCTACCGCTGCAAGTTCTATAACTGCCAGTTCATCTTTACATAATGCTCCTAGGCGGCCCAATTTCAGCTCAACAGTGATGGATCATTCCCAACAAATAAATACCGAAGAACAACTTCATCAAACGTTGAAGGGTATGATGCTAGTTCCAGACGACTTCGTATCGAGGAACGATAAAGTTGAATCACAACCACACAGTTCTCGTATTCATGAGTCACCCTTGACTCCGCCCAGCCATGGTTCACACCTTCACAATTTGTCTCGAGTTTTAAATCCGGTAGCTCACAGAAATCAGGTTAATAACGAAAGAAATTCTAATACAATTCGTAATTGGCATGTAACGTTCAGTGGAAAATCAGACGGTTTAGATATCAATGAATTTATTTATAGGATTGGTGTTTTAAATAATCTTTCTTTCCCTGGTACCAACGATACTTTGGTCGCACACTCACATTTGTTGTTCGTAGATAGAGCTGCAGAATGGTATTGGCGATATCATCATAGGACGCCGCAACTTAACTGGGAAAACTTGTGTCATGCAGCTCGTGTTGAGTTTGGGGATAGGAATTCTGATGATGAAATAATTGATAAAATCCGAGCGAGGAAACAAAGGCCTACAGAGTCTTTCGATACAATGTATAATGATATACTTCGTTTCTGCGATAAATTAAATAATCCTTTAAGTGATCAGATACTGCTAGGTATACTGATTAATAATTTGAAAGTAGAAATCCGTAAAGAATTGTTGTACGTGAATGTCTTGTCTATTGAACAGCTTAGGGAGTTATGTCGCCGACGTGAAAAACTGTGGAATCCAGTTTCATCGACACCTCGTAATGTTTCAGTTAGGCCATTCGTGTCTGAAGTTTCGCCAGTAGTTGATCAACCTGAGATTTCAGAAGTGAGACAACTACACACCGAAATTATTCCTCATTCTTTATCACATCTGGGAATTCCAAAAGCTGAGTTATACGCTTATCAAGGTGTTCCAGATAATTCGAAAAAATTAATTACCTGTTGGAACTGTAAAGCTCATGGCCACGGTTTTCGTCAGTGTCAACGTCCCCTGCGACTCTTTTGTTTTGGCTGTTGTATGGACAATACGTACCTTTTTAAATGCGACAATTGTCGTTTAAACTTAAAAGGGAGCGTGATCAACAAAGAATCACGCTCCCAGAAATAAACCCAACCCAGTGTAACTCAGTAATATCACCGAGTTCGCCATCAGACTTAAAGGACAAAGATACCACAAACAAAGCAATTGATTTAAAGAGGTGTGCACTGAAGAAAATAACTAACTTGGATTCACAACTAAAGCTTTTAAAACGTGATACTACGTTAAGCACACCAACTGTAATCTCTACTAATTGGAAAACACCTTATCAAAGACTTCAGAATTACCTTTCTGCGAGAACACGCTTAGGGATTAATGACGTAGTAGAAACATTAAATCGAACACGATCTACCATCAGATTGCGAAAATTTTGGAAAATTCGTCACTCATTTAAGTCTTCTGTTCTGTCATCTGTAGTTTCAGTCAAGAATGATAATAGACCCTATGCTGAGGTTGTAATTTTTAATACAAAACGGATAGGTCTTTTAGATAGTGGTGCTTCTCTTAGTGCGATTGGTGGAGCGTTCGCTCAAGAACTTTTGGCAACTCCTGATCTTTTGACGCGGTCTACAGCAAAAGTGAAGACTGCAGATGGAGCTAGTCAAAAAATTATTGGCCATTTCAACACAAAAATCTCATTCTTGGGTGTTAACAAAAATATCGAATTCATGGTAATTCCCTCACTCACTCAAGATTTGTACTTGGGAATCGATTTCTTCATTCAATTTAACCTATATCAACCTCTAACAAAACAGCTGTCGTTATTGACTGAAAATTCGAGATTAGCTAGTCTGTCAATAGAAGAACAAGAGAGGCTGGAAGATGCCATCCAACTCCTGCCGTCCTTTTCAAAGCTGGGATTAGGAAGAACTCATTTGTTGGAGCACGTCATTGATACAGGTGATGCGACTCCAATAAAACAAAGACACTATCCTATATCTCCAGCCATCGAAAAGTTAATGGGCGAGGAGCTGGATCGAATGCTCTCTTTAGGTATAATCGAGGCATCTTCAAGTCCTTGGAGCTCACCTGTCGTCCTAGTTAGGAAGCCAGGGAAAGTAAGACTATGCCTAGATTCAAGGAAGGTGAATAATGTCACGAAAAAGCTAGCATATCCTTTACCTCAGATTGAAGGTATATTGAGTCGATTGCCGAAATCCAACTTCATTTCTAGCCTTGATCTAAAAGATGCCTTTTGGCAGATCCCAATGGAGTACCGTTCCAGAGAAAAAACCGCTTTCACAGTGCCCGGAAGACCACTCTATCAATATGTTCGTATGCCCTTCGGTCTTTGCAATGCTGCCCAAACTATGACTATGTTGATGGACCGAGTGATACCTCCAAGCCTAAAGAATCAAGTTTTTGTATACCTTGATGACCTATTGATTGTGACTCCAACGTTTGAAACACACCTCCAAACGCTTGAAGAAATTGCCAAACATTTGAAGCGAGCGAATCTTACGATCAATATTGAGAAAAGTAAATTCCTTAGACCGGAAATAAAATACCTTGGATATGTGATTAGTAAAGAAGGTATCAGCATTGATGAAGAGAAGGTGGCAGCTATTGCAAGGTTTCCTATCCCAACTTCAATTCGACAAATTAGAAGATTCTTAGGTATGTCTGGATACTACCGCCGATTTATATCAGAGTTTGCGTCACTCACATCTCCTATTTCCAACTTGCTAAAAAAATCAACAAGTAGATTTCAGTGGACGGAAGAAGCTGATGTGGCATTTAACCTAATTAAGAAAGCGTTAACGTCAGCTCCAATTTTGGCCAACCCTAATTTCACCAAACCTTTTATTTTGCAATGTGATGCAAGCAATGATGGTGTAGGATGTGTGTTGACGCAACTCGATGATGATGACGTCGAACATCCTGTAGCATTCATGTCAAAAAAATTAAATGCTGCTCAGCGTAACTACTCAGTGAGTGAGAAAGAGTGTCTGGCAGTGATTCTTGGCATTAAAAAGTTCAGAGCTTATATCGAAGGACACCCATTTAAGGTAATAACAGACCATGCTTCATTGAAATGGTTGATGAAGCAAACCGACTTGGCAGGTCGTCTAGCGCGATGGAGCCTAAAATTGCAGGGTTATTTGTTCGAAATTGAATACCGACGAGGAACCCTGAATGCTGTTCCGGATGCCCTTTCTCGCATACCCTGTGTAGATTCGTTATTTACAGCTGATGAACAGGAAATTGATTGGAATTCACCGATGTTTCAAACGTCAAATTATTTAAAACTAATTAAGATAGTACAGGACGGGAAAACAACATTACCAGATTTGAAGGTATTAGATGATAAGGTCTACAAAAGGGTTAGTTTGTCTTCTTGCATTGAGGGTGAGCAGTGGAAGCTTTGGGTTCCAGAGGAGTTAACTTTTGATCTAATAGCCAAAGCACATGCGCTACCAACTTCAGCTCATGCTGGAGTTGCGAAAACTTTGCATCATCTACGACGATTTTACTTTTGGCCCCGTATGCTTTCGCAAGTACAGTCACAAGTAGCAAAATGTAAGGTTTGTAGGCAAATAAAAGCTAACAATCAAGTTCTTCGAGCACCAATGGTCTCACCAGTTAGATCGGAACGTCCAATGCAAAGACTATACATAGATATTCTGGGTCCATATCCTCGATCGAAGACTGGCAATATTGCGATTCTCATCATTTTGGATCATCTTACAAAGTTTGTTTTCTTGTTTCCGCTCTCCAAACTGACATCTGAGCCGATCTGTAAATTTTTAGACTTTCATGTAATTCGCACATTTGGTTGTCCTGAAACAATCGTCTCGGATAATGGAACACAGTTCACCTCAGGATTTTTTCAAAACTTTTTAGCGAAATACGGTATCCGACACCTGCGTACCGCTCTTTACTCCCCTCAAGCCAATGCTTCAGAGAGAGTAAACCGCAGTATTTTAGCTGGAATAAGGGCTTACTTGAAGGATGATCATACTAAATGGGACACCCACCTAAGCGATATCGCCGGTGCTCTTCGGAGTATGATTCATGCTTCAATTAACTGCTCCCCATATTACGCATTGTTTGGTATTAGCATGATCACACATGGATCCACCTACACACTATGGAAGAGTTTGAAATGTCTGGAGGAATTGAACGAAGAGATGGATCGACAGGATCATTTATCCAAAATAAGAATTGGATTGAAGAGTAAGATCTCAGACGCTTACTTGAGGAGTGCAAGCCGTTATAACCTAAGAGCTCGGAAACCTATGTTCAGAGTTGGAGACATTGTCTTCCGTCGCAACTTCATCTTAAGCGATTCCAGTAAAAAGATTTCTGCAAAACTATCCTTAAAATTTATTGAATCAAAAGTTATTCGACTCGTAGGGAATTCATTGCTAGAACTCGAGGACGTCATTAGTGGAAAGAAAGGTACTTACCATTCAAAGGATGTCAAATATGGCAACTAGAGTATACTTCAGATAACGATAAAATTTCAAGTGTTTTTCTAATCCGTTGTAAACCCGTGTGTTTCCAAACGAACTAGTTCTGTTGCACTTGACTTGATACCTAATCTTAAGCTAAGTAAAACCTTCGTCCATCTCCCGATAGCGAAATTGTATTCATTTCACTTTTCTCTACTCAATTCAAATTACAATAAAATTGTAATTTTCCATAAACCATTGATCACAACTTTATTACATCTTTTCTTATTGTTGTTCAACACCTTTACACTAATCGATGTGTTAATAGTATGTAAATAACAACCCTAACTTATTCCAAGGCATAAAATTTTAGAGTCGACGGTATTTAAATTAAAAGTCCCTTAATTATTAAATTAAATCCAATCTAAAGCTAATTTAGTCGTTGTTATTGTTATTGTTGCAAAGTAATCCTTACAATATGACATCATCGAATTTTTACTGATTTAAAACAAAATCATATTCATTTAAAATGCAACGATAAATAGATTTGGGTAATTGAGGTAGGTCAATTAAATAAACGAGAAGACGTTATATATAGGTCAAATAGAAATATTAAAGGTATTCCACTTTTTTAACAAAAAAAAGTTGATTTATGATTTTTTTTTATATGAAATTTTAATGTAAATATATAAAATTTATATTGCCATCTTCATTGTAAACCGGAGGATTTTTAATTAAATCGAGAGTGATAATCGAGATTCCGGTTGTTTCTGGAAATTTCGATTTAATTAGGAAGCTTCCGGTGTAAGAAGGTATAAATTCAGTTTTTTCTAGTAGAAAACTCTCTTATCTAATAAGTCTTTTAGACTAATAACTCGCGTCTGAGTTTATAATTGTATAATTAGTTAATCGGCATGGTCGTGTTATCGTGTATTGTGCTAATATGTAAAGCAAAAAATTTTTGTAACTAATGTATTTTGCTAGTTTTAAAATATAATAAAACAAAAAAATAAAATTATTAATGAAAATGAAAATCTTCAGATTAAATAAAGAAAATTTGTTTTGGTTAAATAGCCTTGTGTAAAGTTTATTGTGTTTGTTATATATACCAAGGCCCTCTAAAATTGTGAATCTATGTGGAGTTTTATTAAATGATAAATAAAAGAAGAAAAACTGTTAAAAGATATATAAACTCAAAAAAAATCTGTATAATCCCTAGTTAATGATTGTCAGTTACTAATTAAGTTATTAACCATATAGTGATTGTTAGATTAATAATATATTTGGATATATTAAAATTCGTGGACCCATGAGCACGTGATTAGTTTAATGCTCGAGGTCATGCTGAAATGTGCAAAGCTATATATCATGCCGAATAAACATTTGTAAAGTTTATTGAATAATAATGTTTACATTATTCAAATATAATTTGGGTACACGTAGGCAATAAAATTATAATTGCGTGTATGATCTCATGTCAACGTTTTTGCACACTTGTGATTGGTATTGAAGACATCGTTATTAAAAATCGTACGGAGCTCAAAAATATAGGAAGAATTTCATACTTGCTGCGTAATTTTGGATCTAATCTATTTATGTTATACCTGTGCGGGGATTTTGATCAAGATAATACTATCCAACTTAGATGAACTGATGACCACATTACAACATTGTATGAGTGAGTTATTTTGCTTAAATTTTTCTTTAATATAAAAGCTTATACTTATTTTAAATAAAAATAAAAAAAAAAAAAATTAGAACCAACATAATATTTAAAATAAAAATCAGTAATAAAATAAAAAGAAACAGAAATAAATTAGAATTAGAAATTTAAAATATAACTTAAAATTTTTTTTTGTAATTGTTACTTATCCTTCATTTTGTACATAGAAACTTTAATTTTTATAATCACATTTGTGATTATCATGATATTAAAAAGAAATATAAAAATAAATTTACAACGATAGACGACCAAATAATATGAGATAGATACTATTTTTTTCGGTGTAGTAAATGACCTCTCTCTTCTCTTTCTCTCTCGCGAATCTTGGGTATGCAAATAATTTTTTTTGGATAAACAATACCAATTTAATTTTACAAAACAAGGTACTCTTATAAATTTAATCTTTGTCTACGGTCAGGATCATAAAAAGAACTCTGATACTAGAGCTATAACCCAGCTAAACAAATTGAAGTACCAAGTGATCATTCTGGAATTAATTAATACATCATCTAGATACCGTTACACGTATCATAGTTAGAATCAACAAACGTTAGGTTCTGATCAAGAATTATAAATGCAAATGATAGGGCCGCGGGAGTTAAAATCAAGATATCGCCTCTGATTATGTTTCATTTTTGGAATCGGGATGATTACTGTAGGCGTAACCATATTCTTTGCAAACCTGGATTACTGAACTGACTATACCAAAAATGACAGAACAGTGCGTTGTTTTTCTTCGTAGTTTCAAAATGCTTTGCCTTTATCTTTACCTTGTATTGTTTCCTTATGATTTATTCTCAAAGAATTCCAAAACTGTAAACCGTTTATTTTTTCTGTTTTTGTAAGGTAATGATAAGCTTTGCAAGTGGGACAATCACTACAAATTTGTCAACCCACATCCGGATTATCAGATTTTATCCACTATATTTATTCAACAAAAAAATGTTTTACGGTTCACTGATTCACATTCACTTCAGGCAAGACAAAGTGGTGAGCTTTTTGAAAAAATCTGGATCCTATCTTTTGGTTTCCCAACTTCGATAAAATTATTTTGGGTGTACATTTATTGTAATAATTTTTCTTAAAACTGAAACTAACAGTTAACCTTGAAGCGAAGTATTTAATAGATTAAGCACACAACATTTGGCGAACTATTCCGCCAAATGATCAGCGTTGCTTTGATCTCAAGATAAGATTTTGATAAAACTTTAAATTAAATTTATGATTCAACGAAAAATCAGGGATAGTAAATTTTTTAATTTTACAACAGTAAACACAATAAATCCAAACCTTTATTATGAAATATTTCAGTTCATATTTAGTTTAATTTTTTAACAACAAAAAATTATATATGAACAAGAAATACGGAAATAATTTGTATAATAACTTGGAACTTCTTTATCTCTAACGAGCAAATTTTTTTATTGTAAACAACTCACTTGATTTTAATAGTAATTATATGGCAACATTAGATTTAGTAAAAGTTTTGCTATTTTAACTATGCATATTGTATATCTGAAGGTTATTGACATACATTAAGTTCAAATACTTTGCTTAATTCAAATATTTTGCTAGTTTTATAATAATAATAATAGTTTCGGGGAGGGAAATAAGATAAAATAAATAGGAGAATTTTTTTATCTGAATGTCTTTTGACCGGAAGATTGTACATAATGTGAAACATTATTTATAACGATAAAAAAATTTACAATTGTAAAGTTATAGTAATAAAAGCCAAGAAAATATTTAGAACAACAAAAAAATAAGAGGACTGAGGAGTCAGAAGAAAATATTGAATACTCACACATATTGGTCATTGAATTTAAAATCTATCTTGGAATTAAGCTAGATTTATTATCAAACAGCCAAGTAGACCATTTCGTAATGAACCATTCACTTTATTATTCGTATTCGTTGTGTGTGATATCATCTAACTTACCTGCAACAAAATAAGAAGGAAAATTATAAATAAATGTATTTTTTTAAATATTAATAAATAAATTTAAATTTAAAGGCCGCAAGGCACACAGTTAAGTTATAAAAGTAAACGTTAATTTATTGACATGATATTCTATTAGAAAGTATATTAGGAAAAAATTCGATTTCAAATGTTTTTGAATTTTAGTGGATCAATATGGGGAATCAACACCCAAATAGATACAAACAGATTGCATTTTGGCTGGATTTGGAAATGCGACATGTAATGGCAGTTTATAGATTTTACAAAATCATTACTAATTTTTATTTTCATCTACTATATACTATATATTCAGTGGTGTTCGCGGTAGTTTCCATCAACATATGTAAATCGTCGATATAAGGGGGCGTCGCAGATTTCACCTGTTGTCACAAATTCTTTTCGATTTGATTTCCGTAGAGCAGATGAATGTTTTTATCAAATTTCTCAAAGCTCACGCTCACCTTAATAAAAAAATAAAAGATTAATTTTTTATAATTGGAAATGTTAGCTAGTCTTCTGTCCTTTATTTTTATTATAGAAAAGAATGAAGATGATGAAATTATAAAAGTGTTCATGTCTTATTCAATAAGTGTTTTGGGGAAAATTAAACTACTTTCACATACCATTTAGCTAATAATATCGCTTTTATTTTATGAACTGTGAATTTTTTATGATGTTGTTTAACATGGTGTCCAAAAGAATTATTTTTTTTACGATAATAAAATTTTTTTATTACCAAAACAAATGAGAAAAAAATATGAACAACGTTTCTACGTAATTCTTAAAAAATAATTTTTGAAAAAGTTGATACAAAAATGTTTGACAGGCGATTCCGATGCAAACCGTCGAAGTTTCATCAAAATCTCGTAATAAACGAAAGCTAGAGTAGATTTAAATATCAGAAACAGACAAAATAGCCATGGGATCGGCGACCTGCTACAATTTCATCAATATCTCCCAGAAAATAATTAGTTTTTCTCAAATAGATTTCGACCTTATAACAAAGTCTCATCAAATTTGGTTGGTTTTATGATATCTTCATGTTTCGAAACCGCCTGAAGCTGTCTAGGCTATTTTTAATTTTAGCTGATGGTCTGTGTGTTTTCAAAAATTCTTTTTAAAATGTATTCCAACCAAACGACATCGGGTTTTACCGGGTAAATCTACTTGCTTAGTTCTGTGCTTTTTCTACGGGGCGGTTAATGCATACCTTCATAGGTTGAGGTAAGGCTCGTTGTCATGTTACGTTGGTCAAATTATATTGTTGTTGGCGCTACATTGGTGGACTTATTAAATGCTGATCTTCTGCATTACATTGGTAATAATCGCGTTTGCTCTAGCCCAGTTATTTAAAGAGCGATAAATATTTTGTACGAAGGTGGAGTCATTCTTGCGCATGCTGCTCAATGATATCAACACATGTTATGCAAATGTCATCTTATCTTCAAAAGAGAGGCAGTGGTCTACATGTCAATACTTGTACAAGTACCCCTAAGACAACCATGACTCGAATATTCGGTTGGCACAAATTAGTTTGTATTGGCCGAGTTTTGTTTCAGTATTCTAAGATCACCGTCCATGGATTCACGTACGTGAATTTGGTTCATACTTATTGGCCCCTTCGGTTGATCCAAATGGCTTGGCGTTATCACTAACGTACGTCAAGCGTTCTCCAAAAATTTTGACTGTGATCTAAAATGACCTTAAGGTATTTTAGGTGTGGACACGAGCGTATAATTCGATTGCCGGCATTTACGACTACTTATCAGCATGCACAATCTCCGTTTTTGAGCCGTTCTACACTCTGCTCCGGTGTCATATATCAGGGTCCATCTATGGCAAAGTAACTTAATTTTATCCGAATTAAGTAATCAGGAACACGCATACCGCTTAAGGATCTTATACAATAATTATATTTCAGATAAGTAAGGGCGTTTATGAAATCAAAAATAATAACAGCACAGTAGTACTAAGTCTCATCTCAGTCACTTTTGCACATGCCGTGTCATCTAGAGATACCACCATAGCAATTATTCTTTCCAGCAGAACTTTACCTAATGTATCCAGCATGAACAGTGGTCAATGCGACTTCTCTAAATGAGCTTTATCTAAAATTCGGTAAAAATTTGCTCATAAGAGTGTGGGTTCGTTGACGAGTATGTTGGGGCGCTGGATATTCTTGTTCAATTTTTAGAATTTGGAACTTCACTTACACTTGATTTATTATTATTACAAAATAAAACAATTAATAATTTACAACTCTACTTGTCTTCAATGGAAGACCGATAATGATTAATTTTTATTTTTATTTTAATTTTTTGAAATAGACAATAAATATATATATATATATACAAAATCTATAGTACATAATACATATACATACATATAAATTTTACTGTACATGAAATTAATTACATACATAAAACAATATATTTGTTTCGAAGTAGATTGTTTGTTATTTACAGAATAAAGCGATAGTAGGAAGCATTGCATGAAGCCAATGGTTGCTACATCACTCCCCTCCAGCGTAGCGCTACAATTTGAAAAATTTAATTATTTCTAAATGATACTTTACGCAAACTTGATTCATTCAAACCGGCAGTGATCTCTGAGGTGTAAGCTGGTTTCAATCTATCAATTGATATTGATGTGTTTTTACCTTTAATATCAACAACAAAATGTTTTCGAAATCTTTTTAAAACTCTGAAAGGTCCATCATAAGGAGGATTTAAGCCTTTCCTGATTTTATCGACTCTTACAAAGACGTATTCATTTGAATGAAGATCGTCTGGAACAAAAATTGATTGATTGGCTAGTCGAGGTTCAGAAAATTTAACATTTCGCATTTGTTCTCTAAGATTGCTAACGAAATTGTTAGGATCAAGCGACGGTTCTGCAGTTTGAGAAAAAAATTCTCCTGGAATTTTAAAGTTTCACCATATACGAGCTCAGCTGGGGAATATTTAAGATCTTCTTTAACTGTGACTCGTAGACCTAAAAGAACCCAAGGAATTTCATCAAACCAATTCGTAGTATTGCCGCGAGCCATTAGAGATGATTTTAATACTCGATGGAAGCGCTCTACCATCCCGTTTGCTTGAGGGTGGTAGGCTGTTGTGAGAATTCGGTGACTTCCAAGAAATTTAGTCAATTCAGAAAACAGTTTTGATTCAAATTGTGAACCTTGGTCGGTGGTAATCTCTAATGGTATTCCAAAGCGTGATATATACTGAGAAGTTAAAGTTTTTGCTACGGTAAATGCAGTCATGTTCGGTATCGGATAGGCTTCCGGCCACCTAGTGAACCTGTCCACTATGGTTAGAATATACGAACATCCATTAGATACTGGAAGTGGACCCACCAGATCCAAATGAATGTGCTGAAATCGTGATTGAGGTACACTAAATGTTCCATGCGCTGAACGTGTGTGACGGTTGACCTTGCTTCTTTGACACGGTACACAAGTTTTTGTCCATTCAGAACAATTTTTATTTAAATTGGGCCAAAAATATCGGGACGCAACTAATTTGCGAGATGCACGTATGCCTGGATGAGACAATTTGTGTAGTTGATCAAACACACTTTTTCTTAAAGGCAATGGCACAAAGGGACGTTGCTTCCCTGTCGACATATCACACCATAACAGTTCTTTTGTAAAAGGCAATTCAGTCAATTCCAATTTAAATTTGGAATTGGGTTTTCTGTCTTGAGAAGCGATTAGTGTCTTCAGTTCATCATCCGACTGCTGCAAATTTAGTATTGCTTGAGCACTTGCATCTATAGCATCGATGCTCGGGGCAGGGATATTTGAGTTACCAAGCCGAGATAAACAATCTGCAATCACATTTTCTTTTCCACTAATATGTCTAATATCGCTAGTGAATTGTGCGATGTAATCCAAGTGCCTTGACTGACGTGGGCTACGTTCAGTTTTAGATGTAAGTGCTTTCGTCAGTGGTTTGTGATCGGTGAAGATTGTGAATTCTCTGCCTTCAATGAAATAGCGAAAGTGCTTTAGAGCTTGAAAGATGCCAAGCAATTCCCTATCAAAAGCAGAATATTTAGTTTCAGTTGGAGATAGTTTTTTGAATAAAAAGATAAAGGTTCCCACTGACCATTATTAAATTGTTCGAGAACAGCACCTATTGCCCAACTAGAAGCATCAGTGGTTATATTAAATGTAGCATCATCATTAGAATGTGCTAGTAGAGTGCATGACGCTAATGCATCTTTACATTTCTTAAACCATTCTTCACATTCCTCAGGCCAATTGAACTTCTGTTTCTTTGATTTAAGTTTAATCATTGAAGAGAGATGAGAGTGTAATGGAGCTAAAAGATGAGCACTATTTTGAATGAATCTGCTATAATAGTTTATCATTCCTATAAATTGTTGTAACTGTCTAATAGAAGCAGGAGAGGGAAAGTTCAAAATAACTTCAACTCTGGTTTGCGATGGAGTAATTCCTTTGTTGGATATATTGTGTCCAAGAAAATCTAACGACGAAGCTCCAAATGTGCATTTTGATGCTTTAATATTTAGTCCATACTCAGCCAATCTACTAAAAAGCTGCCGAAGATGGGATTTGTGTTCCTCTTCAGTTTTACTAAACACCAAAATATCGTCTATGTAAACAAAGACAAATTCAAGACCATTTACCACAGTATTCATAAATCTCTGAAACGTTTGGCTGGCATTTCTTAAGCCAAATGGCATCCTAGTAAATTCGAACAAGCCGAAAGGAGTTGTAATTGCCGCTTTGTAGACATCCTCCGGTGCTACAGGAATATGATGATATGCCCTAACCAAATCAATTTTCGAGAAAATTTCGCAATCTTTTAAATTCATAGAGAAATTATGAATATGTTGTATGGGGTACCTGTCTGGAATTGTGATTGCATTTAAACGGCGATAATCACCACACGGTCGCCAATCCGTGGTATCTTTTTTTTGACACTAAGTGCAATGGTGATGAAACACATGATGAAGATGTACGGCAAATGCCCAATTGAATCATATGTTCAAATTCTAATTTCGCACCTTTGTATTTAACAGAGTCCAATCTTCTAGGAGTACAAAATGGGAGAGGCCCTTTTGTCTCAATGTGATGGACAACCGAATGTTTCACGGGTAAGTCGTAATTAGGACATACAACGAGCGAAGGAAACTCTTCTAACAAAAAACTGTAGTTGTTTTCCAAAGTATAGTACATTGGTAAAGGAGTATCTGGGTCTAATTTGCAAGCAGCATTAATTTCCAGATTGGTTTCACTGTCAACCAAACGTCTACCACTCAGATCCACTAACAATCCAAATTTAGTTAAAAAGTCGGCACCGATTATGGGCCTATTGACGGATGCTAACAAAAATGGATGAATAAAACTACGACGCAATCCCAAGTCAATGTGTAACAGTTTTGTACCATATGTGCTAATTGTTGAACCATTAGCAGCTGATAAGAAAAAATCAGGGTCTTTTGTACAACGACCAAACAAAGTGTGAGGAATGACCGAGAGGTCAGCCCCAGTATCCACTAAGAACACGAATTTATTTCTAATATCTTTAATAAACAGGCGGCGTTGATTCCCTGTTCCACCATTAGCCGCAATTAGAGTGGAATTTACAAGTTTTTTTCATTCTGGTTTGCTGGTGGCTTACCGTTGGAATTAAAATTGCACGGCTTGTCGCACTTGGTAGCATTATTTCCAAACTTAAAATGATACCAGCATAGTGGTCTCTTCTGAAGATTTCGTGAATTGCTTTTACTGCGCGAACGCGTAGAACTACGAGAACGATGTGGTAAATGATTGCGACGGTTTTGATTTTTAAACAAGTCTTGCACCATAGACTTCAATTCACAAATCTCTTTTTCAAGATGATCAATTTTGTTAGTTTGTAGTGCCATAATAGCTGAAGGTGCTGTAGAACCAATAGATGAAATGTTAAGACCTGTGTTAGTAGCTTCGTAGATTTTATCTGCAAGTTCAGTCAATTCATCAATACCTTTTTCATTATTAGTTAGAGGAATTAATGCGATATTAATAGCAGAAGGCAATCGTCTAAGCCATAATTTTGTTATTAAGCTTTCACCAAAAGTATTGGAAGTGCCAGCTAAATGTTTCATATGCCTGTAAAATTCGGATGGTTTCTTATCCCCCAGTTCGGTATTTGACAGAAGTTCTTCGATCCGACGCTCTTCACTCAGAGAATGACGTTCGATTAACTTTGCTTTCAAACCTTTGTAAATATCAGTTTCTGGAGGCGCTTGAATATAATCCAAAACTGAATCAATTGCACTTTGTGGTAAAGCAGCTATTACATGGTAATATTTCGCGTGATCAGAGGTAACGCGGGCTAAAGAAAACTGTGCTTCAGATTGAATGAACCAAGTAGTCGGTGAACTTGACCAAAACGGAGCTAATTTTACAGAAATTGCATCGACATTACTTTTAGAACCACCAGCAATTTCCTTCTTATCATCACCATCTATACCCATGGTTAAACACAACACACGAAAATAATAACAATAACAAATCAATTACTTGTATGCACTTCAGAAAACTCGATAAAACAAATCTACAACGCACTAATATTTACAAAATATAATTTAAATTTACTAAACAAAATTTATTTAATTGAAAAATTTTATAGTTTAAACAAAATGAGAACGTCACAGAATTAAATTTTCACTAAAAATTTGTGCTTTCTTCAGTTATAACTTTTAATATCTTTTATGTATTCTTTATCAAAAAGCACAACTAATAATATTTATCAAATATAAAAAAAATTAAATTCTAAAACTCTAAATTTAATTAAATTTTAAACAAAACATAAGAATTTTTTTTTTATTACTCACATCAATAATCAGCAAATTACTTTTAAATTATTAGTTGGCATCAACACAATAAGATAACCGTATAACATCCATATCACCAAAACTTGCATGTACTTGATACGACCTTGTTGAAATAAGACCTGGGTGGTTATTTTGTAGCGTTATCTCACTAGGTGAGATAAAAAGTGAGATAAAATATTTGTCTTTGATCGATTATATTAGATAAAAGAAATCATTTAAACATAATTTTTTTATCTCACTATTTATCTCACCTAGTGAGATACCGCTACAAAATAACCACCCTGTTCAGCTGAACGGAAGTAGTTGAATCTTGAGTTGAATGTTGCAAACCAGATGAATCGATTAAATCCAAATATTTAAATATTATATATTCCAAATGATATTTCTACTATAATCCGATGCTTGATGAAAAATCCAATGAATTCTGTTTTTCAGGTTTAATTCTTTATTGTTTTAGTAGATCTTGATGTAAGATGAATAATTATAAACAATATGATGATAGCTGATTTTTCCGTTTTGTGTAACGTTACGGAAAATGTTGGAAGGTTTTTTTTAATAGTTTGTTAAACCTACCAAATAATTTTGCAATTTTATGAGAATGTAACTGTTTGTTTGCGTTCCAATGGTCGATTAAAATTATTGCGTTGAATCGACAAAGTGTAAGCACGTTGAATAATGAATTTTCATTTTCTTGATATATATATATGTATGAAATTTCCAGAGTTTTTGTTTGTAAATTTGTTGAATAAAAAACACGCCACTATTTTCTCCTGATTCTCGGAGTCGGGGTCACCAGTGTTGGGGCGCTGGATATTCTTGTTCAATTTTTAGAATTTGGAACTTCACTTACACTTGATTTATTATTATTACAAAATAAAACAATTAATAATTTACAACTCTATTTGTCTTCAATGGAAGACCGATAATGATTAATTTTTATTTTTATTTTAATTTTTTGAAATAGACAATAAATATATATATATATATACAAAATCTATAGTACATAATACATATACATACATATAAATTTTACTGTACATGAAATTAATTACATACATAAAACAATATATTTGTTTCGAAGTAGATTGTATGTTATTTACAGAATAAAGCGATAGTAGGAAGCATTGCATGAAGCCAATGGTTGCTACAAGTATTCCTCCGACGAAATTGTAACGACCGGCCTATTTCGATTTCTACTCTAAGACAAGAGTCTTCCATATTCAATGAAATTTCAAAAATGGATTTGTTTTCTATTTCGGTTACGACCTTATTTGAACTCATACTTTATATATTGGGAATCAAAATGAAATACAAAAACAACAAGGCAATCAACAAATTTATAATCATTTTCTCATACATTTTTATGTGAGCTAATACATGTTATATATAACAATTGTTATATGCTCATGTAATTGCAAGTTGATTGATTCGTTGCACGTTAATTTTTTTGACTTGTAGCAATAATAAAAACTCGAACATTCAAGTATTATGGAACAATGTATGAGCTTTCGTCATAAATAATTACGGGTGTTCAATATTTGATTTTCGTGTTATGGATTGATTTGTTCTGTAGTATGGTAATTTTGAGATCATATGATGGAATTGTTGTGAATGTGACCAGAGTATATAAAAACGAAACAAAAGATAGAAAGTTCAAGCTTTAAATTTGATCAATTTGTGATTGGACATTAAATTTTTGCCTATCAAGTAATTTGTATGATATTTTTGGATTGATTTGAACAAATGTTCAAAAGAATAAAAAAGTTTGTAAAATAAATTATGAGATTTGTGCTAAAAATTAAAATTTTGATAGAGATATCCATGGTTAATTGTAATAAAAGTAAAGTTGAGAGCAGTAAGAATAAATATTCCATGCTAGTTTGTTTTGTCATTACTAGTTTTACTTCTAACTGGATATAGAGATACTAAGGTTATTGAACGAAATACAAATATATATAATTTTAACAGAAGAACAATTGAAGGTTTGGGTGTTTTGGGAGTGCTTTCGGGAGGTTTTCGGTCAATTACTGTATAATAATATCAGAAGCGGCTGAGATATTTTTAATCAATGATATAACGGGTTAGCAACGATTTTCAACTGATTTAAACAACAAAGCAGCATTTCCGGTCAAGCTTAGATCGGTTGTAAAGCAGCAATTTGATCAAGGGCAAAACTCTACGTTGTTGTAAGTTTATTTTGATTATTACTTTAATTCTGAACACTTTTGTTGGTTTTGATTAAATTTTCTTTTTCGACAATGTAAATTTTCTCAAAGATAAATAAGAGATATTCAAACTAGGTTCGATTGATGCAAAACCGGTATTTTCCTTAATTTTTTTTTTTGATTAAATTCTAACTCCATAAAGTTTTCATTCCACCAGAATATCGAGATTCATCAGCAGCTAAAATGTTTTTTGCCTTCAACAGCTAATGTTTGACTTGAGATTTTATCCTCTCTTGATTCCCAGTTAAAAATCTGATTTTTTTCAAGAGCACTTGCTGAGCAGATTTACTAAACACAACTACCATTCAAATAGTAATTTTTTGTGCAATTTTTATTTAGTGTAAAACTATTTCGTTTCCAAAAGTGAGTTAATTAAAATTTTTCTAGTTTGTTTTTCATTCTATTCTTTTTAATCATAAAATATTTTAGCCTTAATTTACTATTCAATCTCCATTTTAATTTGATGTCGTTATTATTCACTGACCTAACTAAATTTTTTTATTTTTTTAGCTGATAGTTTACAGTTTTATTTATATTTGAATTATTTATACTTAGCTTATATCAATTTTTTAATAAAAAACTAACGAAAACATATCTTATGTCTTCATGTTCTTCTTATGAATTTACAACAAATAACGAGAGAATTGAACTTTATTTTGAAAATCGCGCTTTAGTGCTTTGACTTAGTTTGCATATCGTTGATGTTTTTATGCACGGATTGGACACTTACAGCCAACAATCAACGATCTGGTTGCGAATTTGTAACAACAAAAGTTAGTAGGAAAGCTTAGACAGATGACAAAATTGAACATGTACAGAGACAGCATACTGTAACATCAATAAGGAGCCGTTCCAAAAAATTTGACGTAGTTCAAAATAAGTGTACTGTTCGATACTGTATATCGTTCGAAAAGAATTTTGGTCTATTGTCTTTGAAACAGGGTTGCCACGTTTTAAAAGTTTCAAAGTAGGACACACTACTCCTAGGATTTCAAAACTAAAAAACTCGTTCGATTTGTGCCACTGCATTTTTCAATTAAAAAAATTTTAATTTTTTTTTAAACAATTAGGTTTCTATTTGGTGTAAGTATGAATGTATATGCCTTATTTCTGTAATACTAATTAGCTTATTTATAATGATGGCATACAAATTCAGTAACACTCGAAAAACTTAAATTTAAAATGATGAAGTTTCAATTTAGAAATTAATCTGAACATGTAAATTAAAATATGGTTCGTCATCGCCACTGTGACTAAGTTCTGTAAGGCACACGTGATTTGAACAGGTGTCTCTGATGAGTGTAAGTTCGAATCCTAGCACGAAACACAAAAAAAAATTCTAAAGGAGTTTTAGAGAAAATGACAAATTATTTCGAATTGCAAAATTCAAGTAATTTCCAATATATACTTAAGCTTAATTGCCCACAAAACCCCCTACAACTTAAATTTAAAGTAATTAAGAAATCATAAATACATCTAAACATATCATCTGCTGATTCATTGGAACTATCATAATTAGTGTGTCCAATTTCTCGATGTTTTTCATTTCTCGAGAAATAGTAGATTTTTATACAAGTGGTGAAAACGTCTCTTTTTGCGTGACTGGACGTTTTGTCGATAGCGTCGAGTGGAATAAGTTCAGGAACGCAAAAACGTTTTTACCTCGCGTAGAAAACGCTAGTTTTTCTACGCTTGTAAATATAAATGATAATAATCACAAATTCATCTACTAAAAACTTACAAAACGACATAGCTAAATTTGGCAGTGTAAAAAATAAAAAATGTATAGCATTTTTACCAGTGTAAAATAATGTTATTATTGTGTTCGTCTACAGATGGAAGACATATGAATAATGAAAATAGTTCGAAAATATAAATTTATTTCGAATAGTAGTTCGAAAATATAAATTTAATTTTACACTTAAACGTCAAAAAATTATATGTTTTTTTGCAATCTCAGATATATCTGTTCCGTGTTTTTTTTTCATTCTCGGATATATCTCAGATCATATATTTTCTTTAAAAACCTTTACAGATTTTACACATATTTTTTTTACCGACTGGCAGTCATCGTTTAAAGTATAAATTTAAAAAATTGTAGGTAAAGATTCGATTAAAAACAAATATAAATAAATTTTTTAATAAAATTTAAATTTATTTAATAAATTTTTTTTTATTTTTTTTTTGGCGGAAAGAACTCAGAGAATATATTTTATATATGACAGTTAATTATCGGAGGAAAAAATTATACGATATATCTGATACAAATTTTATTTTATCGCTCCGATTTCTCCGATATAGAAAAAAAACACATTAATTATTAGTTTAATTAATTAATTACACACAATTGAAATAATGATTAGTATCGATTCGATTCAATCAAAATATTCAAAATATTCAATCCCTTCAAAATACTGCGATGTTGACAGAAATGAACACAGCAACCGAAACAACAACAAATCAAATTCGCAATCTCAAATATTCAATCAAATATTCAATCCTTTAAATAACCACCACCTGTAGGCGACCACCGTAACTTATTTACTTTCAGTCCTAGTGACTGAAAACATTTTCAGTCACTACTTAGAAGAAGTTTCCCTTTCACATAGGTTTTACGGTATATTAAAATGACATTTTCGTAGCATGAAGTAGAAAAAGATATTTTATACCCATTTTCTCGAGAAATCTCGAGAAATATTTATGTTCGGGTTTGTCTTAAGTTTTATATTGGAAATTGTGTAATGCTATCAACCATTATCATATTTGTTTGAATTAAACGGAACGAAAGTTATTTTGTAAAAATAAAATATCGAATTATATTTCGCATTGATTGTAGAATCGGCCAATCGATTCCTTTTTTTTGTGACAAAATTATTAGCAATTGAGAAATTTCGCTCGTTTTGTGTAGATGTAGGTTTTATCGTAGATAAAGCATCAAATAATTGCTGTAAATTGTCAGTATTCTTGCTTGTATTTTCAAGAATCGCAAATTCTTTGCTCCATGTATGAAATTTATTTTCTCCTACTTCAATATTATAAGCTTTGACGGTTTCTGCGATGGATAGCTTAAGTTGCTCCTGCAATGATAAATCTTCCGTATGTGATTGAACTTCCAAATCAATTGGTTGTACATCAGAATCATCGTGATCGATTGAGTTGATAGGACCAAACATTCGAGATGAAAGAGTTCTTGCAAGTTTATTTATTTCTGTTTTCGTCACCAGACTGAGAAATTGATTCTTTTTGTTTTGTAAGGATCGTGGATTATTCAGGTATTTTAAAAGCGAAATCAACGGTTTATCTCTTCGTTTCAATATTCCTATCTTAATTGCGTCAAGAAGCTCACAACTTAGTAAAGAGTTAGTTGTTTCGAGGCTATTAAATAAAAATTTTAAGGCCCCTTCAGCAGTTAACAATGTCGAATCTTCTCGACTTAAATTCTCCACTGTGATGCGTATTGGTTTTAATGCCTTTTGGAGTTCTTCAGCAGGCCTGTTGATTCTTCTTTCCACATATTATCCAAATTAAGATCATGCAATGCCTTTTTAATATATGATTTAAGTTTTAAAAAGCGCTCTATCATACTTTCTAGAGCATTCCATCTGGTTTTACAATCCTGAATCAGCTGTAGATTTTTTCCCTCAATAGGCTCGACATATTTTTGCAAAATGCCGTTTTTAATTGGGGATCGTCTGAACACCTTCACAATCTCCCTAATAGAGTTTATAATCGTGTTGTGTGATGGCCTTAGCTGTAAGTTTGTGATGTCTAAGTTCTCTTCAAAGGATTCTAAGCTGGTATCAAGAATTTCCTCTAGATCCACGTCTGTGTCAGTGTCATCATCTACCACCGTTCATTATCACTCTGCGTACTCGAGTGACTTGCAGATTTGACACATAAAGTGTTTTTAAAACAGCTAAATGTAATCCGCTGATGTGCCGGGGACAACTCTGCATGACAGCTGCTCCATCGCTCATGACAGCAACAATATCTCGTTGCATGGATAAATTAAAAATACTAATTTTATCGTTGACCAATTCTAACGATTTATCGGCTGGGCAGCTTCCATTTATGGCTATTAAACCAAGGTTATCCGAATCACTGGCATTGTAATACAAATGTACATCCATGTATCGCTTGTTGTTGATACTCGTCCACTCATCGATAGATAGACTATACTTTTTTCCTGATGACTTGAGAGCATTAATTTTATTTATAATTTCCTTCACTTTCTCATCGTAAAATCCAATAAACAGTTGTTTAATCTGAGTAGGACTCCGTGGAAAATTAAAACCTTTTGCACTCATAGCTTCTCTAATTACGCGACTCTTTGTAACTTGACGGAAACTAAAACCATCAATAGCAATCATTTCTGCAATATATTCCTGCATACTAGGCCGTTTCAAAAATTTATCAATTTTTGGGATAGCAACGTCGTATTTTATTCGCTTCATGTTTCTAAAATCACTGCTGGTGTTGCTAATGCCACCACTTGTGCTTGGTTACAAAATTCGCTCTTCTCTTTTTAACTGATGTATACCTTCAAGATGTCTACGAAGACCGGTGGTTGCTGATCCCTTACATAAAAGTATTTTTGGGCATAAGGTACATGTAGCTGATTCCCCATTTGAATTTTTTATAAAATATTGCCAACAATCTTGATATGTTTTACTCATTTTGGTGAACTAATCTAATTTAGAATATAAAATATAAAAACAGTTAAATATATTTCGTGTTTCTAATTCAAGAGTCCAAAGTATAATTACATAAATATCTAAAATAATTTCGAAAATATTATGCAATATGACTACCGTTTTTACGGAACTATTTAAATGTTTACATTGGAACTGAACACTACGTTTTGCTTATTTGCTCTATCTAAACTTAATTTTACTGCAATGCATAAAATAAAAACAAAAAAAAATTACTGCTGTAATTCGAAACGTAATAAACGTGCAATATTACATGCCATACAACTTTTCTCGTTTGTTTGTTCCCGAATGATTTTATTTTCGTTTGAATATACCCATAAATTGTGAAGAGAAGCAAAATGGAATAGGAAATAAATGTACTACTTTTGCATGTTAATACAAACGGGAAAATTTTTGTTTTCTGTTCTCGAGAAATTTATTTTCACGAGAAATGAGAAATATTATTATTGTAGTTTTCTCGAGATATTCGCGAGAAATATTTCTCGAGAGGAAACACTAATCATAATCAATCAATAAGCTTAAGTTGTAAGCCACTCAGTTTTATATATTTACATTTTCCTTCAAAATCGAAATACCTTTCTGTGTAAGATATTGCATTACAGTTTGCTTAAAGTAGGACATTTTTATAGTAAAGTAGGACGGAGGACATTCTTGCTCCAAAGGAGGACTGTCTTACCGAAAGTAGGACACGTGGCAACTTTGAAATGAAGACGGTGTCACTATTTCTATCTATAGTATGCTCAACATGGGACGTGGTTAGACATTTTTTAACTCCACAAAACCCAGATAAAGATTATAATGAACTATGACTATATCTTTACTTTGCTATGACAATAGTAGAAGTTACAACACAGTTTAGTTTGCCTCAAACACTGTTTAGTGTTTAGTGGGTAAATCGGATACCGTAATATTTAATCTGTATTATATTGATTACCATTTGCAAGTAATTGATAAGAAATTAATCAAACAACCTGAAAAATAGGCCTACATATTTTATTACACAAAAAAATTTATAATTTAACAGCAAATAATATATGTACATACATTTTTTCACATAATACTGGACAATGGAACAAATTATCAATAATTTGCATAATTTATCGTATAATATGTGTATAATTCGTTATTATAATTAATTGGAAAATTGTTATAAGCTTTCTATTGATATAACTATAGGCCAATAGAATAACGGAAAAAGATATGGCTTGTGTTGTTGACGGTAACAGGCCAGAAATTTTTGGCCTTTTCTCTAGAGTAGGGTACTCACATAATGGACATGCCGAGTCCACTCGCCCGGCACCTTCCCAGGTTATGCAACCCGAGTTATGCAACAAAGTGTGCTGGAAATTTTTTTTTGCTTCCTTGTAAGCGATATAACTCGTAAATGGTGCACTTTAGGATACTAACTGTTTTTGTATGACTTAAAATAAAAAAAGTCAGACAAGTGCGAATAAAATTCGCTCGTCAAGGGTTCCGTGAATGTAAAGAAATCAATATCAAAATAATTTACATAAAGTTGTGTTGTAAAGGGTTTATATTGCCAGACCATAGACACATAAAAACTAAATGGTTCATCGTAAATATCAATAGTTAATGTCAATCTCATCTAAATTGATCGAAATGATATAAAAAATATTACTTTAGGTTAAATGATATCCATAGCTATTTATGGTAGCTAAGGAACGACTCAATTCTGTTAAACAACGACGAAATTTAGGGGTGGAGTGGTGTTAACGCTAAAAATAGGACTTTTTTTACAATAATTCAAAAGCTGTGCATCGCAAGATTCTAAAATAATTGTAATGTTTCTTAATTTTGGTGTTCTTTCAAATGACACTCATGCGAGCCAAAAAACCTTTTTTTCACGATTCCCCACTCCTATCCCCTAAACACGTAGAATTAAAACTACTTGAGGCTTCGCTATATTTTTCGTTAAGGGTTTATCAAATTTCCTATCTCTATGAATTTTTTCAAATTTTTCTGTCAACTTTTTGTTGCACTTTTTTGAGAATAATTCAAAAACGGTGCATCGCAAAATTCTAAAAAAACTGTATTGTTTTTTAATTTTGGTGCTCTATCAAATGACATCCCACTTATGCGGGTCAAAAAACAATTTTTCACCCTTCCCCACTCCCATCCCCTAAACACATAGAAATAAAATCACTTGAAGCTTCGCTATATTTTTCGTGTTCCATAGAATTATAGGCTCATCGCTTTACTAAAATTTTCAGTTCTTTCTATAGCAACAATTTGTTTGTGTTAGATTACATAAGTTCGACATTTAGGTCGGTGCTTGAAAAACAACGTATAATTTTAACAATATTTAAAATTAACAAAAGATCAATGTTTGACTTAAACAATAGCATATTAAACAAATATTAACCCTAAAATAATTGCAGGTTATCGAACTTACCATTCAATTAAAACTCAACATTTTCTAAAGTTATACAAGAAATTTAATAAACCAGTAATTATGAATGGATTACAAACGTGGATCTTAACACAAACTAACAAATCACATCAATCTGATTTGAACCTTGAGAATTTACGCCACCTTTTGGGCCCACTTATGGCATACAATACAATACAATATACAATAGATAGTAAAGGACCGTGATAATTTTGAAATAAAGTCTTCTTTCTTTTGGATAACTGGTTATATTCACTCTAAAAGAGTTGCAAAATTAAGAATTGCTCTAAGAATCAGTATAAAGGATGACATGACTAAAAATGTACACGCCAGTCCCACTCGATATTGCTATTCGGGTTAAAAAAGCTTTATTTCACCTTACCATTCCTACCCTTTCAAAACGATTAATAAATATTTGATACACGGGGGGACGGTCTGAATTTTGAACATTTTTGATCATAACTCAAAAACTGTGCACCGAAAAATTCTAAAAAAAATTGCAATGATTTTTAAATTAGGTGCTCTTTCAAATGACACTCCATTCGCTTGGGTCAAAAAAAGTTTTTTTTTACCCTCTCTACCCCGGTCCCCTAAACACTCAGAAATATAATTATTTGAGACTTCGGTATAATTTTCATACAAAATTTACCAAATTGCCTAGCTCTGTGAATTTTTTCAAATTTTTCTGTCAATCAGTGTCGAAACGTAGGGGGGGGGGGACGGTTTGAATTTTGCACTTTTTTGTCCATAACTCAAAAACTGTGCACCGCAAAATTCTAAAAAAAACTGCAACGAATTTTAAATTAGGTGCTCTTTCAAATGACACCCCACTCGCTTGGGTCAAAAAAGTTTTTTTTTTACCCTCTTTACCCCGGTCCCCTAAACACTCAGAAATATAATTATTTGAGACTTCGGTATAATTTTCATACAAAATTTACCAAATTGCCTAGCTCTGTGAATTTTTTCAAATTTTTCTGTCAATCAGTGTCGAAACGTAGGGGGGGGGGGGAACGGTTTGAATTTTGCACTTTTTTGTCCATAACTCAAAAACTGTGCACCGAAAAATTCTAAAAAAAATTGCAACGAATTCTAAATTAGGTGCTCTTTCAAATGACACCCCACTCGCTTGGGTCAAAAAAGTTTTTTTTTTACCCTCTTTACCCCGGTCCCCTAAACACACAGAAATATAATTATTTGAGACTTCGTTATAATTTTCATACAAAATTTAGAAAATTTCCTAACTCTGTGAATTTTTCCAAATTTTTCTGTCAATCAGTGTCGAAACGAAGGGGGGGGGAACGGTTTGAATTTTGCACTTTTTTGTCCATAACTCAAAAACTGTGCACCGCAAAATTCTAAAAAAAACTGCAACGAATTCTAAATTAGGTGCTCTTTCAAATGACACCCCACTCGCTTGGGTCAAAAAAGTTTTTTTTTTACCCTATTTACACCGGTCCCCTAAACACACAGAAATATAATTATTTGAGACTTCGGTATAATTTTCATATAAAATTTACCAAATTTCTTAACTCTGTGAATTTTTCCAAATTTTTCTGTCAATCAGTGTCGAAACGAAGGGGGGGGGGGGAACGGGGGGGGGGGAAAATTTTCAAAATTTTGGAATATCGTCATTTTAGGGCTTAGTTGTGTACAACCTAGAGAGCTGATAGTTCCAGTTTTAGTTGAACATAGCTTCTTATATTTTACTATAACTTATGATCCCATACATGTCCGACTCTGAAACTTTGAGGATTTCTTTACTATAGTATATCAAAAAATATATCATTTTTTCAAAATCTTAAAAAAAACACTTTCTTTGATTTTTTTTCAATAAAAGTATTTACAGGTTTTCAAAAAAAAACAGTTTTGAACCAACATATGCAAATAGCATATTAAATTAAATCTTGTGCAATTCTCTTTAAAATGAGGGGTCTATCCGCTCTCTAGGTTGTACACAACTTGATATATTCGAAATATAAACTATACAGGTAAGCCCTAAAATGACGATATTCCAAAATTTTGAAAATTAATTACACAAAAACGAAAAGATAAAAAATTTTAGAAAACCGTTTTTTACTTGTATATTCATGGCAAATAATTTCTGTATGTTTCATAAAAATCTAAAATGGTCGGGTTGAAAATTAAAGTTTTTTGGTTGGTTTCAAATGGAATGACCCTATAGTATACGTAAAAAGTACGTAGCGACACGATGTATAATTAAGTATTATTGTAATGACAAATAAATTTAATGAAAAAGTAATGAACTACTTATGTGTAATCATGTCCCAAATCATGTTAGAGAGGTCTATTTTCTAAAATCTGAGGTTTTCTAAGCACTTTGCAAATTTTGAAAACGCATCTCGTTAAGTTGAAAATTCGTTGAGAAATTTAATTTTGCAACTAAGGAATTTTCGCGGTTTTTTTGAACCACTGTAAATGTTGTTAATATTGAATATGGGTATAGGCAACACAAATGCTATTTAAAGCTGACACTACACCCTTTTAATTCCCGTCAAGCAGATTGCGATCGGATGAAAACTCAGACCTTGCGGCTTGTCCAAAGTTAACAACTTTTTTAGGGGCATTAAGTGCAAAATGGAATTGTGCAAAAACTATCAGGCCGAATGAAACGTTCTGAAGCTTTCTTTTTTCGTTGAGGTTTCAGCTACAAGATAAAGGGGTCAATTATGTTATAAACAATTATTTGCAAATAACTAAATACAATTGAAAAATATCGATTTTTAGACATTTTTCGCAAAAATTTGCAACAAAACAAATTATTTTTTATTTTTTTATTTTAAGTCATACAAAAACATTTAAGGAACAAAAAAGTTCCATAGAACCAGTATCCTAAAGTGCACCATTTACGAGTTATATCGCTTACAAGCAAGCACTTTGTTGCATAACTCCAGTCCCCAGGTGCAGGGCGAGTGGACTCGGCATGTCCATTATGTGAGCACCCTACCCCAGAGATTAAAAAAATTTCTGACCTGTTACCGACAACAACACGTACAATCCGTAATTCTATTGGCCTACTAACGTTGATAAAGATGAATTGTTTATTATTGAACAGGTGCTCTTGAAACCAATAATTGATTCTCGTCTTCTAAACAGTTTATAATCGACCCGATTACGATTTGATAACCGATGAATTCAAACCTTTTTCTCTTTTTGTTAATTAAATTAATTAATTATTAACTGAACTATTAAAAAGTGTAGGATAGTAAGATTTTTTCAAGGAAAGCAAAATTTCAACAACATCCGGCGGACAGAGATCCATGTTTGTTTTGTGGCTTATTTAAACTTCTTATGACTCAAAATGCAGAGAAATGTAAAACAGGTAATGATGAATTTGGTTAACAGGGTGGGGAATGTTTACCCCATTAACCTCTAAATAAAATAGACGGAAAAACGAGGACGTTAGGCGCTAATAAGTTAGGAAGCATTTTGCTGCAGCAAAACCTAACTGCTAAAATTTCAATTCAATCGACATTCAACAAATTAATAATCCATTTCAAATACAAACATAAACTAACTCCTAGTTGTATTTAAATTTATTCAGAAAATAACATTTATTTAATTTTTTTATTTCTTATGTTTTTTCTATATTTCAATAAATCTTTGGATCATTAATTTAAATTAAAAAAAAATGCGATTTTTTTGTTACGAAGAAGAAAGTGGTTTTTAATTTAGTTTTCGTTTCTGGCGATTGCATTACCCTTTTGTTTTGAAGAATCAAACGATTAAGTGGTACAATTATAAATATTAATATAATCGAAAGTGAAAATTAATTATATTTCTATCACCGTTCATTAATTTTCCTCTAATTAATTATGAACTATAAAGACAAACTAATTATGAACTTTTACTTGATTAATAAAATAGAGGTTTCGTAAGCCTATAGATGTCTTGCCAATACCGAGAGATTGCTGTGATTTTTTATTAGAAGACTGTGAATTTCTACAATTCTACCTGAAATTTATTTACGTTCAACTAAAAAATTTGATGCAATCTTAATTAATTCAACCGAAAATTAAAAAAAAACAGGTTCTTTAAATGATTACTATGTATTACATAAATTCTAATACAAACAGAAATTTAGATAAAAGGTTTTATTACCAAGTTATAACGCAAAATAAACTATAATCGACATTGACAAAGTAAATAAAAATCATAAATAAAATAAATAAAATAATCTAAAGAATGAACCTGAAAAAAATCTTAGCGTTTGGTCTTCACATAATGAACAAAAAATTCATATCATTTGAATTTAATCAGTTTTAGTTTTTATCTTTATTCGCTTATGTGGGTATCACAAAAATACTAAAATCTAATATAGTCATTTAGATCATAAATGAATGTTGTGGTTGTTTGTTAAATGTTTCGTGACAAAAGGAAGTAATGTTTTGTTTGCATAAAATTATATAAATTAAATCGCATTAAAAATTTTATTCATTGCTATACCACGGAACATCAACAGTTTGAGAAAATTCATAAACGATTTAAAAAGAAGGCTGAGCGTCAAGATATTCGCTAGAAATAGGTGGAATTCTTCTACAAATATATTTGTGTACAAATAAAATCATACTCAAGAGTCAAGATTGAACTTTTTTGATAATAATCCAAAACCTGGAGCCCTATTATGGTTTTTTCGATAGTGTTTTTTTTTTCTCGATAGTATCGAACAATCCGATAAAGTCGAAAAATACTATTATGGAATTTTCGATTTCGTTTTTTTCGATAATATCAAGTTTCGATAGTTTCGAAAATATCGATTATGGAATATTTGATATCGATTACATACAACCCTAATTTTATAATAGCGTCTGCTTTGCTTCCCATTTAAGTTTGTCAAATTCTAACTGATCTTTTAATATTCTTCTTAAATCATGGCCATATTTTTCAGATTGACTGCAAAATTCTTCTTGGAGTTTCACTTGCTTTTGCAGCAATGTTTTTGTAGTCTCTCGGACTCTTGACTGTCGTTTACTAGTATTAGCATCTGACGTCTGTTGAATTCTGGAATCATTGATATTTTCTTCCACTGGCTGTACCTCAACTGCTACATTGGTTGTTGAATTATCGTAAAGATGCAGTTTACACTTCACATCCATATCGAGCTGCAGCGATCGCCTCCAGTCCACTTCTTCTCGAAAGCTAAGTAGCTTGCTTACTCTTTCTTCTCAATTGCTTAGCCGTTTGACCCTACATGGTCCACCACCAGTTCCATTTATTGAACGTTTATTTGTTCGCATTTTATTTCTTTTATTATATTTGTAATCCTTCCAAACCTTAAAAAACCAAGATATATATTAAATTTTTGTTTCTTAACATGCTTAACAAGCTTACCTTTTTTCCAGCCATCTATCATTTTTTCAGGCGGACCTGCAAAATTTAAGCGCTTCATTACTTCATTCCATTTCATATTTGTAGTTTCCTTATATTGCAAAGATTTGACAAAATTTTTTGCAATACCCTCATTTTCCTCCATAAAACCCACCAAAATTTCAACAAGGTTGGCAAATATCATGATATTTATATAAATATCATATCATCCGATATATATCCGATATATATCCGATATATATCCGATATATATCACTTTATGATATTTATTTTTAAATAATTTATTTAACTATAATATTATTCAATATATAGTAGCCAAAAAAAACAAGAAACTATTTAGGTAAATTCTTTTATTACAAACGCCAAAAATAAATAGAAATTCTGAAACTAATAAAAAAAAAATACAACTTTACTTGCACATTATATTAAACGAAAAACTAATCAACTTATGAATATCTGAATGGTGCCAAAAATTTTATATTAACCATCTTATTAATGGTAAATTATCGTCGGACTCTTCAGAATGTTGCGATGATTCTTCTGGTAAAGGTGGTATAATAGAAACGTTAGAATTGTCCCAAATCCAATCAATATTTTCTTTTCTATTTTTTTCTATCTGATTTTTGTATTTAAATAAGAATGTCAATTTGCCAGCTTTTTCGTTTCCAATCCTATTACGTAGCTTTGATTGCACAAGACCAAATGACGAAAACGTTCTCTCAAGAGATGCGGTAGTCGCAACTGCACTAAGCAGCTGTTCACATAAAGCTAAAAAGTCTTGTTTATTTGGCCAAGATCCATCATTAATTGTAATTCCTTTCCACCACACCATTGGTTTTGTATTTCTAAACTGAGAACCAAATACATATTTCGGAAATGGTGTAGATTCAGCTAAAAGCGCCATTACAAATGGAATGAAGTCTGAGTTCACTTTATTTAAATAATTATATGCTGCTTCTTTTTTATCGTTATTCAAACGTTTACCCAAAAATCGATGGTCAAGCATATTAGCTAGGTAATGAGGTGCATGTAAAGCCATGTCTCTCCTTCGATAAAAATGTTTCTTAACTTCTAAAGATTGCTTTAGTTTAAGATCAAGTTCCAGTTTATGCCAAATTTCAACTACAACAGCAATCGTAGTTTTATCTCTTTGCGCTCTGTCTAAAGCGACTGCTATTGGCTCTAGGCAACTAAGCATATGTTTAGCATTAATGACAATATTTATATCATTTACAATTTTAGTTATGTCAGTATCTATGTCATCTTTGTGATCTTGGCATAACTGAACCAGGTTACCTCGATTTTCCAAGAATGACTTGATAGCATCGGTCATCGTGTTCCAACGAACTTCATGGGGTAAAATAAGTTTCTTTCCGAGTGTTTCCTTTGCAAGTGCGGCAGGTAAATGTTTATTTCGAAAATATTTTATTACACGTAAAATGTGACCAGTAACTGCAGAATTGTCCAAGTCCAATGCCAATAAGTTTAATATATGTGCTGAACATCCATATTGTATTAAGTTTTCACTCTCTACGTATCTTCTCATTTTAGTAACATTACTAGCATTATCTGTAACTATGCTTCGTACTGATACTCCAAATTTTTTAATGGCCTTAGAGATTGATTCCAAAGCAATTTCTTTTAGATATTCTGATGTATGAGGTTTACCAGATGTATCAACACTATCAATAAGTACAGATTCACCGGCCTGAGTTACAAAAGATGCACATATTATCGGTTCGTTGTGTATGTTGCTCCATCCATCCAAAGACATGGATACAATTTCTCCATCATATTTATTTTTACATTCAACCATTGTTTCGGAATAAACTTTATTCAAAATAGGTCCTCCAATCTGGCGTCTACTCGGAGGGACATAACCCGGTCGTAATAAGTTACATAATTTGTGAAATTCTTCGTGTTCTATGTGAGAAAATGGGGTATTGGTGGAGAAAAAAAATTTTCCCATTTGAATGTCAATTTGCTCTTTGTATTTTTGGGACGTTGAAACAACATCGGTGTCTTTACGTATATTAAGCAGACCTAATTTGGTTTTTCCTACAGTAAACTCAATTTTACCTCTTCCAGGATCAACTAAAATAAAAACAATACATGTATATATCAAAACAAAATACCACTTTTTTGAGATTTGTATGCGAAAAACTTAAATTCACTACACTGGGTTAACTAAATAATTATTACTAAATTAACAAAATTTTATTTACTTTTTTAGTCAAATTTAAAATTTATTTACCTTGCTGGCTGGTTAAGAGGTCACTAGCAGTAATATTTTCACTATCCGACCCTTTTGCTTCATTTCCTATAACTTCAACACTGGTTTGATTTCCTGGACATTTAACAAAATGATCATGCAAACGTGTTGGTATACCTTGCATTTCTTTGTTACAGTTTTTACATTTCGCCCATTTTCCAGTGTTTCCGATCTTTTGAATCTCTTCAAAATATTTCCAAATAGTCAGTTTACGTTTTGGCATTTTAATTTTATTATAACAAACAATAAACTACAAACTAACGATATATTATTAACAGCTCAACACAATATCCGTTGAAATTTTATATCGACCAACTCATAAACTACTGAAGAAATAATGAAATAAAGATTCATTCGATGTGTTTTGAAAAATAACACGAAAGAAATTCTAGGAATTTTTTTGGAAAAATAACTCGAAACGAATTCGGGGAATAACCTGAATAAAAATATTGTTTTATGATAGACATGCGTTTTGCAAGCAGTGTTAACACTGTTAACAGTGTTTTTAACTTTAAGGTAGGAATAATTAATGGTTTTATAAATATCATGATATATATCAAGGAATAAATATCGTGATATATATCAATGATATATATCGGATATATATCATTGATATATATCATGCCAACCTTGTTTCAAATTGCTCCGATTCGTTGCTATACTTTAAAAAAATTTAAAATCAAATAAAACATTAGTTTAACATTAATATAATAAAAATTTAATTTACATTTCATAAAAATATAATAATAAATAAATTTAATAAATAATAATAACTCACATTTTATAATTTGTTTGTTCCTCAAGCGTTACCAAGCGTAAACAAAAAACTATTCTCGTCACGTTTTAAGCAGTCGTAAAAATTTCGATATTTTCGAAAATAAACACTATCGAAAATTACCATAATACTTTTTTTCGAAGTTATCGAAAAAAAACACAATCGAAAACTTTCATAATAGCTTATTTTCGATATTATCGAAAAAAAAACACTATCGAAAAAACCATAATAGTGCATCGCAAAATTCTAAAAATATTGCACTGGTTCTTAAATTAGGTGCTCTTTCAAATGAAATCCCACTCAGTTAGATCAAGCAGTTTTTCACGCTTTACTCATTAAAAAATACATAAATGTTGTCAAGATTTTCAACCTTACTTCGAATTGGCCTTACTCTCAATTCGATAAACGTAATTCCCAAAAGACTTTCGGGATTCGATCACTTATTTGTAAGCAAAAACAACAGGTCTTATTTAGTATTCAACACCTTAATTGTTGCACAACAACAGGCAAACTATACAGCAAACAATATTACTATCTAGAATATTCTTCCAATAGCTTCTGAAACTCCAACGGATTATTGTAGAAATTTCCAGTACACAGCATCCAAAATAATACACAACGTATACTTCTATTAAATGACACTTAAACTTTATTTACAAAAACTAATTTAAAAATAACTTTTTCTATTTACACGGTTTTATATGCACGATACAGCGTTTCGTTTACAATTAATTTCACTTAACATCATCGCCGTCTAAAATAAAACTAATTTCAGTGTACAAAAAGTAATTCCTTATATATGATTCTGTTAATTTCTCGATTATTCGAGGTCACTTTCTTAATGAAGAAACCACGAGAAAATCTATGAATATTCGATAACATTATTTTACCTAACATGTTGATTTGATTCATAAAATAATTTGATTTTATTTCATGTTTTTGTTTTTTATCTTTAACCCTTTTTCTTGGACGTTGAATACAATTTGTATTTCATTGCGATTATGAAGAATCGCAACAATATAATTATTTGAGACTTCGCTATATTTTTCGTTAAATTTATTAAACTTCCTGTTTCTGTGGATTTTTAAAAATTTTTTGTCAATGAACATCGAAACGTAATTGCACTTTTTTGACAATAATTAAAAAACTGTGCACCGCAAAATTCTAAAATAATTGAAATGTTTCTTAAATTTGGTGTCTTTTATATGACACCCCCCTAATTTGGGTCAAAAAAAGCTTTTATTACCCTACCTTACTCCCATCCTCTAAACACACAGAAACATAATTAATTAAGACTGCGCTATATTTTTCGTTGTTTTCTGACAAATTTGCATAGGATCTTGATGAGACTTTGGAATATGATCCAGGTTGAAATGGAAGTTCTGGATTCATTTCAAAATTCAACAAAATGGCGAGGAGGAGGGGAAGGGGGTCTCCCGAACACGTCTAAGTTTGAATCATCAATAACTTCTAATCCTGGCTTCCAATTTGGTATAGTTTTCACTATTTATGCATACCAACTTTCGGTTTGTCACTTTTGGGTAAAAAGTTTTTTTTTGAGGTGTGTATTGTAGCCCTACTGTAGCCTACAGCTTCAAATCGATTTTCATGAAACGTTAGTAGAAGGTTTCAATCAATATGAGACAGATTTCATTAGCTTTTGGGGTACATTGGACAAAGGGTTGAGCGGTCCACCATACAACAGGTGGTTTTTCCCACTTTGTTTTTAATGTTTGTTGGGTACAACAATACAACATTCGTTCGTGAATGAATTTTGATGACACTTTAAAAAAAGATGCAAATATTTATGACAAGGAGCTGATTAGTTTTGGAGCAATATTCAAAAAAGTGGTGGGGGCCTCCCGAGCCCCTGTTTTTGAAAGCTCAATAACATCTATACCTGATAATCGCGATGGAACTTGGTATATAAGCATTTAATACGGTTTACAATAGTTCTGCATCCCAACTTGCGGTTTTTTACTGACGGTAAACAATTTTTTTTTGCAATTTTTCCAATTTTTTCAGTGTCTTTATGCACAGTCTACAATAATGAAGTGATTATGCTGAAGCTTATGGAAAAAGTTTAATTAGTGTGAGAAGATAATGATCAACTTTTGGAACACATTGATCAAAGTTGCGGGGTCCACCATACAACTGCTGACTTTTCATACTTTGTTGGGAGCATACAGACTTCGTTCATTGATCAATTTTGATGAAACTTCGATATAAGATGGAGATTTGAATGACAAAGAACTGATTAGTTTTTGGACGATAATGGAATAAGTGGGCCTCCAGAGCATCTGTTTATTTGAAACTTCAATAACATCAGTTCCTGATAGTTAAATCTGATTAAACTTCGTAAATATGCTAAGAGCATGATTTGCAATAGTTCTGCATTCTAACTTCCGGATTTTCACTTTCGGTAAATATTTTTTTTTGATTTTTCTATCCGTACGAAAGGATTTATTTTTGTTGGGATACGAAAGCTCTCTTTAATGTCTTAATTAATTAATTAATTGAAGTATTTAATGGATGTTAGCTCACTATATATTCACAATATTTTGTTTCGAGATCTGTGGTGAAGTTAGCCTATAGAGACGATAATCCGATAGCATCAGCATCGCAATATTTTTTTTTAGGTAAAACAACCGAATTCGATATCAATGTGACAGAATAGTCGGTTGACACAAAAGAGCAGTAGTGCTGGATCGTACCAAAAACAGCTACAACATTGTGTTCGAAACTTTAATTAAAAAAATTTTGCAAGATCCCATGCCAAAGCTTTCGATGAGTTGCCCTGAGCACAGTTTCCAGTTGCATTTCTGCATTTGCAATTAAAGTTACCGATACGATACCCACAGTTGGCAAAGTTGCAGCTGTGCTGAATTCCTAAAAACTCTTATTGCACTTTTTTTTTTTAACGGCGTTAATGCTCCATGTAGGAGCGTTGCCAGGCTAATCAGCTTTGAATATTCACCACAGTCATTCGCAACAGCGACATAATTACCATGGCAGCCGATTTTTTTAAGGTCGTTTATTACGTCCGTCTCCCATTGTAGTGGTGATCTACCTCGCGGTCGCCCACTCCCTGGGATACTAACGTAAATTTTTCTAATCATTCCAGACTGTGAATCGACTCGTAGAACATGCCCAAACCAAGCAATCTTATTAGAACGGATACAACCTATTATATCAGGACCCTCAAGAAGGTCTCTGATCTCCAACTTATATCGAGTTCTATACTCTCCATCGTCTGTCTTAAGTGGACCAAAAATGTAGCGTAGGATTTTACGCTCAAATATCTTACGCTCAAATACAGATAAATGCGATTCGCCATTTTGAGTTAGGGTCCACGTTTGTGACCCATGCATCACAACCGGTCTAATCAATGTCTTGTATAACTTGAACTTGGTGTTAGTTGATACATACGGTGATCCAAGGAGAGGTTTAATTGAGTTGATTACCTGCAGCGATTCGAGTTTTATATCTGTAAGTATGCTGTTGTTTGAGTCAAGCATTGATCCCAAATATTTAAAAGATTCAACTCCCTCAATTTGTCCATCGCCGCACATCAAATCTTTCTTCTCAGCCTCCCTTGAAACATCAGCAGGCAAGTTAAATCGTTTATCAAAATTTACATAAAATAACCCTTGATCTGTCAAGGTAAAGATGACTATTGTCGTTGGATTTATTTCTATCAGTTAACCCAACCAATTTGTATTTTGGAAGCATTGAAATTTTTATGCAGAGAAACTCCATCCCGAGCAGAAATTTGTCAGGGCTCAAATAAGGTCCTCATCAGATTTGCCCTGGTCTAGATCAGGCATTGGTTGGGCAGCCTGATTGGACCCTGATCATGAGTGTAACGTTTTTTCCCTATCAGGTCGAGATTGGGATTGCCGGATCAAACCCTAATTGGGTTAATCGGATCAGACCCTGATTGAGATAATATGATCAGTCTCTGATTGGGATAGCCGGATCAGCAGTCAAATTCTGTAATTGTGAAGCGGTGAAGTGATAAGTTTTTTAATGAAAAGAAACGAAGAAATTTTTATCACTTCACCGCTTCACAGTTACAGAATTTGGCTGCTGGCCCTGATATATATTTATATATTTTGAACATAAATTAATTAAAATAAAGTAACCAAGTTACAATGGAAAAAATTAAAACATATAGCACGCAGCACCTTAATCACTATTATTATAGTCTTTCAGCCGAGAAGCGATAACTAAAACATGCATGAAGCGATTTTAACTATATATTTCTAAAATGGATAATATTCTGGTGAATTTTAACCAATTGAAATTTCAGCTAGGGGTTAAATTCGAAAAAACAAATCAGGGCCTGATATATATTTCCCTAACTAATATCTGCTCGGGATGTTTCTCCCTTCAAAAAAATAACAACTTTATCGATAACACCGTAAACATTTTACATGTTCTTAACCAGAAGTGATAGAACGTCCTTTTGCGGGCATCCACGCTTCACTTTTATTTAGATGATGGTGTTGTAATCCGTTTGCATGAACAGCCGACGAGTTTTTTATGCTAGTCGATTAAGAATGATAGAACAAACATTGTTTCTGTTTGTTCCATCATTCTTAATCGACTAGATTAGATTTAAATGTAATCTTTATATATACGAAGGTAATGGATATTAGTATATCAGAAAATGAACACCAGATATTAGATTATAGAATTATAGTTCACAAGACTGAAATTTCAATTGATTTGAATTAATTATGATTTTTGTGAGCCATTAAACTCAAGCATTTAAAATAATTTAAATTTTTCATTTCGAAAGCACGTTTTTGGTTTCGCTGAATAAACTGTTGAATTTGTTAATTAAAAACTGTTCTCGTTTTTGGATTCGAACAACGACATCCCAGCTCCCAGACACTGATTCGATGCATTCGAAATAGCGATGGTGAATATTTATCATCAGTTAGTTATCTAATTCAAATTAAATAAAAAAAACAGAAACTGCTAACGATGGTTGAGAAATTAATTTGAATTAGAGCAAAAAAAATTTTTCGAATGCGGTGATATGAAAAGCTTTTGGGCAAAAGTGTACAAAGTGGGAGGAGACATTTTAATAATAAATATTTATATTTTGTTTTTATTTTATATCTTAATTAAAGCGATTTAGATGAAACTTATATAAGTCAGTAATTTTAACCAAAACTAAACCAATTACTCTACGTTTTAGGTATAAATTTAAAAGTTAGGCAAACCACAAAATATCTTATCTTACATTTATTATATCCAACCACCGTTGCATAATATAAGGATGAATATGGGTTTCCCAGAAATATGGTCCAAGGCTGTACAACTCTTTTCAATATTAGCTGATCCATTCGAGTTGTTTTTTCTTGGTCTCCGTTTTATGAAGATCACAGGCATCATTAGAGCTGTTAAACAAACATGTTATGATAGTCTTCTTTTAATGGTCTCATTAATACGGGATCCATTGTTACTATGTAAATGAATAAATAGTGAGTTCGATATGGTTTCATTCCATTCGCTATCACTCATTTATATTTGCCCAATTAGAACTTAATACATGTCGGTATACATAAAAAACTCGTTAGCGTTGCGTCTCCTCTAAATCTTTGCATCGTTAGTTATTCACAGATATCCCCGCAGAAAGTTTTCAACTTTAACTTGTCACCTGATTTTGTTCAAAACCGTCCACGATAGATTGATCAGATTCCACATGATCTGGTAGCCATATTTTATTCACAGATATTTGGCAAAGTAGATTCCTTTTGCTTAACTCTTTTCTCCTTCATTGCGAATGCATCCTAACAATCTTTATTGTAACCGTAAAGTTTCTTTTCTTTCACTGATATTCGATCAACCCTCGCTGCAGGAGTTCCTTTTTGATAAACCATTTCAAAATTTTCGTCTTTCGAGATAGATTTATGTAAAAATCGATTACTACAGCAAACTCTTACCTACCCCAATGCGAAATAAATCGTGTTAAAATCAAGATTTCCGATATTACAAGAACATTCAAAATGAGTTTCTGCGAAGAGTTATACTGCGACCACCTAATCGAGTTGTTCCAGATGAATGATATCAAACTCTTTTCTTCTAGAGATTTAGTAAAGATATTTCCGATTACGATTTGCGAGAATCATTATGATAACAAAGTCTCCAAATAACAATGAACGAACAGCGTAACCAAGGTTTTTAATTTCTGAGATATTTGATGGAAATTTGTTGCTTTTAACGAGATGTTGCCGGAGTTTGTATCAAAACAAAACATTGTTTCTCGTTCAATTAGTTTTCTTCTTCAAATTACAAATATGATACAAACAAACAACAGACTCGGAATGTTATTCTTTTGCTAAAGATGTTCGCATTTCGCAAAAATGTAAACTTAGTAGATTACAAAAAAAAATTAGAATAATAGATCAAACGAATCCGTTAATGATCGTTTTATTTTACGTACAGCTGAGATAAATCTTTCAATAATCATTAAAACAAACATTTAAATAAATGTCAGAGATGTCTCTGGCATATAAACAAAACGATAAAAAAAAACTCATACATTCATCGTTAACAATATTATAAAAAGATACTGAAACATCCAACTGAAATTTATCTATGTTTATAAGTTGTTTAGTTTAAAGAACAGAATTAAAAACAGTTTACATTTTACAATATTCAATAACAAATAATATATTCAAGTAACAATCGAATTCTATTTGATTGCCATTCAATCAAATATTGATTTTGCGCTAAAAGTATTTGAATTAAATAAAAGACACATTTAAAAAAATAAAACGTAAAATGTATAAAAATATTTTTTGGTTAATTTGATTCTGTTGGTATTCTTTAATTAATACAGGATGAAGATCAGCTGATAAGTTTTTGCTCTGTTAAAATATTGATTATTATTGTGAAAAACATAAGCTCACCATATAAAAATAATCACACCAAAAGTTCGTTTTTAAATTAACTTTTAACCAATTTTTGCCTTAAAACTGTTCTGCTTATAGTGTGTGATTTAAAAACAAGTATATAAAACAAATTTAATTCGTTTCTTAAATTAATTAAAATTTTATTTCAAACTATACTTAAGTGTCGGGAGATATTGGTTCGAGTATTTGGCAGTTGGTTCCTATACCATTCTCGGTCTTTAAACCATCCGAGTACATTTTCGTTACGCCATGTCTCATCTGGCAAGTAGGGGGTTCCTAGTGCTCGTTATACTCCTCCTTGCTGCTAAACATAGGTGTATATTTCCTAACATAGCTCCGGAACTAATAATTAAAACCCTTCAGTCAAAAAATGACTCTTTTGAAAGTTTCGACATTTGAATTTCAAAATTTTTCCTTTGTCCATCTGCTTCAATTTGAATTTTAGGATGTTTTTTTGCTATACTTTTACTTGGAAATATTTTGGAACTAGTCTGAACATTATTTCCATTACCGTAGTGTCCTTGTAAGGCAGGTACGGACGAGTATCTTTGAAAACCGGACTACTTTACTGAATAACAGATTGCTGCTTTCTATCATGGCTATAATATCATACTTAGAATTTCTTGGTTACAACCACCTCAAGCGTTATATGCTAGTTTTTTTACATGCCTTTAGAAACCTTGTTTACAACTGTCTTTATGTGACTCAGGGAGCTCCCAAAAGCTTGCTATCAATAGTAGTACCTAAGTTTTGCCGAAATTAAATTTTAGTCCCTCACATTGATACTCCTCTCGTCCTATTCCACAGAGTATCTTCTCAAACCTACTTTTGTCTATATTGCCTATACGTCACCCACCTACTCAGGGCATTTCATTTCTTGGTTGCTCGGTATACCAACATAAATTAATTTGTGTTACTTCAAGTTTTAAATTTGATATATCATTAACGAATATGGTAAACAATTGAAATATATATAGTTAGAATACATAACCTGAATGTCTTTGAATAGAAATTTAAGATTAAGTGAACTGGAAATTATTTAAAATTTTTTGTGACAAAATGCTAAACGATTCTTTGTATGATGAAGGAATAACAAATCACAATTTTTATTGTATGTATATGTGTGTATCGAATTTAATGCAAAACTCGCGGTTTTTTAATTAAGTTCAAGTTGAAGGTTTTTGATTTGTATTTTTTATACGCATAAATTTAAACTGATTGATTGACCTAATCAATAAAAAAACCTTGATAGCTTTGATTATTTTATAATTTCAAAAAAAATGGAAATTGAATAACGAAATACGTTTTTTAGTACAGTTAATAAATCATACATTTTTGGGGTATACATATATAGCAGTCATCATTATTAAAAAAAAAAATTTTTATAAGTATAGTCCCGTTTCTGATTAGTTTATCTGGATGAAGTAAAAATAAATTTGTGTTAAATTTACCGGGTTTGCCAGATAAAATTACTGTATCTAACACTGCTTGAAGAAAATCTTTCATTTGCAAATAAGTTGTGTAATGAGTGATTTTTGAGTTGTGGCAGAGTGGGTAAAACGCTAACAGCTGACAACAGAAATTTATGGAATACGTAACGTAAACTAGAGGCCTTTCTACAATTTGGTAATCCAAATCGGTAACCGAAAAGAATTTTTGTGGATGCAGAGGTTTTATTTATATAAAAGTTTAATTTTTTTTTAGCGACACTTAAGGTATTTATTTATTTCTTTGATTTTCTAAAGTTATTGAAAAATTGTACATTTGCTCGAGATTAAACAGACCAACAAATTAAAAATTATAAAAAGTTCAGAGTGGTGTACATGTTTTTGCCGTCATGGTAATCGAACGACTCTAGTGTGGACGCGTCAACGCAAATGATCAGCAACAATTGGTCGGCGCACAATGATGGGCTGATACGAGCCATGCTGATACCAATAACTTGGTGGAAGGTTTATTAAAGAGGTCTAGGTTGGAGCACAGCCCTATTGAATACTATGCTACCTGAAAAGAGAATGTCAGGTACAGAGTCCCACCATCACCATTAAAATCAGACGAACTGAGCAACACACTCAGGTCACCAATTCAGGTGTTAGTAATGATCTATGTACCAGGTACCTAGGTACTAGCTGTTTTACCCCCAAATCATACAAGATCCAACATGGATCTGGACATGGCTAAGACATCTTTGGTGGCCCAAATTTCGAAGGGTTGAGATCATCATTCGCTCTAAAGTGAACATATGGGCAACAGTCCAGAAAAATGGTGCTTTATAATTGGATACCGTATCTGCCAAAATATATTCAAATTATGATACTAATGAGGAAGGTTCGAATCCCAGTACGAAAGGCGTATAAGAAAAATCTAAAATATGCTTTTTATAATGGAAAAACCTATTACTTACTGAGTTTTTTTTTGCTAACATTTTGTGAATGCTAATAGGTCAGTGCACATATCTTTTAAAAAGGTAAAAAATGACAAAATTAGAAAAAGCATAAAAACTGTTGTATAAGAAGGGAAATATAGCGCAAATGGACACAAATGGTCTCCGAAGTCTTTTTCAAGGTTTCCCATTTGATCGTCATTGTTTTTATACTGACGATGTAAATGTTTCTGCTCAAAACTTTACTGAAACCACTCAATTCGATATTAACAAATTCGTGTCCTTTTCAATAATGAAACCCCAACAAAAATATTTGTTTCCGAAAATAGCCAAATTGGCTTTTAGACTGAAAGACCTAAGTATTACATTCATGAGCTAAAAGTGAAATTCTTACCCCCACTTTTTTTGGCATTACTCGACGTTTTAGGACCTACTGATTCTAAAAAAGCAAAAAAAATGTATGTATGTCTACAGTCACAACCTACGAAATCTAGAAAACCGCAAGACGGATTTCAAAATTTTTTTTTTCTTAAAATAGGTGTACTCAATGGGAAGAGCCGAAAGGACGATGTGTTCGATAACTGTACCGGAAGTGTGTCAAAAAAATCGTCAAGTGTGTCAAAACAAGGAAATTTGCATATTTTTGGCTTAAAAAACGTTCATTTTAAGTGATCACGAGTAGGAACTTTGAATTTGGAGAAATCTTGATGGTCGGGATTGGTATGTGAGACCAAAATCTAGATTATTGCATTATAAGTTTGTCAAAAAAATGTTGTCAAGTGTGTCAAAAGAAAGATTTTTATTTATTTTTTTACCCAAGTTTTTGGAACAAAATAAAATTAATTATTTGTTTGACATGAAATTTTATTATTATTATTGAGATTTATAGCATTTAATTTTATTATTATTAAATTTTATTATTATTATGTATGTATTGGGAATTATGGCATTATAAGTTTGTCAAAAAATGTTGTCAAGTGTGTCAAAAGAAAGATTTTTATTTATTTTTTTACCCAATTTTTTGGGAAAAAATAATATTAACTTTTTGTTTGACAGGAAATTTTATTATTATTATTGAGAATTATGGCATTATAAGTTTGTCAAAAAAATATTGTCAAGTGTGTCAAAAAAATGATTTCATTTATTTTTTTGATAATTTTTTGGAAAAAAAAATTTAGCTGTTTGTTTACCTAAATATAATTGAACATGGAAATTTTTGAATTTGTTATAGTTTTTGAAATATTTTTGGAATTTTGAAAAAGTTACAATTTTTGATTTTGTAAGAATTTTTGGAATATTTTTAGAATTTTGAAAAATTTTAAATTTTTGATTTTATTATAATTTTTATAAATTTGGAAAAAGTTTCAATTTTCGATACTGTTATAATTTTTGCAATATGTATTCTTAGAGTTTTGGAAAAAGTTTGAATTTTTGAATTTTTAAGAATTTTTTCAATATTTTTAGAATTTAGAAAAAGTTTAAATATTTGATTTTATTCTAATTTTGGAATATTTTTAGAATTTTGAAAAAAAAAATGGAATTTTTAAATTTTATATATATTTGTAGAATTTTGAAAAAAGTTTCAATTGTTGATTTTGTAATAATTTTGGCAATATTTTTAGAATTTTGGATAAAGTTTGAATTTTTAAGAATTTTTGGAATATTATTGGAATTTAGAAAAAATTTAAATATTTGATTTTGTTCTAATTTTTTGAATAATTTTTAGAATTTTGAAAAAAGTTTCAATTTTTGATTTTGTTATAATTATTTAGAATTTTTGAAAAAAATTTTAATCTTTGATTTTGTAATAATTTTTGGAATATTTTTAGAATTTTGAAATATTTTAAATTTTTGATTTTAATTTTTGGAATTTTGAAAAAAATTTCAATTGTTGATTTTGTAATAATTTTTGCATTATTTTTAGAATTTTGGAAAAAGTTTGAATTTTTAAGAATTTTTGGAATATTATTGGAATTTAGAAAAAGTTTAAATATTTGATTTTATCCTAATTTTTGGAATATTTTTGGAATTATGAAAAAAGTTTGATTTTATTTAATTTTTACAATATTTTTGGAATTTTGAAAGAAATATGAATTTGTGATTTTGTAATATTTTCTCGAAACGCTAAATGGAGCGGTTTTTGAGTAGTTTTCTGAGTGTATCATCTTTTCACTAAATTATGTTAATATATGATCTGTTATTATAATTTTCCGGCAACGTATTAATGTTTCGTGTTAGATTTGTAATAAATTTCATCGTCTTCAATTATGTATATTTCTAAACAGAGATAAAAAAATACTTGTACTTTAACAAAAAGTTATGTTTGATATAAATCGCTGCCCAAAACTAAAAACCATGTCCTCATAAAAGTTTTTTGCCGAAAACTATATCAAAATCCTTAACCCAGACCGAAGTCTTGATATCTCAGAGCTGTGAGATTTCAGCCCCTCCATATTTTTTTGAATAAACCATGTTTGAAGAATTAAAATTAAAAAAAAATCATCTAAAATACAAATTTGTCAGTGTAAGTTAGTGTAATATTTTTATAAAGCCACATAAAGTTTTCAAACAAAAAAAAATTTGCTTAAATTGAATAACAATCGGTGGTGTTTGTTTCATAACCTCTTCCAGTACTATATGTAGGAAGCACCCTTCTCGTTGAGGGTCTTAACTTCAGTAGGTGCATGCACGACAATAAGAGAAATATTGTTGCATGTACCGCGTACATAACATTATTATCTAGGTATTTTAATACTGAAAATGTGTTGTAATTTACTTAAATTTGGATGTACAACCTGCCTTATATAACTAGATTTGAACTTGGAGAACCTCAGTTGTTTCCAGTTAGGTTAAAGTGTTTTTTATTAAATTTATCAACTGCCCGGGCTCTAATTAACTTAAAGTCAATCAATATAACTGACTGATAATTTTGATCATCCATAAAAAATAATTAATTGAATTGATAAAATAATACAAGTGAGGATAATTGTAGCAGACTTCTTGGTTATATGGAAAACCTCGACAAAAAATTTAACATGTCTACATCTCTATTGATTAGAGTTGTTAAACAAACGATCAACACATTTCACCACAAGACCATATATTCGCAGCAAGAACACAAATAAAATAATCTATTTTCTAAAAAATATTGTTAGGAGTTTCAATAAGACAAAATTCCGATACGCAACAAGTTCACCCTTCCTAGGAGTGCTGTTCAGGAAACGGGAAAATTATTCCCACTGGCGGTCAGCCAAAATGCAAGAATCCACGTGAGGAAGGTGGTAGATTCAAGCATGCCTAGATGAAAGCAATATCATTTTCTGGCACTAAGAATAACCCGGAGGTTTTAGAAGATTATTTTGATAGTCCTGAGACTATTTAATTTAACAAAACCGTCCGAGCACTGTAAGACAATAGCGATATCAAAGAAATTAAGAGAAGCTAGTTTAGAACCTTGTATGCAACACTGGTATTAAATAGGCTGCAAAAAGCACTGGCAATTACTAACGTAGAAATAATAGCCGTACTAAGAGGGCACGGGATAGTTTTACAGAAGAAGAAACACAGAAGACTGCTCTACTTTAGGAAACACATTTATCAGGTAGACGTGTCAGGTAGACGGTAGAAATAAGTCTAGTCTAGTTATGATTGCCAACCACACAAATCGTAAGGAGTGGACGGTATGGTCCCTGCATAGGGGTCATATGCGATATTGCCACACGTAATAGGAATTTTCAGAGAAGTATTGGAATATTTTTTGTCTGATACTTGGATATATTCCAATACCGTGTAGAACATCCAGGATGATATTTATACCAAAAGTGTGTAAGAAAGAAAATATAATATACAAACAAATACAAATATTAACAACTAGTACAACCAGATATCGTTTATGAAGCAGTTGCGTGGTGTTAGAAGGTTAAGCTATACAATTTGTAAAGAAAATGCTTGTAAAGATTTTGAGAGCGTTCTGTATCTTCATCAAGTGCCCAATGATAGCATTCCCTACTGCGCAACTGGTATGCTGTACGGACTATTTGAACTTCATTTGGAAATAAAAACTATAGATAAAGAACCTTCATTAAATCCAGGCGTAAGTGCAATGGAAAAATTATCTAATTCAAATAACGAAAAATAACTCAACCCGAAAAAATCCATCTAGATAGCGCAGCAAGGAGAAGTGGAGCAGCGAATCCATTACGTAGCATTTAAATAATGACGTAATCAGATACTAACAACTGGCTCAAAAACAGATATGGGTGAAGGCATAGTAGTATCCAGGCCGTGAATCAAATACCTCGCAACAATGTCAAATGTGCGTTAATTTGTTTGGAAGAGCTGGCGATGTGAAGAAAAAAATTTAACTTTGATCATGGTCATATGAAAAAGTGACTCAGGATTACAAAATATTATTTCATTATTTTCCATTTCATAATTTTCCCTGTAATTTTGAAAATGTGTCCTTTTTCCTGTTTTCGTCTTTCGCTTATTTCCAAAATTTATAGATCGAAAAATTTAATAAATTTAGAACGAAAAATATAGTCATCCTGACTAGCAATTTGTTCAGGTATGCCCTATTATGATCCGGGCCAGATCAGGGTGTAATAAGGTAAATCCTAATAGGGCATTTACATCCGACCCTATCAGAAATCATACTTGATTTCACTATTAGGATGTGCCGTATTTGTCCTGATCTGGCCCGGATTTCGAAAACCTATCTCATTCCTAGTAGTAAATGCCGGACCAGGGCTGGATCAGAATCATATCTGATTTTCCAATTAAGGTATGCCTTATTTGTCCTGATCTGAGCCCTATTTAACAAATTTATTTGGTTAAAATTCACTAGAGGATAATCCATTTTAGATATACATAGTTTACGAAATTTCACATATACTTTAGTTCTCTGCGTAATGTATACATATAGTAAGTAAGTATAAAGTTAAAATATTTTTATAAACATTTTTTTTCTAATGATGTAGTAGTAAAATAGACGAATTTTGTGGTTCGTAGACGACGTGGAAAAGGCAGACGTGTTTTGTGGTTCGTGCAATAATAAAATAAATATTTCTAAAGAAAGAAGTGTTGTGTGTAAAGGGAATTTTAAAAAAGTGTTTCACAAAAGGTGTTCAAAAATTAGTGATGTGAGTTACACTAGTTATATTAATGATAGCTCGAAAGCTTGGTTTTGTAAAACTTGTACATCAATAGCTCAAACACAAAGAATTAATTCAGATTCACCAATACCAACTACATCTGCTAAACATATACAGTTTGATGCATTACAACAACCAGTGCAAAATGTATTACATTTTTCTACTTTAACAAACACAAATGCTTCTTCATCAAGCGAAAAAAATATAACAGTTCACCATTACAATGAAATATTGTGTCAATTAAAAACTCTTATAAATCAAAACACTGTTCTTCAAAATAATATTACGCTAATGAGAGACGAATTTGGACATAAAATTGATACCATAGAGAAAATGAACAGCTTAAAATTACAAACGAAAATCTGAGTTTTAAAGTAAATGCAATCAATGGTGAATGGAGCAAACAAAACTTCTCAACACAATAAATATTTCGGGAATTCAAAAAGTGCTGATGAAAACCTTGTTGAAATTGTAACTAAACTGAGCAATGAAGTAGGAGCTAATACTACTTCTCCTCAAGGAACGGCTTGCCTTTTCCAATTATTACTATTATGAAAAGTCATAAATCAAAAGTGGATTTTATTAGGTCATGGAGAGAAAGAAATTGGTTAGGTGAAGTCCTTGATACAAGTATGCTCAATATATATAATATAGATAAAAGATCAATTTATATGGGACCTCATCTTACTAAGCAATCACTATACTTACTTGCTAAAGCTAAAGAGTTACGTAGAAATAAATTGATATTTTATGCGGGGGGTGAATAGTGCTGGTATTATAATCATCAGAAGGGCAGACAAAAGCCCTTTAGGTAAAATTTTTAATCCTTATCAATTGCATCTTATTTGACAGAAATGAACATTGTAAATATACCAACAATAAACCCCACGCATATAAATATCGATAATATGGCAAATCTAAGCTTCTCTGCTAGAAATTCTACAAAAATATTATACATAAAGGCAAGAAGTGTTAAAAATAAAATTGAACAAATCGATGCAATAATAAATAAAATCAGCTGTGACATTCATGTAGTAGCTATTACAGAAACTTGGTTGAACGAAAATGATGACGTCAGTATTTTAAATGTTATTGGTTTTTCAACTTTTACGTGCGGTCGTCCGAATAAAAGAGGTGGTGGTGTGTGTTTGTTGATCAACGAATGCATATCAAGTTCAAATTTAATCTACATATATAGTGACGACTGTATAAGTTATATGTGTGTGGAAATAAACAACGAAAATAAGAAATTAATGGTTCATGTATTTTATAATCCAACCAACTCAAATAAAATGACTGTGAATGAATTTAGTTCTATTCTTCAGCAACTGGATAATTTCTTAAGATTGGACGGTGGCAGCAATTCAATTCTTGTAGGTGACTTGTTAATTTAAAAAACAAAAATGATCGTCGAGTTAGCCAATACATTAGCTAAATAAACCAAAACAATTTTATTATTTGTAATGATTTGTTCGCTACTCGTATGGACTCAGGCAGTGTTTTAGATCATGTTCTTACTAATAGTTTAAATATGGAACTAATAATAAATAACATTGAACATAATATATCTGATCATAATATATTTGTCCTTGAGTGCAAAAATATTTCAACAAAAAAGAAACCACAAAAAATTGACCGATATTATGAATTTGTTGATTATGAAAATATAGTAACTGACCTTTCTGAACTAAATTTATCGTATTCTGTAAATTATGATGCAAATATTCAGCTGAGTTATATTATTAAATCATTAAATGACCTAAAGAGTAAACATTCAAAATTGATAATAAAAAAATATTGCGACGCTGATGCATAGGCTGACTTCACCACAGCTCTGGAAACATAGTGTTCTGGTTATATAATGAGCTAATGTTCATCAAATACTTTAATTAAGAGCTGACCAATGTTATAGACTTCGTAGTTCTAATAATAAAAATATTAAAGAAAGCAGTAGTATCCCAACAAACATAAATTCTGTTGTACGAGAAAAAGTGAAAAAAAAAATTTAACCGGAAGTTAGGATGCAGAACTGTTGTAAACCGTACTAAATGTGTATGTACCAAGATTCATCCATTTCGATTGTCAGGTACAGAAGTTATTGAGCTTCCAAAATAACAGGTGTTCGGAGGACCCCCTACCACTTTGTTCACTATCGCTAAAAAACTAATCAGTTCCTTGCCATACATATTTGCATCTTTTTGCGAAATGTCATCAAAATTACTTAACGAACGAACGTTGTATGCTTCCAACAAACATTGAAACAATAAACAAGTGTTCGGGAGGACCCGTACCACTTATCCCAATATTGTCCAAAAGCTAATCAATTTTTTGTCATTAAAGTCTTCATCTTTTTTCAAAGTGTCATTAAAATTGATTAATGAATGAAGTCTGTATGCTCCCAACAAACTTTAAAAACAAAGGTGGAAAAGTCAGCAGTTGTATGGTAGACCCCCCGCCACTTTGATCAATGTCTTCCAAAAGATGATAATTATCTTCTTACACTAATTGGAACCTTTTCCAGAAGTTTCATCATAATCATTTCATTATTGCAGGCTGTAGTGTGCATAAAGACACTGAAAAAACTTCCAACAATTAAAAAAAATTTTTTTTTTCCGGAAGTAAAAAACCGGAAGCTGGGATGCAGAACTGTTGTAAACCATACTAAATGCTTATGTACCAAGTTTCATCCAATTTGATTACCAGGTACAGATGTTATTTAGCTTTCAAAAAAACAGGTGTTTGGGACACCCCCACCACTTTTCACTATCGCTCAAAAACTAATCAGGTCCTTGTCATACATGTTTGCATCTTTTTCCAAAGTGTCATCAAAATTCATTCACGAACGAATGCTGTGTGCTCCCAACAAACATTGAAAAGATAATGACACAGTAAACAGGTGTTCGGGAGGCCCCGTACCACTTATCCCAATACTGTCCAAAAACTAATCAGTTATTTGTCATTTAAGTCTCCATCTTTTTCAAAACTGTCATTAGAATTGATTAATGAATGAAGTCTGTATGCTCCCAACAAACTTTAAAAACAAAGTGTGAAAAGTCAGCAGTTGTATGGTAGACCCCCCGCCACTTTGATCAATGTGTCCCAAAAGATGGTAATTATCTTCTCACACTAATTGGACCCTTTTCCATAAGTTTCATCATAATCACTTCATTATTGTAGGCTGTAGTGTGCATAAACACACTGAAAAAGCTTCAAAAAAGTACAAAAAAAATTTTTTTTACGGGAAGTGAAAAACCGGCAGTTGGGATGCAGAACTGTTGTGAACCGTACTAAATACTCATGTACCAAGTTTCATCCAATTCAATTATGAGGCACAAATGTTATTGAGCTGTAAAAAACAGGTGCTCCGGGGACCCCACACCACTTTGGTCACTATCGCTCAAAAACTAATCAGTTCCTTGTCATACATATTTGCATCTTTTTCCAAAGTGTCATCAAAATTCATTCACGAACGAATGTTTTATGCTCCCAACAAACATAAAAAACATTGGGTAAAAACCACCTGTTGTGCTTTTACCAACTTTTCATGAAAATCGATCGACAATTGTAGGCTACAGTAGGGATAAACACCTGGAAAAAAAACTTTTTAACCGGAAGTGACAAACCGGAAGTTTGTATGCAGAAATATAGGAAACTGTACTAAAACCTTATATACTAAGTTTTTATTTATTTTATTTATTTATTTATTTATTTAGTCAAATTAAGACAGTACAAAGAAATTACTAAAATCTAACACTTAATAACTAAAATAAATCTAAAATTTTAATACATATTAAAAAATAACAACAGAAAAAGAAAAGAATCAAGAATCAAACGGTATGCAATGTTTTAAAAATTCTTAATAAAATGTTTTTAAAACATGTCCGGCTCATATTAGTAGTTAAAAGATGACAACGTTTGTTCAAATTACGAATACATTCACTAATAGGATCGAAATACTTATAATCAGTATTGGAAATGCGTTCAACTAACAAACGACGAGATCTTAAGCCATAAATATTTTCATTCAATACCAGTGCATTGCACATATCAATACACTGAATATTTCTTGTTAACAAATCAAAGCCAAAGAGAGTTGATGATAATTCACGACGGTCTTCTAAAGAAATCATATTCAAAAGCAACAGTCTACTCTTATAAGGAGGTAGGTGAAATCCTTTGAATCCCAAACTTTTTAGTGCGAATATCAAAAATTGCTTCTGAACAGATTCAATACGTTTAATATGGTCTTTCCTAAAAGGAGACCAAATAATGCTCGCGTATTCAAGTGTGGGTAACACCAATGAACAGTATAAAGTCTTAGTTAGAAATATATCATCAAATTCTTTAGTTTCAATAAGATCATAGTCCGGGATCAGAAGTTATTCAAGATTTGAACTTAGAGGTGTTCGGGAGACCCCCCCCGCCATTTTGTCCATATTTGAAATGAATCCAGATCTTCCATTTTCAAGTGAACCTATATCATTTGCTAAAGTTTTATCAAGATTCTATGCAGAAAGGTCACCCACCCCCCCCACACACACACACACACACACACACACACACACACACACACACACACACACACACACACACACACACACACACACACACACACACACCCACACACCCACCCCCCACCCACACACATACAGACGTACACCAAAAATTTTATTGGCTATTTAGATAGAGGATGGTCCAAAACAAAAGAAAAAACAAAATTTGGGGTGTGTAAGATTTTTTTTCACGATTGTTTTCACGATTGTGGTGAAGTAAAAATCAAACACACAAAAATCTGAAACCATGGGTCGATTTTGAACTAAAATGTATAATAAATTCCAAAATTTTTTGGCAAAATAAACTAAATATTGCTAAGCGTGCTAAGGATACTAGCCAATCAATACTTTTGAATTTGAAAAAAGAATGCACTTATTGGAGTAAAAAATTTAAAGCGTTTAGAGCTGTAGAAATTAGATCATTCTTTGATAAAAAGTTCGAAAATAGTGTCAATAACTGTCGAAAACAATGGGGGGTAGTAAACTGTGCATTAAATTATGGTGTAGTAAAGCCAAAAAATAAAATTCAAATAGCTAATTCATCACAACATGTCCTAAATAATAATCAGGATATTGTAAATATTTTAAACACCTACTTCGCTGAAATTCCGTGAATTGAGGTTACAATTTAGTAATTCTGCTCCTTATATTGTGGTTCAAGAACCGGTGAGTCAATTTTGTTTGGAACCTGTTACTTATGTAGAAATCAGGTCAATTATAATGAATTTGAAAAGCACAAGTGCCACAGGTCTAGATAACATTAATGTTAAAACTATTAAAACATGCGAGACCATTCTAACTCCTTTGCTAACGGATCACATTCTTCAATGGAATCTATCCTGAAATTCTAAAAGTGAGCAAAGTTGTTCCAATATATAAAAGTGGAGACGCAACTCAAAAAAGTAATTATCGTCCAATTGCCAACATGTCCATTATCTCGAAGTTGTATGAAACAGCATTCAAAACTAGACTACTTGGATTCACCGAAACAAATAAAATCCTCTATGGTGGACAGTATGGATTTCGAAAAGCATCAAATACTACAGTGGCTATTTTTGATTTGGTATCTGATATCCAGAGAAATGTGTTTGATAAAAACAAAACATCAGTAATATTTATTGACCTTAAAAGGGCATTTGATCTTGTGGATGATACGTTGCTCATTGAAAAAATGGAAAGATATGGCCTTAGTGGAAGCGCGATTGGTTGGCTTCAAACGTATTTACTGAACCGACAGCAAGTGGTGCAAATAGTGGATTTAATATCGGACAGTGAAACGATTAACTGTGGTGTTCCCTAAGGAAGTATTCTTGGCCCTTTACTATTTTTGCTGTTTACAAATGATATACATTGCTTGAATTTAAAAGGACGATTGTTTTTGTTTGCTGATGATATAGCTCTAAGTTATGCCTCGAGCAATCTGAACGAGCTTAGTACGAATATGAACGCGGATATGGAAGTTATTGCTGAATGGATGAATACTAATAAGTTGATAATTAACGCCGAAAAATCTAAGTTTATTATTTTTTTTGAAACAGCTAAAATAAAGGTTACATATAAAAATGAAGACATAGTCCAAGCCGAATTTCATACATACCTGGGATTTATTTTAGATAGTAAACTAAAGTTCGACTTTCATATCGATGCAATGATCAATTACCACGAATAGCTGGAATTTTTAAAAGAATATCGATCATGGTGCATGAACACACATTAAACGATCTGTCTTTTTTGCTTTATTTGATAGTACGTTGTCTTATGCGATTGAGGTGTGGGGAACAGCAGTAAAGGGAAGAATTGATGAGGTTTAACGAATTCAAAATCGTGCCATAAAAAATTTATTTGGGCTACAAATTCGAACGAGTACTAAAGAAATTCACGTTACGTATGAGTAGGGTTGTCAATATCGATTATCGACTACCCGGGTACCCGGGTATTCTTGGCTTTTTCAACATACTCGACTACCCGGGTATCTCGAATAACTACCCGGGTAATTTGATCGACTATAAAATTTTGATTTTTAGGTAAACAAACACTAAAACAACATGTTCTATTTCCAATCGAATTGCAGTTGACTCAATCTCACCGTGCGGGTAGATATGGAGAATAGAACAACGAAATTGTTTCAACAACTGTACAGTTATAGAGCAATGTAGTAGAGACAATCACACGTAATATTTATGTGAAAATAAAATATAGTTGAATTAATTTTTATACTTCAATTTTAAAATAAAAATATGGAGGGCTGACTTCGGTCTGGGTTAAGGATTTGTATATAGTTTTCGGCAAAATACTTTTATGAGGACATGGTTTTTAGTTTTGGGCAGCGATGTATATCAAACTTAACTCTTTGTTAAAGTACAAGTATTTTTTATCTCTGTTTAAAAATTTATTACAAAACTAACACGAAACATCAATACGTTGCCGGAAAATTATAATCAAAATTCCAAAAATTAGAATAAAATCAAATATTTAAATTTTTTCTAAATTCCAATAAATAATATTTCAAACATTCTTAAAAATTCAAACTTTTTCCAAAATTCTAAAAATATTGCAAAAATTCTTACAAAATCAAAAATTAAAACTTTTGCCGAAATTCTAAAAATATTGCAAAAATTATTCCAAATTCAAAAATACAAATTCATTCTAAATTACATTTACGTCACAAAAACAGCTACATTTTTTTTCCAAAAAATTGGCTAAAAAAATAAATGAAATCATTTTTTGACACCGTTGACATTATTTTTTGACAGACTTATAATGCCATAATTCTCTATAATAATAATAAAATATTATGTCATACAAACTATTAATTTTATTTTTTTCTAAAAAAATTGGGTAAAAATAAATAAAAACCTTTCTTTTGACACACTTAAAAACATTTTTTGACAAACTTGTAATGCCATAATTCTCTATAATAATAATAAAATTTCATTTCAAAGAAACAATTTTATTTTTTTCCAAAAAATTGGGTAAAAAAATAAATAATAAACTTTTGACACACTTGACAACATTTTATTGACAAACTCATAATGCCATAATTCTCTATAATAATAATAAAACTTCATTTCAAACAAACAATTAATTTTATTTTTTTTCCCAAAAAATTAGGTAAAAAAATGAATAAAAATCTTTCTTTTGACACACTTGACAACATTTTTTTGACAAACTTATAATGCAATAATCTAGTTTTTGATCTCACATACAAATCCCGACCATCAAGATTTCTCCAAATTTAATATTCCTACTCGTAATCACTTAAAATGAACGTTTTTTAAGCCAAAAATATGAAAATTTGCTATTTTTGACACACATAATGATTTTTTTGACACACTTCCGGTACAGTTATCGAACACAGCGTCCTTTCGGACCTGTCCCTTGAGTATACCTATTTTTAGAAAAAAAAAATTTTTGAAATCCCTCCAGCGATTTTCCCTGCAGCGTAGGTAATGACGGCCGGACGGACGGCCGGCAGACAGACATACATTTTTTTTTTTTGCTTTTTTAGAATCAGTAGGTCCTAAAACGTCGAGAAATGCCAAAAAAAAAAATGGGGGTAAGAATTTCACTTTTGGCTCATGAATGTAATACTTAGGTCTTTCAGACCGAAGTAAAATCTAAGATATAGGGCCAAAGAATTTTTTTTAAGGGTATTATATAGTTAATAAATTTATTCAACTACTGTTATATTGGATGTAATACTTTATATTTTAAATAAACCTCATTCTGTTGTCAGGAAAATGTTAACGTGTAGTTGTTCCAATCACGGTAAAATTGTTTGCAAATATTTTTGTCTTTGAATTTGAATAATAAACTGCCAACTTCGTCATTACTTAATTTTTTTTCCAGTACAGGTTCTCTAGGTTTGAATTAATATTGATATTTGATTGGGACGTAGGTATAGGACTTTTTGATACATAATGGACCTAGGTCTTAACAGGATTCATATATGTTATTGTGACTCATATTGTAAGTCCTATTACACAACACATTTTATTAAAAAAAGTATCAGTTAAAAGTAAATTCATCCAATTCAGGTCAAGTGAACAGCATTTGGAAAATAAGCTAAATTTTATTCTTTTTTACCAAAATCCTGTACCTGTGTGTCGGATATTGTAAGGAAATACATAATCTGTTGTTTGTGACATTGAACGGAATAATAGAAATGATCATGCAGAAGATCTCTGTATACTGCCTGTAATTCAGTTATTTATAATACAAATTTCCCAAAACTAATTATTGGACTGAACGAAAGCTGCAACTTATTTGAATTGGCTTCGTAAGTGCTAATTAACAAAAGAAACTTAAATATATTAACCCTACACGGCTGCACTCTCACCATACCTTAACTTTTCTATATATATTGTATTAAAAAATGAATACTCGACTACCCGGGTACTTGCAAAGTCGAGTAATTTGGATACCCTACGTATGAGTTGCTTATGGTTCAGGAGGAATTTAAATGGAGATTGGCATCTTTAGCCCACAGTATATTTCACAACTATGTGCACACAAACCAAAACTATGCAGTTAATAGTCATATTCATTCTTACAATACACGGAATACAGGGAACCTTTATGTTGAAAAACTAAATCAAACATTGCTTAAATATAATTCAATAGCACTCTACAATGAACTACCGGCTGAATTAAAATTGAGTTGCGATAAATCATTTAAAAAAATGCTAAAGGAGTTTATCATTGCAAACCGACATATAAGTTAATTTTTGATTGCTCAATTTTATTTCTTCGTATTTTTATAACTTTTCTTTTGTATTTTATATTTTTTTATTTTGGTTCAATTTTATGACTTTTGTCTTTTTTTTCTAAAATTTTAATTAATTGTTTTTTAAATTTAATTTTAAATTTGTTTTCGTAATAATTATGTTTTATTATGTTAGCCGTCATGATAAACACCCGTTAATAATACGTTTAATATTGTAAAATCCACAACGAGATCCTTTAATCTCACGGATGTTAATAAATAAATAAATAAGTAAAAATAAAATTTCTAATTTTTCTAATGTATGCTGGAGTAAATTCCCTATTTTAATTGATCCGGTCCTGGTCCGTTTTTTAGGGCTACCTGATCCGGTTTGGATAGTTTGAGGAGTTACATTACTGATCAGGACCTGTTCAGTGTGCCTGATACGGTCCCTATCAGTAGGGAAAGCCGTATCCGGTCCAGATCTGAGCCCTTACATAATGCTAGTCGGGATAGTGTCCTATAATCATAATTTTATTTACATCATAATTATATTTACATCATAATTATATTATACTGCGAATGCGAAGGGAGGAAATACAATTTTAGTAGGAGCGCTATTTTTATTTAATTTACTTCGTGTGTGTTTTGAAATACGTATATTGACAAAAATCTCGCGTTTTTAACTAACTTTGGACCATTTTATTTGTATTTGACCGATTTCATATATATTACACCGACCGATATGCTTCCATAATGAATTAATTCTTAATAGATTAAATACAATATCATAAAAAACAACAACTCTATAAATTTCAATTATATTTACATACATAAATTTTAAATCAATTCGTGAATCATTCGCAGCATTTTCAAGCCAAAATTAGTCAAAATAAACGTTAAATATTTATTAAGATGTAAAATTAAGAAAGTTTTTTTAATAAAATTTTGTATATTGAAATGCACGATTTTCCTTATATGGTAAGATGTTCACCTGGGTTCATATACTAAGTTTTGTTCTTATTGCATTTTAAATTTTAGTTTTTTTATGTGATACAATTTTATGGAGTTATTTTATTTTGATGAAAAATGAATTAAATATTTAATGGATTTTCGATATAATAAGTGCATATGTCATTTTTTTATACTAACATTAGTTGTTCACCAAAGAATATCTTTAACATGTTTAATTTTACCGTAAGCGACTGAACAGTAATACGTTTTCTGCAGAAATCTTTATTGTGACTATCCAACCCAACAGTTCTTCATAATTTGAATTTGAAGAAAAGAAAATTTCAAAAATCTATAATTAATATTTTTTTTCATTGAATCAAATTTAAAATTTAATCTGTTTAAGCTCTGATTAATGTTTCAATCGAAATTGATTGATTACTTGAAATCAAAAATCAAAAATCCAAATTAACCGTTTTTGATTTTCAATTATTATTCACGAGAAAAATTGTTAACATTCACTATTTCTGTATAGAGAAAGAATAGAATTTATCTTTACGTATTTTTCTTTAATTCAAATTACCCCGATATGAAATGTCAGTCATAATCAAAATGAAATTATTTAAAGATTGAAAAAAAAATTGAAATTATCATGTTCTCATCTTAAACATGTAACTTTGAAATTATAAAATTTCTTCACAAATAAATAAACAATAAAAGAAAATTTGTATAGCATTCGCTAATGGTTTGTTTATTGAAATTTTATTATATTTAATTAAATTAAAATTATTTAATTTATTTTTATCTTAACATAACTTATATGATATGATTGGGTTTTATTATTTCTTGTTATATCTAATTTTGTGTCGATAAATATAAAACAAGTGCCAATAAATTTTAATTCACCAATAAAAATTTTAATGAATCTTTTCGATTAAAATAGTAGATTAATTTAAATTTAAAACAATTACTTAAAAAACATTTTTGTGTAACTACTTAACTTTTATTTGACACGAACTAAAAAGTAAATAATTTTTAAAACAAAAACTAATTACGTTAATTAGATTCACACATCAAATTAGTAATGCTACCAACATTCTTTGGATCGCAAAGCATCCTAAGTCATTTCTATTAAAACTAAAAACGGTTGACGCCATAAAAGGATTTCAATAATATGTGTGTGCAAATACTTCTCGATACTACTCAATTTAAAATACAACAAACTACTACTTGTATTTCATGGTGTCCACTATTTTTTCAAAACAAAATTCCCTGACTTTCCATGACTTTCCAGAACAAAAATATGAAAATTCCATGACTTTTTTAAAAACAAAACTAAAAAATTTTGACCCCCATTTAACTACATAAATAAATACCTCGTAGTAGAACAACTATGGCTTTCCAGAATGATTATTTTAATAGACTGATCAAATAAAACTCAGTGCCCGATGAATTTTCCCCATCTCCTTCTCTAGTCGACATGGTTTTTCGGCTACTAAAGAGTTTAAATAATGAATATTTCATGTTTAGTGGGCTAAACATGTTTAACTAAATAATAAAAAAAATTGCGTATTAAAACCGATATAAACAAGAGTTTCCCAGTTCGATCGTCATTGTTATACTAAACGATTCTGCTCAAAGCTTGACTAAAACCATTCAATTCGGGATTGTTAAATTCGTTTCCTTTTTAATAATAAAACCACAATAAAAAATGTTTTCGAAGGTGGCCAAATTGCCTCTTAGAAGCTAACGTAGATTATTTAACATTTAATTACACAACAAAAATCTCATTAATCGGTCCTATAGTAAGTATCAAAAAGCTAACAATGGTTTAATACCAGAAAATTGAAAACGAATAAGTCGAAATTCACAGATCGAAAGTGGCAAAACTTTCGATTATGTCAATTACTGACAAAAGTTTTTCGAGTGCCTTTGATTCTTTAAATTGTGGTACTAATTATTATAGCATCTCTATATCATTGAAATTAATTTTGTTCGTAAAACGCATTGATTCAAACCCAACTGTTCTGGAACATCGAAAGATCGAAAGCCCCAAATTCAGAAGTTAATATGAAAGCTTAATTTCAAACCCAAAATTGCCAAAAAACATTGAAGGGCGGGTTAAACAACAACAAAGCCTTTTCACTGGACAAAATTCTATGTGCTAACCTTTAGTTATTCTTCTAACCTAATGATCTAAACACATTTTCAAAAGAACTTGCACGCACTTTAAATAAAATTTTCTACACATTTTATAAATTTGGTATTTTGTTCCTGCTGGAAGTTGGCCAATATCCAGTCGATTCACAAAAAAGGAATGTGATATATCAAACTATAGATCATCAGTCTTACAGTTCCCACTCTTATTTAAAATATATGAGCAAAATTTTCATTCACATATATCAAATTTTTTGGAAGAGAAAAATTTGATATCTGATAGTCAGTCAACTCGGTTTTCGAAACAAAAAATCAACAGTCGTACTACTGAGTTTAGTATCCAATTGTTCGAACTGCATACTTGCAAAAGATGGTGAAAATTAGATTATCACATTAGACATCTCAACAGCACTTGATCGAATCTGGGATGATAACTTGATGAACAAGCTCGTTGAGTTTGGTTTTTACGGTACAATCGAAAAGTTTATTTCAAATTTTCTGACTTACCGATACATTTCGGTTTCCATTTTTTTTTCTTTATACAAAGTTAGTCATGTTTGGTGTGATTTATTATAAATTAAAAATTAACGTCTCTGAACAGCCGAAGATATCATACTAACTGAGGTTAAGGTTTTGAGCATTAGGATTTGTTTAAGGAATTTACTTGGCCTTAAGGAGCCGGTAATAAAATTATTAGAACAAAACGTTCTAAAGTTATGTGAACAATAAATGAGTTAAAGAGGAAGAGGCAGTTGCTCAGGTAGGACGAGAAATCGTCTTATCGTCTTCAATAGTAGACGGAGAAATCGAGTGCATCAGACGGGAGTCCAAAGCATATTCTTTTATCTGTTTTACTTATCAATCGGTTAGTGCAAATAGGCAAACTGTTAAGATCACACATTGTTATAGCGACAGGATACAAAGGGAATTTTTTGTGCATATAAACGAAAACACATAATTTTTCTCCAACCGGACCATATAAATTATTAAGAATATATGAAATATAATTTTTAATGAAAGTTTTGGTTAAAATAAAATTTTTCCAGAGAAATGATCAAAATTTCATGACTTTCCATGACTTTCCCTGACCAAAATAAAATCCCCTGACTTTCCATGACTTTCCAGAATTCCATACCTGGTGGACACCATGTATTTACAAAATTTGCATACCTATTTGCTGGAAAACAATTTGTATTGATCATACCATCGATTTCTGGAAAAAATTTTAGGAAATATCTTAGGAAGATTGGCGGTCTAAAGATTACTACTAATCTGATGCGTGAATCTAATTTAAAAAAAAAGTTTTTGTTTTAAAAAGTTACTTTTTACGTTTTGTATCCTGTCTTTTGATTTTACAAATCAATTGAAGAAAGTTTGCCCTTGTTGAAACAAAATATACGGTTATATAGTAATTTTTCTGTACTCGGAAAACAAACATTTTAGTTCGGCTCCAATAAAAGTGTGTTACTTAAAATGTTTTTTTATACTAATTTATTATTTACTACATTTTAGTCATTGAATAATTTAGCATCAATTTACTATTCGATATCAATTCAAGTTTTTTTCTTTTTTCTTTCATAAGTTTCTGAAAAATTAATTAAAAACAGTTAAATTGGCACTCTTCACCAGTAAGAACCAAAGATTGAGATCCTTTCAATCGATCATCTTATGTATTTAACTTTTCACAACTATGAGTAATTTTATATCATTACTTACATTCTTGTTTGCTGATGATTGCAATAATCATCAATAACATAAAAAATTAAACTTACCTAAAAAGAA